>LR738711.1:279875344-279910095 GCA_902687465.1 Secale cereale | reverse complement strand
TATAAGAAAAGGTAAATAACAAAATGCCACAGTCGGACGTCTGAGCAACATCACATAAAGGGCTTATAAGAAAAGGTAAATAACAAAATGCCACAATCGGACGTCTGAGCGACATCACATAAAGGTCTTATAAAAAAAGTAAATAACAAAATTCCACAGTCGGACGTCTGAGCGACATCACATAAAGGGCTTATAAGAAAAAGGGATGACAGTGAATATCCAGGAGGTAGAACCATCCCAGGGGTACTTATTAATAAAGGGTTAGTTCAAAAAAAAAAATAACCAGAGTAACAGTCATCATAGTCCATAAATCATGATCCACGTTTTGTTTTAGCAGTTTCTCCTCCGAAGACCGACGCTAAGACCGACACTTGACTCTTCCCAGACTATAGTCCTAACCCAGGGACACGGCTATTCGAATAGATTTAATCTCTGCAGATGGTGTACTCTTTACCCACGAATAACGGATTCCTTTAGTCCCTCTGGACTAATTCCATCTATGGTCTTTTAATTTGAAGACACATCTGACCACACACACCAGCTTAACTTACCAGTGTCTGGAATCACCCACGACACTTGTCAAGCCAAACTCTAAGTGGGGAGGCTACAACCTCGACTAGCATGGGATCACAAAATTTATAACGCGCGCAAACTGGGGAAGCTATACCCTTCGGCTTCAACCGAAACACTCATTCCCCCGGACCAGGTGGCATGCCTACCGGATGCAGCCGGTATCTTCCACCATGGCCTCTCTGTACGGTGTGTGCTAGAACAGGGGTCAACAATTTACTGAACCATACCCTACCTATAGCAGGGACACGTGGTAGCACGAAACAAGTATGGGGGTTACTGGGACAAGACTCGATCTATGGTCGACTCAGGAGTTTCAAGCATCGCTGGTATGTTTAGTATAATTAATACATTCCACAACAACAGTCGGAATCACCGCTCGTCCTACCTCACCAAGCCATACCGGACTCCACCGTCTCAACGAGGAGCTAGCGATAAGCTCGGTTCTACTCAAGACAATGACTTTCATAGTTTTCTTCTGTTAGGCATGGGAGGCATACGAGGGGGATTACCGTCATGCATATTAATTATCCACAGCAAGAGGTATACCTCATATACTCATGGGTATGTTCATATCATCACATATAAAAAGAAAAGAATGCGTGCATTTTGATGTGACGTTGCACTCGTATCAATGACACTGATAAGCATTAGACCAGGGTTCAAAAATGCTTGCCTTCAAGAAGAGGGAAGGAGAATTGCACTCCAAAACTCTTGGGAGGGTTTCTCCCTCTTCAAAATCCTATTTGAAAGAATAAGGAGTCAAAACATAGAATCAAAACAGCACAAAAAAGTTGTCCGGAAAATTTTCTAATAAATCTGAAAATAAACTAGGCCAAATTTGAGGAACAACAGAAAAAGAATCAATTCATTTGGGTTCGTATTTAAAAAGTTAAGGCCAGTCAAAGTTTCAGTCAAACTCTGATTTTAAATAAAACAGAAAAGAAAACGTTTCGAGGCAGAATACGTATTCGATGCGGGGGAGACGTACTTGAGAGCTTAGGCTTCCACTTAAAATGCGTGGAGGCAGGGCTGGGTCACTGACAGTGGGTCCACGGGGCCCACTAGTCAAGTTTGACTAGTCGCCTCTCCCTCCTCTTCCTCTGCCCGAGCGGAGGCGGGACTTCGGCGATCGTCGTCGGGGAACGGAGGCTCCTCGAGGGAATCCGAGGGCAGGAATGGATCCGCCAGACCGGGGCAGTCCTCCCGGTGGTTGCTGGGTCGTCGAAGGTGGAGAGAGTCGTCGGCGGCGAGCTCCATATCGGAGGGGAGCTTCGGTGGATTTAGGGGCTCAGCCTGTGGTGGTTCCTAGTTGTGTTTGAGATGCTGGGCAGTTCCACACGATCACGTGGAGTCGAATGGTGGAGTCGGGAAGGTAGGGGAGGCTCCGGATGCGCCGAAACGGACCGGAATGAAGCGGCGGCCGAGCTGACCGGAGACGGAGAAGACGGCCTCCTCCTGGCGATTGTGGGATAGGGGAGCTCCATGGGGGTGGCCCGAGGTCACTTGCGGGCTCAGACGAGCTCGGGGGTCTCTTAAATAGCGCAGCCAGGTCGGTTCGCGACAGCCGTGGATAAGATCGCCGGCGACCGCCATTCTGTAGCTGCAGGGGGACGTGGCGGCGACGAGCACTTGCGGACGAGCTTGCGGATGAGCTCGCACTGCTCCAAGGGGCAGCTGGCGAGCGCGTGTGGCTTGGGCGGTGCCGACCATGGCAGAGGTCCACTGTGACCGCCGGCGTGCCGCCAACTGAGCTATGACGATGGCGCTGTGGAGTTCCAGGGGCGGCTTGGAGCGTTCTGGTGTGTGGATGAGGCCGGGGCGGGGCTCTGCAGGTGAGCTGGGGCGAGGGGCGCGACGCGGCGGCTTGTCGCACACACGTGCAAAACGCACGCTCTGGGCGTGCCCAGCGCATGCGCACCATGTGCTCGATGAAATGCCAGCGCGTTCTAGAGGACATAGGGGAGACTGGGTTTTAGCAGGCCTGGATTAGGGTTAGCTAGGAACTTAGTGGACATGCTGGTTAGGCAAAGCAAACTGGTCCATTGCACAAACCAGAAACCATGTCAAAACTGACCATGCATGCAAGGTGTTTGACAAAATGCCAGAAGCCTCTAGGTATTTCTTGGGGTGGCTAAAAACTCCAGGTTGGGTTCTCTTTGGGTGTTGAAGAGGGTGGTAAGGTCAGTTGGCCATTTTGAGAAATTTGCTAGTGCAGGATTTGCAAAACTCCAGTTCTGGTCAGAAGGAAAAGAGCATAATTACATGGACCAAAGATGATCCAAATGCTCCAATCTCCTGGGCTTAAGGGTTTGGTAGGAGGGACTACAAGTAGGAAAAAGCTTAGGGTCAGATGAGCAAGTTAAAATAGGGTTGTAGTAGAAAGTGACAATCTGGACCAGAGAGCAAAAGAGGATGTTTTGCTCAACTTTTCCAAAGAACACCCAAGGGTTTTAGCATGGTAGTGATGTAGGGGCTTCACCTGACATCCCTAAATTTTGGTGGAATTTTTGGATGATTCCTTCAAAGGGTTGCAGTGTAAAAGGGACTTTAAAGCAGAAGAAAATCCCTTTAATTAAAAGAGCTCAAGTAGATTTTTTTTAGCAAAAGAACCTATTGAAAGGGAGATTGTCATTCTTGGTTAGGGCAATTAAGTCCAAACAACATACCAAGAATTTTTCACTGGGGCAAAAACTCCATAAAAACAACAGAAAGGAAGTTCTGTCAATCAAAGAAAACCTAGAAAAAGAAAAGTTGAAACTCCTTGTCAAATTTTTATTACTAAAACAAAGGGCAAATTTTTTGGGGTGTTACAGATTGCCATGTAACGGTTGCACTAGAGCTATAAGTGTATGAGAGCTCAAAAAGTAACTACTGGGTGTGCATTTAACTTGCTTGCTCATGAAGACCTAGGGCATTTGATGAAGCCCATCATTGGAATATACAAGCCAAGTTCTATAACAAAAAATTCCCACTAGTATATGAAAGTGACAACATAGGAGACTCTCTATCATGAAGAACATGGTGCTATTCTGACGCACAAGTGTGGAAAAGGATAGTAACATTGTCCCTTCTCTCTTCTTCTCTCATTTTTTTATTTTTTTTATTTTGGGCTCTTTGGCCTCTTTTTTTATGGGATTCTTTGGCCTCTTTTATTTATTTGGGCTTCTTTGGCCTCTTTTATTTATAGTCTCACATGGGACGATGATCTAATAATGATGATCATCACACTTTCATTTACTTACAACTCGATATTACAACTCGATACTAGAACAAAGTATGACTCTATATAAATGCCTCTGGCGGTGTACCATGATGTGTAATGATCTAGAGTGACATGTATGAATAATATGAACGGTGGCTTTGCCAAAAATACTATGTCAACTACATGATAATGCAAAGAAATATGACAATGATGATGTGTGGCATAACAAACGGAACGGTGGAGTTACGTGGAAATATATCTCGGAATGGCTATGGAAATGCCATAATAGGTAGGTATGGTGGTTGTTTTGAGGAAGCTTGTAAGTTGGTTTGATGCACTGGCGAGAGTTGCGCGGCACTAGAGTGGCTAGCAAGGTGGAAGGGTGAGAGTGCGTATAATCCATGGACTCAACATTAGTCCTAAAGGACTCGCATACTTATTGTGAAAAATCTACTTAGCCCTCAAAGCAAACACTATGATGCATGCCCGCAGGGGGGAGGTTGGTAGGAGTTAACCATCGCCCCCCCGACCTTCACCCGAAGATAAACAATCAAGATACAGTGCGCACCAATTTGGTTACATAGACCATATGTGCATGCTACGGGAATTGCAAACCTTAACACAATTATTTCTTTAACCTCACAAACTACCACTAGCATCACTCTAATGTTACCATCTCAACATCTCAAAACAATTATAAGGAATCAAACTTCTCCTAGATTCAATGCTCTATATGAAAGTTTTTATTATATCTCCCTTGGATGCTCATCATATTAGGACTAAATTCATAACCCAAGAAAAATTAAAATGATGTTTAGAGACTCTCAAAATAATATAAGTGAAGCATGAGAGTTCATCAATTTCTATAAAATAAAACCACCTCGTGCTCTAAAAAGATGTAAGTGAAGCGCTAGAGCAACTGACAAACTACTCCAAAAAGATATAAGTGAAGATCAATGAGTAGCCAAATAATTAACTAGCTATGAGAAGACCCTCTCTCATTTAATAATTTCAGATCTGAAGTACTTTATTCAAACAGCAAGCAAAACAAAATAAAATGACATTGACATGATATCACATATCATGCGAAGAAGCAAAAACTTAGGCTCAACCGATACTAACCGATAGTTGTTGATGAAGAAAGGTGGGATGCCTACCTGGGGCATCCCCAAGCTTTGATGGTTGAGAATTCTTGAGACATTAAAATGGGATGCCTTGGGCATCCCCAATCTTGAGCTTTTGTATCTCCTTAATTCCTCTCATGTCGCAGTTTCCCTAAATCTCAGAAACTTCATGCACACAAAACTCAACAAGAACTCGTGAGATAAGTTAGTATAAATCAACTCAAAACCTTATCATTCCGTACTGTAGAAAATCACTAAAATTATAATTTAACATTGCATACTAAATGCCTCTACATATTTAATACTCCTATCCTCAAATATAATCATTAAACATGCAAACAATGCAAACATAACAACATCTGTCTAAACAAGACAGTGTGTAAAGAGTGGAATTGTTCTCACACTTCCCTAACTCTAAACATTCTAAAAAATTTCCACATTAAATTGAACTTATTCATTCTCACTGTGTAAAAATTTCAAGAATTTATCACGTTCTGACTATCTAGAAGAATTCGGACAATGATAGAAAACTTTCTGTTTTCAAACAACAACATATATACTTGCAAAATAAGCATGGTAAAGGCTATACTTGTCTTTTTATTGAAACAAAAGATACAAAACCTTATTCTAAATAAAATCAAGCAAATCTAAACAAAATAAAATGATGCTCCAAGAAAAGCACATATCATGTGACGAATAAAAATATAGCTCCAAGTAAGGTTACCGATAATGTTGAAGATGAAAGAGAGGATGCCTTCTGGGGCATCCCCAAGCTTAGTTGCTTGAGTATTCCTTGAATGTTACCTTGGGGTGCCTTGGGCATCCCCGAGCTTAGTGACTTGCCACTCCTTATTCTCCCCATATCGATATCGCACCCAAAACTTGAAAACTTCGATCACACAAAACTTAACAGAACTTCATGAGATGCGTTAGTGTGATAAAGAGGAAATCATTCACTTTGGTACTGCCAAGACAAGATTCATAATTGTTCTCACACAATTTCTACTGTACCTTATCATTTCCACAATTTATATCAATTAATATAAGCTATGGAAACACTAAAACAAGCAAACTATGCAGGGAAAACAGAATCTGTCAAAAACAGAAAAGTCTATAATGATCTGGACAACCACCATACTTCTGGAACTCTAAAAATTCTGAAAAATTAGGACAACATAGGAAATTTGTATATCAATCATGTGTAAAAATGTAAGCTAATTATCACGTTCTAGTGATTTATTGAATGTTCTGCAATGGACGCAAAACTTTCTGTTTTTGCACAGAATCAAGTCAACTATCAACCACACTCTCCCAAAGGCTTTACTTTTTACTTTATTGAAACAAAAGCTATAAAACATGATTACTACAGTATCTTAATCATGTGAACACACAAAAATAGTAGGTAAAAGTATTGGGTTGTTTTCCAACAAGCACTTTTCTTTAACGCCTTTTTAGCTATGCATGATGATTTCAATGATGCCCGCATAGAAGTAAAGAACTGAAACACAAAAAGAGCATCATGAATCACATGGCAAGAACATTTAATTCTAACCCACTTCCTATGCATAGGTATTTTGTGAGCAAACAATTTATGGGAACAAGAATCAACTAGCATAGGAAGGCAAAACAAGCACAACTTCAAGATTTTCAACGCATATTACTGCAATACCTACAAGCATATGTTCCTCTCTCATAATAATTTTCAGTAGCATCATGAATGAATTCAACAATATAGCTATCACAAAAAGCACTCTTTTCATGATGCATAAGTATAGAAGTTGTACTACTCTCCACATGAGCAAAATTCTTCTCATTTATCATAATGGGAGTAGCAAACTCAACAAAATAACTATCATGAGATACTTGATTGACATATTCATATTCAATATTAAAATCACGATGACAAGTTTCAGGGTTATCATTATTCTCTATAGCATACATGTCATCATCATAATCATCATAGATAGGAGGCATGCTTTCATCATAATAAATTTGCTCATCAAAACTTCGGGGGACTAAAAATATCATCGTCATCAAACATAGCATCCCCAAGCTTGTGGATTTGCATATCATTAGCATCATGGATATTCAAAGAATTCATACTAACAACATTGCAATAATGCTCATCATTCAAAGATTTATGACAAACATTTTATTAACTTCTTCTTCTAGCACTTTGGCACAATTCTCCTTTCCATCATTTTCACAAAAGACATTAAAAAGATGAAGCATATGAGGCAACCTCGATTCCATTTTTTGTATTTTTCTTTTTATAAAACAAACTAGTGATAAAACAAGAAACTAAAAGATTCAATTGCAAGATCTAAAGATATACCTTCAAGCACTCACCTCACCGGCAACGGAGCCAGAAAAGAGCTTCATTAAAGGGATGTGAGTGCTGCTTACCTAGCCTCCCCGACAACGGCGCCAGAAAAGAGCTTGATGTCCAAACGCAGAGTTTTGTAGGACAGTAGCAAATTTCTCTCAAGTGGATGACCTAAGGTTTATCAATCTATGGGAGGCGTTGGATGAAGATGATCTCTCTCAAACAACTCTGCAACCAAATAATAGAAAGTCTCAGGTGTCCCCAACACACCCGATACAATGGTAAATTGTATAGGTGCACTAGTTCGGCAAGGAGATGTTGATACAAGTATAATATGGATGGTTGATATAGGTTTTTGTAATCTGAAAATATAAAAATAACAAGGTAACTAGTAGTAATATGAAGCACAAATGGTATTGCAATGCTTGGAAACAAGGCCTAGGGTTCATACTTTCACTATGGCAAGTTCTCTCAACAATTATAATATAATTAGATCATGTAACAATACCTCAACGTGCAACAAAGAGTCACTCCAAAGTCACTAATAGCGGAGAACAAACAAAGAGATTATTGTAGGGTATGAAACCACCTCAAAGTTATTCGTTCTGATCGATCTATTGGGCTATTCCTATAAGTGTTACAAACAGCCCTAGAGTTCGTACTAAATAACACCTTAAGACACACATCAACCAAAACCATAATGTCACCTAGATACTCCATTGTCACCACAAGTATCCGCGGGTTTGATTATACGATATGCATCACACAATCTCAGATTCATCTACTGAAACCAACACAAAGAACTTCAAAGAGTGCCCCGAAGTTTCTACCCGAGAGTCAAGACGAAAATGTGTGACAACCCCTATGCATAAGTTCATAAGGTCACTGTACCCGCAAGTAAATCACCAAAACATACATCAATTGGATCACGTGAATATCCCATTGTCACCACAGATAAGCACATGCAAGACATACATAAAGTGTTCTGAAATCCTTAAAGACTCAATACGATAAGATAACTTCAAAAGGGAAAACTCAATCCATAACAAGAAGGTAGAGGGGGAGAAACATCATAGATCCAACTGTAATAACAAAGCTCGCGATACATCAAGATCGTGCGAAATGAAGAACACGAGAGAGCTAGAGATCAAACACATAGCTACTAGTACATACCCTCAACCCCGAGGGTGAACTACTCCCTCATCATCATGGAGATCGCCAGGATGATGAAGATGACCATAGGTGATGGTTTCCCACTCCGGCAAGGTGCCAGAACAGGTGAATGATTGGATTTTTGTGGCTACAGAGGCTTCCGACGGCGGAACTCCCGATCTAGGTTTATTTTCGGGGTTTCCCCTATTTATAAGAATTTTTGGCATCGGGGACAAGTCAGGGGGATCCATGAGGTGCTGACAAGGACATGGGGCACGCCCTCCACCCTTGTGGTGGCCTTGTGGCTCTTTTGGTCCATCTCGGGCACTCCGTGGGCTTCTTTTGGTCCATAAACAAATCGTCGTAAAGTTTCAACTCAACTGGACTCCGTTCGGTATTCCTTTTCTGTAAAACTCAAAAACAAGGAAAAAAACGGAAGCTGGCACTTGGCTCTAAGTTTTTTTTGACAGGAAGACTATAAGGGAACCCCCTATAGTATATTAGCTGCAACAAACCCAAATTGCAAGTACCATGCCTTGAACCTGGGTGGGTGGGAAGGCATCAGCCCCTTCCCACCACTAGGCTATGCCTTAGTCTGCCACTTGGCTCTAAGTTAATAGGTTAGTCCAAAAAATAATATAAAATAGCATAATAATGCATATAAAACATCCAAGATAGATAATATAATAGCATGGAACAATAAAAATTATAGATACGTTGGAGACGTATCATACATCCACGTTGATGGAGACTTCAACCCACGAAGGGTAACGGCTGCGCGAGTCCATAGAGGGCTCCACCCACGAAGGGTCCACGAAGAAGCAACCTTGTCTATCCCACCATGGCCAATGTCCACGAAGGACTTGCCTCACTCGGGTAGATCTTCATGAAGTAGGAGATCTCCTTGCCCGTACAAACTCCTTGGTTCAACTCCACAATCTTGTCGGAGGCTCCCAAGTGACACCTAACCAATCTAGGAGACACCACTCTCCAAAAGGTAATAAATGGTGTGTTGATGATGAACTCCTTGCTCTTGTGCTTCCAGTGATAGTCTCCCCAACACTCAACTCTCTCTCACATATTTGGATATGGTGGAAAGATGATTTAAGTGGAAAGCAACTTGGGGAAGGCTAGAGATCAAGATTCTTGCGGTAGGTGCTACTTCTCGAGCTTGCTTTGTTTTCCCTAGAAGAGGAAAGGGTGATGCAGCACAGTAGCATAAGTATTTCCCTCAGTTTTTGAGAACCAAGGTATCAATCCAGTAGGAGACCACGCGCGAGTTCCTCGCACCCGCACAAACAAATAAGAAATTCACAGCCAACGCGATAAGGGGTTGTCAATCCCTTTACGGTCACTTACGAAAGTGAGATCTGATAGATAGGATAGTGTGATATTTTTGGTATTTTTGGATATAAGAACAGAAAGTAAATAAAGCCAGTAGATGAAGGTTTAATATGTTAAGAATAGACCCGGGGGGCATAGGTTTCGCTAGTGGCCTCTCTCATGATAGCAAAATTCTATGGTGGGTGAACAAATTACCGTTGAGCAATTGATAGAAAAGCGCATAGTTATGAGAATATCTAGGCATGATCATTATATATAGGCATCACGTCCGTGATAAGTAGACCGAAACGATTCTGCATCTACTACTATTACTCCACACATCGACCGCTATCCAGCATGCATCTAGAGTATTATGTTCATAAGAACAGCGTAATGCTTTAAGCAAGATGACATGATGTAGAGGGATAAACTCAAGCAATATGATATAAACCCCATATTTGTATCTTCGATGGCAACAATACAATACGTGCCTTGCTGCCCCTGCTGTCACTAGGAAAGGACACTGCAAGATTGAACCCAAAGCCAAGCACTTCTCCCATTGCAAGAACTATAGATCTAGTAGGCCAAACCAAACCAATAATTCGAAGAGACTTGCAAGGATATTATAATCATACATAAAAGATTTCAGAAAAGAATCAAATATTTCTCATAAATAATCTTCATCATAAACCCACAATTCATCGGATCTCGACAAACACACCGCAAATAGATTAGATCGAATAGATCTCCTCGAAGACCAATGAGAACTTGGTATTGAGATCCAAAAAGAGAGAAGAAGCCTTCTAGCTAATAACTATGCACCCGAAGGTCTGTGGTAAAATGCTCACAACTCATTGGTGAGGCTATGGTGTTGATCTACAAGCACTCCGTGGTAGATACCCCCTCCGACGGAGCTCCGGAACAGGCCCCAAGATGGGATCTCACGGGAACAAAAGGTTGCGGTGGTGGAATTAGGGTTTTCTCTGTTGCCTTGATGTTTTCAGGGTAAAAGGATATATATAGGAGGAAGGAGGGCATCGGGGGAGCCAGAGCGGGGCCATGAGGGTGAGGGCGCACCCAGGGGAGGGGGCGCGCCCTGGACCCTCGTGGCCGCCTCCTTCGTTCCCTCGCGTGTACTCCAAGTCTTCTTTGTTGATATCGTTCCAAAAAAACTCCCCCGAAGGTTTCGTTCCATTTGGACTCCGTTTGATAATCCTTTTCTGCGAAACCCTGAAATAGGCAAAAAAACAGCAATCTGCACTGGGCCTTGGGTTTGTAGGTTAGTCCAAAAAATAATATAAAAGTGTATAATAAAGCCCATTAAACATCCAAAACAGAATATATAATAGAATGGAACAATAAAAATTATAGATATGTTGGAGATGTATCAAGCATCCTCAAGCTTAATTCCTGCTCGTCCTCGAGTAGGTAAATGAGAAAAACAGACTTTTTGATGTGGAATGCTAACCAACATAATTTTCAATGTAATTTCTTTATTGTGGCATAAATGCTCAGATCCGAAAGATTCAAGACAAAAGTCTATATTGACACAAGGATAATAATACTTCAGGCATACTAACAATGCAATTATATCTTCTCAAAATAACATGGCCAAAGAAAGTTATCCCTACAAAATCATATAGTCTGGCTATGCTCCCTCTTCATCACACAAAATATTTATATCATGCACAACCCCGGTTAAAGCCAAGCAATTGTTTTCATACTCAAAATTGTTCAAACCTTTCAACTTTCATGTAATACATGAGCGTGAGCCATGGATATAGCACTATAGGTGGAATAGAGTGGTGGTTGTGGAGAAGACAAAAAGGAGGAAGATAGTCTCACATCAACTAGGCATATCGATGGGCTATGGAGGTGCCCATCAATAGAGCTATAAGTGTATGAAAGCTCATCAAAAGAAACTAAGTGGGTGTGCATCCAACTTGCTTGCTCATGAAGACCTAGGGCATTTGAGGAAGCCCATCATTGGAATATACAAGCCAAGTTCTATAATGAAAATTCCCACTAGTATATGAAAGTGACAAAACAAGAGACTCTATATCATGAAGATCATGGTGCTACTCTGAAGCACAAGTGTGGAAAAGGATAGTAGTATTGTCCCCTCTCTTTTCTCTCATTTTTTTTGGAGGGACTTCCTCTTTTTTTAGCCCCTCTCTATTTTTTTGGGCCATCTATTTTTTTGGCCTTTCCTCACATGGGACAATGCTCTAATAATGAAGATCATCACACTTTTATTGACTTACAACTCAAAGATTACAACTCCAAGCTAAAACAAAATATGACTCTATATGAATGCCTCCGGCGGTGTACCGG
This sequence comes from Secale cereale, assembly GCA_902687465.1. Taxonomy (NCBI): domain Eukaryota; kingdom Viridiplantae; phylum Streptophyta; class Magnoliopsida; order Poales; family Poaceae; genus Secale; species Secale cereale. Next base: position 279,898,061 of record LR738711.1, on the reverse strand, counting down.
GATGTGCAATGAATCAAGAGTGACATGTATGAGAAATTATGCATGGTGGTCTAGCCACAAATACGATGTCAACTACATGATCATGCATGGCAATATGACAATACGAAGTGTGTCATATGAACAGAACGGTGGAAAGTTGCATGGCAATATATCTCGGAATGGCTATGGAAATGCCATGATAGGTAGGTATGGTGGCTGTTTTGAGGAAGGTATATGGTGGGTGTATGGTACCGGCGAGAGTTGCGCGGTACAAGAGAGGCTAGCAATGGTGGAAGGGTGAGAGTGCGTATAATCCATGGACTCAACATTAGTCATAAAGAACTCATATACTTATTTCAAAAATTTACGAGTCATCAAAACAAAGTAATCAATGCATGCTCCTAGGGGAAGGGTTGGTAGGAGTTAACCATCGCGCGATCCCGACCTCCGCACAAAGGATGCCACTCAATAAATACCTCATGCTCAAACTTCGTCACATAGCGGTTCACCATACGTGCATGCTACGGGAATCACAAACTTTAACACAAGTATTTCTCAAATTCATAATTACTCCACTAGCATGAATCTAATATCACCATCTTCATATCTCAAAACAATCATCAAGTATCAAACTTCTCATCATATTCAATGCACTTTATATGAAAGTTTTTTCTATATTCATCTTGGATGCCTATCATATTAGACTAGTTTTATAACCAAAGCACATTACCATGCTGTTATAAAAGACTCTCACAAGGATATAAGTGAAGCATGAGAGATCAATAATTTCTACTATATAAAACCACCACTGTGCTCTAAAAGATATAAGTGAAGCACTAGAGCAAAACTATCTAGCTCAAAAGATATAAGCGAAGCACATAGAGTATTCTAACAAATTTTAAGCCATATTTATCTCTCTCAAAAGGTGTTTCCAGCAAGGATGATTGTGGAAAACTAAAAAGCAAAGACTCAAATCATACATGACACTCCAAGAAAAACACATATCATGTGGTGAATAAAAATATAGTCCCAAGTATAGTTACCGATAGATGAAGACGAAAGAGGGGATGCTTTCCCGGGGCATCCTCAAGCTTAGGCTTTTGGTTGTCCTTGAATTTTACCTTGGGGTGCCTTGGACATATCCAAGCTTAGGCTCTTTCCAATCTTTGTTCCATAGTCCAGCAAAGCCATACTCAAAACTTGAGAACTTCACAACACAAAACTTAGCCAAAAATCTCGTGAGCTCCGTTAGTATAAGAAAACAAACCACCACTCAAGGGTACTGTAATGAACTCATTCTTTGTTTATATTGGTTTTAAACCTAATGTATTCCAACTTCTCTATGATTCATATCCTCCAATACTACTCATAGATTCATCAAAATAAGCAAACAACACACTAAAAACAGAATCTGTCAAAAACAAAACATTCTGTAGTAATCTGTAACTTTCGAATACTTATGTAACTCCAAAAAAATTGAAATAAATTGGTAAACGTGAGGAATTTTTCTATAAATCATCTGCAAAAAGAATCAACTAAATAGTACTCTCCAGTAAAATCTGATGACTAATCTCGTGAGCGCTAAAGTTTCTGTTTTTTACAGCATGATCATATAAACTTCACACAAGTCTTCCCAAAGGTTCTACTTGGCACAAACACTAATTAAAACATAAAACCACATCTAAACAGAATATAGATGCAAAATTTATTCCTAAACAGAAGCAAAAACAAAGAAAATAAAATTGGGTTGCCTCTCAACAAGCGCTATCGTTTAGGGCCCCTAGCTAGGCACGATACAAGAATGTATCTAGGTGTTGCCATCTTTGGAAGGCAATCCATAAGTGGCTCTCATAACAGATTCATATGGTAATTTAATTTTATTTCTAGGAAAGTGTTCCATGCCTTTCCTTAATGTAAATTGGAATCTAATATTTCCTTCCTACATGTCAATAATTGCACCAATCGTTCTAAGGAAAGGTCTACCAAGAATAATAGGACATGAAGGATTGCAATCTATCAAGAACAATGAAATCTACGGGCACATAATTCCTATTGGCAACAATAAGAACATCATTTATCTTTCCCATAGGTTTCTTAATGGTAGAATCCGCAAGATGCAAATTTAAAGAACAATCATCAAGCTTATGGAAACCTAACAAATCACACAAAGTTTTTGGGATAGTAGAAACACTTGCACCCAAATCACACAAGGCAAAGCATTCATCATTTTTAATTTTAATTTTAATAGTAGGTTCCCACTCATCATAAAGATTTCTAGGGATAGAAACTTCTAATTCAAGTTTTTCTTCATAAGATTGCATCAAAGCATCAACTATGTGTTTGGTAAAAGCCATATTTTGACTATAAGCATGTGGAGAATTTAGTACGGATTGCAACAAGGAAATACAATCTATCAAAGAGAAATTATCATAATTGTATCCCTTGAAATCCAAAATAGTGGGTTCATCACTATGCAAAGTTTTAATCTCTTTAATCCCACTTTTAACAATTTTAGCATCAAGATCTAAAAACTCTGAATCATTGGGACGCCTTTTAACTAAAGTAGACTCATCTCCAGTCCCATCTTTACCAAGATTCATACTTGAAAACAAGGATCTAATAGGAGACACATCAATAACTATCAGATCTTCATCTTTATTTTCATGATAACTAGTAGAACACACTTTCATGAAGCACTCTGTTTTAGCACGCAACCTAGCGGTTCTTTCTTTGCACTCATCAATGGAAATTCTCATGGCTTTGAGAGACTCATTGATATCATGCTTGGGTGAAATAGATCTAAGTTTGAAAGAATCAACATCAAGAGTAATTCTATCCACGCTTCAAGCCAACTCATCAATCTTAAGCAATTTTTATTCAAGCAAAGCATTGAAGTTCTTTTGCGAAATCATAAACTCCTTAACACTAGTTTCAAATTCAGAGGGCATCTTACCAAAATTTCCATAAGAGTTATTGTAGGAATTACCTTAATTATTAGAGGAATTACTAGGAAAAGGCCTAAGATTAAAGTTTCCTCTATAAGCATTGTTGCCAAAATTATTCCTACCAATAAAATTCACATCCAAAGATTCATTATTATTTTCAATCAACGTGGATAAAGGCATATCATTAGGATCAAAAGAAGCAATCTTAGTAGCAAATAATTTCATAAGTTCATCCATCTTTCCACTCAAAACACTAATCTCTTCAATAGCATGCACTTTTTTACTAGTAGATCTTTCGGTGTGCCATTGAGAGTAGTTAATCATAATATTATCTAGGAGTTTGGTAGCCTCTCCTAAGGTAGTTTCCATGAAAGTGCCTCCCGCGGCCGAATTTAAAAGATTTCTAGAAGCAAAATTCAAGCCATCATAAAAGTTTTGTATAATCATCCATAAGTTCAAACAATGTGTAGGGCAATTACGTATCATTAATTTCATTCTCTCCCAAGCTTGTGCAACATGCTCATGATCTAGTTGCTTAAAATTCGTAATATCGTTTCTAAGAGAGATAATCTTAGCGGAAGGAAAATACTTAGAGATAAAGGCATCTTTGCACTTATTCCATGAATCAATACTATTTCTAGGCAAAGAGCAAAACCAAGTTTTAGCACGATCTCTAAGTGAAAACGGTAATAGCTTCAATTTAACAATATCATTATCCGTATCCCTCTTCTTTTGCATATCACACAAATCAACAAAGTTGTTTAGATGCATAGCGGGATCTTCACTAGGAAGGCCAGAAAATTTATCTTTCATGACAAGATTCAACAGAGCAGCATTGATCTCACAAGATTCAGCATCGGTAATAGGAGCAATCAGAGTGCTAATAAAATCATTATTGTTGCTATTAGAAAAGTCACACAATTCGGTATTGTTCTGAGCCATAGTGACAAGCAAGCAATCCAACACATAAGAAAACAAGAAGCAAGCGAACGGTAAACACACGGCAAAAAGAAGGGCAAATAAAACAGCAAAGGTGAAGTGGGGGAGAGGAAAACGAGAGGCAAATAAAATGTAATGCGAAGGATAAGGGTTTCTGACAGGTACTTGGTATATGACTTTTGCGTAAGCCTCCCCGGCAACGGCGCCAGAAATACTTCTTGCTACTTCTCGAGCTTGCGTTGTATTCCCTCGGAAAGGAAAGGGTGATGCAGCACAATAACGTAAGTATTTCCCTCAGTTTTTGAGAACCAAGGTATCAATACAGTATGAGGCCACGCGCGAGTCCCTCGCACCTGCACAAACAAATAAGAACTTCATAGCCAACGCGATAAGGGGTTGTCAATCCCTTTACGGTCACATACGAAAGTGAGATCTGATAGATAGGATAGTGTGATATTTTTGGTATTTTTGGATATAAGAACAAAAAGTAAATAAAGCAAAGTAAAGTAGATGAAGGTTTAATATGTTGAGAATAGACCCGGGGGCCATAGGTTTCACTAGTGGCTTCTCTCATGATAGCAGAATTCTACGATGGGTGGACAAATTACTGTCGAGCAATTGATAGAAAAGCGCATAGTTATGAGAATATCTAGGCATGATCATTATATATAGGCATCACGTCCGTAACAAGTAGACTGAAACGATTCTGCATCTACTACTATTACTCCACACATCGACCGCTATCCATCATGCATCTAGAGTATTAAGTTCATAAGAATAGAGTAATGCTTTAAGAAAGATGACATGATGTAGAGGGATAAACTCAGGCAATATGATATAAACCGCATCTTTTTATCCTCGATGGCAACAATACAATACGTGCCTTGCTGCCCCTACTGTCACTTGGAAAGGACACCGCAAGATTGAACCCAAAGCCAGGCACTTCTCCCATTGCAAGAACTATAGATCTAGTAGGCCAAACCAAACCAATAATTCGAATAGACTTACAAGGATATTATAATCATACATAAAAGAGTTCAGAAAAGAACCAAAAATTCTCATAGATAATCTTGATCACAAACCCACAATTCATTGGATCTCGACAAACACATCGCAAAAAGAGATTACATCGAATAGATCTCCTCAAAGACCAAGGAGAACTTGGTATTGAGATCCAAAGAGAGAGCAGAAGCCATCTAGGTATTAACTATGGACCCGAAGGTCTTAGGTAAACTACGCCCAACTCATGGTGAGGCGATGATGATGATGTAGAAGCACTCCGTGGTAGATCCCCCCTCCGGTGGAGCTCCGGAACAGGCCCCAAGATGGTATCTCACGGGAACAAAAGGTTGTGGCGGTGGAATTATATAGGAGGAAGGAGGGCACCGGGGGAGCCAGAGGGGGCCCACGAGGGTGGGGGGCACGCCTAGGGGGAGGGGGCGCGCCCTGGACCCTCGTGGCCGCCTCCTTCGTTCCCTCAAGTGTATTCCAACTCTTTCGTGTTGATATTGTTCCAAAAAATAACTCCCCCGAAGGTTTCATTCTGTTTGGACAGCGTTTGATATTCCTTTTTTGCGAAACCCTAAAATAGGCAAAAAAACAATCTGCAATGGGCCTTGGGTTAGTAGGTTAGTCCCAAAAATAATATAAAAGTGTATAATAAAGCCCATTAAACATCCAAAACAGAATATATAATAGCATGGAACAATCAAAAATTATAAATACGTTGGAGACATATCAGTAGGAATGATATATCTTTGTCTCACCACATGAGCAGGTGGTTCTCTCTCAAAAATATGTAGTGGAAGTTTAGGCACGTTCTGATGGATATCTCTCTAATGGAGACGGGTGGAGGGGTATATATAGCCTCCACACAAAATCCAACCGTTACACACATTTGACCCAACTCGATCAGACCACATAGATGAACTCGGTCAGACCGAAGCAGTTCAAAATGTGAACGCTAGGAATCTCGGTGGGACCGACATGATCAACTCGGTGGGACCAATGTCCTAGGGCTAGGAAAAAAACTCATCTCCGTGAGACTGATCGCATGAACTCGGTGAGACCGATTTCAACAAGGGATCAGATAGAGAGTTGGTCAAGCAAACTCGGTGGGACTGATTGCACATTTTGGTGAGACCAAAATATTACAAAAAGAACAAAGAGAGTTTACCATTCAAACTCGGTGGGACCGATCGCTCTTCTCTGTGAGACCAAAATGTTCGAAGGGATCACATGGAGTTTACATTGCCGTCTCTGTGAGACTGAGATTCATATCGGTGAGACCGAATTGTCTAGGGTTTGTGGCAGTGGCTATGTCAAGTGAACTCGGTGGCACCGGATAGATCAAATCGGTGGGGCCGAGTTTGACTTTAGGTTTGGGACATATGCGGAATATAATAAGGTGGCTGAGGGTTTTGGAGCAATATCACTAAGCACTTGAGCAACCAGATCATTAAGCAACACCTCATCCCCTTTTAATAGTATTGGCTTTCCTGTGGACTCAATGTGATCTTGGATCACTAAAATGGAAATGTAGAGTCTTGAGTGTTGCCAATCTTTGTCCTTAGCATCATGAAGGGGTTCCACATCCTCTTGTCCTTGACAACTTGAAAGGGTTCCACATCCTCTTGTCATTGCCACTCCAATGTTGAACTTATCTGAAATACACTAGGTAAAGGCATTAGTCCAACATGGGATATGTTGACATTAATTACCAAAATCACCCAGGGAGCACTTGTGCTTTCAATATCCCCCTTCTTGGTAAATCAAAGCTTTGGAAAGACATGTAACTTGCATAGGCTCCCCCTACATGTATGCATTCATGCTAGGATTGAATATAAGAGCATGTGAGTGCATAAGCATGACAGAGCAGCCAATGAGTTACATGTATCTTGGCTATATGCATTAGAGGAAATGAAATAGATGAAGAAATGTGTACCTTCATATTCATGAATCCTCCTTGCAAACAGTATATACATCAGCAAGGGATCATCATGTACATGATTGTGATGCATTCACTTACATTGGGGTATTGAATTGGCTTCGAAATGAGTGCACTTGAGAAAACAAGGTTAGATAACACAGGAACACTCTATAAAAGTAGTTTTAGGGAACCACAAGAGTGCTAAGACTGGGATGCCATGTAATGGGTAAGTACTTAGTACTTCATTTCGATATAGACATGTCCCCAAAGATTTTAAAGATGTGCAATGAATTCCAACGATTTTCTTCCCTGGAAATTAGCTCTTTCTCCCCCTGAATCTAATATTGAATAATGGGAGATGATAGGGAAACAGAAAATCAGAGCAAAAGATAAACATATTAGAGCAATAAATCAATAAATGAAACAGAGCATAGTCCTGGGGTTCTCAGAGAAAGAAAAGAATCAGAGCATAAGACAATACTCAGACAACCATACCCATAACAAAACAAACATGTCTTTCCCCTCTTAAATACATGTGATTTATCTCCTCTTATTATGTGTGAATCCTTGTGAAAGAGACTTTTGATGTTCTCTTATAGGCTTTGGTTGAGATTTATAGGCTTTGATTGAGCTTTGATGATCTCTCTCTCTCCCTTTGACATCAATTTCCAAGAAGGGTTTCTTCATGAATTTGAGTCAAGTAGGTTTGGTCCTTGAGAGATGCTACAAAGAAGCATATTGCTTGAGATGCTTGTAGAGGATAAGAATCATTGAGTGGAGTTGGAGAAGAAATTAGATATGCAATGTAAAAACTTTTTCCCAATAGTGAAATCGGTCAATCCGATTTGTTTTCATCAGTGACACCGAGTTGGCAGTGTCATGCAGAATGTATATCGGTCAGACCGGGTGAGTCCTCTTTGGTTAAACCGATGAACTGCACAAAAGGAATCCTTGTGGTTCGGTCGAGCTGATAGGCTGGAATCGGTGTGTCCGAGTTCAACACAGAGAGAAAATTTTGGCAACTCAACTCACTTGGCAGATAAAATTTCTAAAAGATTTGTAATGAATTAACTGAAAGATTTGCAAAGAATTGACTGAAGAGATAAAGAAAGAAAATCTAGATGAAGTTTGTTTTTGTTTTAAAAAGGGGACAAGATAGCAAAACACAAAGTAAAAACAAGAAACACTAGAGAACTTCATCTAGAGATGGGTCGGTGACAAAGTCACCTATGTTAGAGTATATTGACATAGGAGTCAAGTGAGGTCACTTGATCATAGGTCATACTCATCGTTTAAGCTCAAAATGGGGTTACCATTTTTTGTTTAAGCATTTTGATGTGTTCATATCTTGTTGAGTTGCTTTGACTCGTGCTTTGAGTAAAGCTTCTCTAAGATGAAAAAACATACCTTGGGTGCTGTTAATCTTAATCATGTAGTCGAACTTGTGTAGGATGCTCAAGGTTGATGTAGTCCATCAAGAGTTGTGCGCACCACTTGTAGTTTGAGTTCATCTTCCTACATGGGTTAGTTTTGCAAGGAAAGGCACTTGTGCATCAAAAATGACAATCATGAAACTTGATACCAAATGAAATTTGATATATAGAGGTTGTCAAAGTATATATTGAGTGAGTTCATGCTTCCTTGGTATCAACCTCCATGAAGTAGAAACTTGGTGAAGTAGAGATTGGTCAAGATGTGAGTGACTTGCAATCTCGTAGAGTTGGGCTCATCCAAGTACCTACAAGGAGTTAGATAGCATGCAAAGACACAAATATAGATCCAAGACATATAATCATCATCATAAGAGAAATATCAAGGATTAGTCATAAAGGCTCATGCCTTGCATGTATCCAAAGGAGTTTCTACTCCAAGTTTGAGGCATAAATGATATTCAATTCACCTCTAAAATGGCAAAATACTTTATCATCAAGCAGTTTAGTAAATATATCCAACAATTGCTTATCGGTATGAACATGCTTAAGATTGATGTCTCCTTTGGCAACATGGTCTCGAATGAAATGGTGACGAACTTCAATATGCTTAGTTCGAGAATGTTGCGCGGGATTGTGAGCAATCTTTATAGCACTTTCATTGTTACAAAGCAATGGAACATGTTTCACATATATCCCATAATCCTTAAGGGTTTGGGTCATCAAAGTAATTGAGCACAACATGATCCAGCAGCAATGTATTCCGCTTCGGCGGTGGATAAGGATACCGAGTTTTGTTTCTTGGAGGATCAATACACAAGAGATCTACCAAGAAATTGAAAAGTACCCAAAGTGGACTTTCTATCAACCTTGTCACCGGCATAGTCCGAATCGGAGTAGCCGACAAGATCAAAAGAAGACCTCTTAGGATACCAAATGCCAAAGTTTGGTGTATGAATTAAATATCTCACTATCCTTTTCACAGCCTTAAGATGACATTCTTTAGGGGCCGCTTGATATCATGCACACATGCACACACTTAGCACAATATCGGGATGGGAGGCACATAGATATAGTAATGAACCAATCATAGAGCGATAAACCTTTTGGTCAACCGGTTTGCCATCCTTAGTCAAGTCAAGATGTCTACTACTAGGCATGGGTGTTTTCATACCTTTGCTTTCTTGCATGTTGAACTTCTTGAAAAGGTCCTTGGTATACTTTGTTTGAGAAACAAAGGCGCCTTCTTTACTTTGCTTGATTTGTAAACCAAGAAAGAATTTGAGTTCACTCATCATAGACAACTCAAACTTCTCCGACATTAGCTTTCCAAACTTTTCACTAAAATGGGGGTTAATAGAACCAAATATGATATCATCAACATAAATTTGGCACAAAAATAATTCACCATTAACCCTTTTAGTAAAAAGTGTGGAATCAATTTTCCCAATTTCAAAGCATTTTTCAATAAGAAATTTGGTCAAGCATTTATACCATTCTCTAGGAGCTTGTTTAAGACCATAAATAGCGTTGTGAAGTTTGTAAACATGATTAGGTTTCTTGGGATTAACAAAGTTGGGAGGTTGTTTAACCTAAACTTCCTCCTCAATTTCACCGTTAAGAAAAGCACTTTTAATGTCCATTTGATACAAAGTGATGTCATGGTGATTGGCATAAGCAAGTAAGATGCATATGGATTCAAGTCTAGCAACGGGGGCATATGTCTCACCGTAATCCATACCTTTGACTTGAGTGTAGCCTTGGGCGACGAGATGGGTCTTGTTGCGTACAACTTGTCCATCTTCATCTTGCTTATTCCAAAACACCCATTTGGTTCCAATGACATTGTGATTGTCGTTTGGCTTCTCAACCAATGTCCAAACTTGGTTTATCTCAAAGTTATGTAGTTCCTCATGCATAGCATTCACCCAATCCGGATCATCAAGAGCATCTTCAACCTTCATAGTTTCAAGGTTAGACATGAAAGAGTAATGTTCACAAAAGTTAGCTAAACAAGATTTAGAGCGAGTGATTCTCCCGGTTTGAATGCCATTGTAGATTTGTTCAACGGGATGATCTCTAGCAATTCTTGCTCTAACTCATGGGAGCTTTTGTTTGGGTTGGGGTGGAACATCCTCTTCATTTTCTTCTTCTCCTTGTCCTTCTTCATTGTTGTTGAAGTTGTTGTCTTATGGAGGTGGAGAAGGAGGTCGATCAGATTCATCCTGTTGTTTTTCCTTGTTTCCTTCGTCTTGACGTGTTCCACTTGAGGATTCCTCCAAGTCAACTTGTGGTTCACCTTGATGCGAAGTTGAGGCTTCCACTTGAATGGATGAAGTACGCTCCTTCAGCTTCGTTGGGCGAATCTTGCCAATAGACAAGTCTGGGATAGCTTCCGAAGGATCTTTGTCTCCTACATCAATTGGCAATTGCTCTACTTGTGATCCTTGTTTCCTTTGTCGACCTTTATATCTACCGTCTCTTCAACCTTTAAGGTAAAATTGTTGTAGACACGGTAAGTGTGAGAGATTGAGCCATAACCGAGTAGAAAACATTCATGAGATTTAGGGGCAAATTTCGAATGACGATGCTTGTCAAGAATGTAACATTTTGAGCCAAATACTCGAAAGTATCCAACTTGGGTTTTGTTACCAGTGAGGAGCTCGTATGCGTCTTGCCAAGAAGCTTGTGAAGATATAGTTGGTTTGTAGCATGACAAGCTGTCTCAACCGCTCCTACCCAAAAGTGTCTTGGCATCTTGTATTCGTCAAGCATCGTTCTCACCATCTTGATCAGTGTCCGGTTCTTCCTGTGAACAACTCCATTTTTTGAGGTGTGTACATAGCTGAGAACTCATGTGAGATCCCTTCCTCACCAATAAAGGTATCCACATTGGCGTTCTTGAACTCCGTTCCGTCGTCGCTCCAAACCTTCTTGATCTTCACTTCAAATTGATTTTGAGCCTTTCTAGCGAAGTTCTTGAAGATCTTTTGGACCTGTAATTTATCATCAAGAAAGAACACCCACGCAAATCTGGAAAAATCATCAACAATGACAAATCCAAAGGAGTTACCCCCGAGACTCTTGTAATCGCTGGGACCAAAAAGATCCATCTGAAGTAGCTCAAGTGGTCTTCTTGTGGTCGTGATATTATTTACGGGATGACTTCCTCCAATTTGTTTTCCTAGTTGACAAGCACTGCAAAGTCTATCCTTGTCAAATATAACATCTTTAACACCAAGGATATGATCCCCTTTAATAAGCTTACCAAGATTTCTCATGCCAACATGACCTAATCTTCTATGACACAACCAACCTTTAGAAGATTTAGCAATTAAACAAGTGCGAGGTTGGGCTTTTTAGTGAAATCAATAATGTATAGGTCACCTCTATGAATGCCGGTAAATACCATGTTATGATTATCTCTACGAAAGACTTGGCAATCAACATGAGTAAATAGCACATTTAAACCAAAATCAGCTAATCTAGATATGGAAAGAAGATTCTAACCGAGAGATTCAACAAGCGTGACATTTTTCATAAAGCTATCATTGGATATGGCCACCTTACCAAGGCCAACAACTTTACCCTTAGAGTTTTCACCAAAGGTAACGTACTTCCGTGGACCATCATTTCTAGTAAGTTCATCAAACATGTCCTTATATCCAGTCATATCATCTCTGCATCCGCAATCAAGAACTCATTCCTTTCCTCCGGCTGCGTAACCACGAAGATTAGCCATAAGACCAAAGTGTCTCATTGACTCATCAAGATCGAAGTCACTATCTTCACTCTCATCATAATATCCATGCTCAACATCATCATCATCCGTGTGATCATCACCTATGACAAGTGATTCATTAGAATTTCGATAATGACAATGTTCAAGTTTGTGAGTTAAAATAGCTTCTGCAATAATGTGACTAATGATTCCAATGTCACCCTTAGCACACATAAGACCACATAGCTCAAATAAGAATTTATCAAACTTGGGATCGCTAGCCTTCATCTTTTGAAAAGCAATGGATTTTCGAAGAATCTTATCTAGACTTCTCAAGGAATAGTTAGGAAAGCGTTATTCAAGAGATTTCCATGTGATCATCCGTGTGATCATCACCCATGACAACTGATTCATTAGAATTTCGATAATGACAATGTTCAAGTTTGTGAGTTAATATAGCTTCTGCAATAATGTGACTAATGATTCCAATGTCACCCTTAGCACACATAAGACCACATAGCTCAAATAAGCATTCATCAAACTTGGGATCGCTAGCCTTCATCTTTTGAAAAGCAATGGATTTTCGAAGAATCTTATCTAGACTTCTCAAGGAATAGTTAGGAAAGCGTTCTTCAAGTGATTTCCATATAGTGTAAGCACATTCTAAGTTAGGCAATTCTCTAAGTTAATAGTTCGGTAGAGCTCTAACAATAAGACTGACAGTTCTAGTATTGTGAACCTTGTCAAGATACTCATTGGGGGTAAAATGCATATGATCAATAGGAGGCACATAAGGGCTAAAAATATACTTGTTCAAATGATATTCATTAATGATATCAAGCATGTCATTTTTCCATTACCTATAAAGCTCCCCTTTAAGGATAGGCACTCTACGTCTCATACTCCCAATCGTAGACATCCATCTTCCTCCAATGGTGATTAAACCAAAGCAATGGAGACCAAAGCTCTGATACCAATTCAAAGGATCAGAGAAGAGGTGTCTAGAGGGGGGATGATTAAACACCCAACAAGAAAGGTAGAAGTTTTTAAAATTCCTAAAGTTGAGGTGGAGCTCTAGCACATGATTAAGCATTTTAAGCAAACATAGCAAGAGTATAAGCAGCGGAAAGAGTAACACATGCTAGTTGCAAGAAAGTAACCAACGTACACATGCAATTCTAAGAGTGTAGCAGCGGAAATTAAAGCATTGCATATGAAGGTAAAGGGAGAGGTTTGGAGAGTGCAAACGCAATGGAGAGACAGAGATTTCTGGCGTGCTTCCGATAGGTGGTCTATCGTACGTACATCCACATTGATGGAGACTTCAATCCATGAAGTGTAACGGCTGCATGAGCCCATGAAGGGCTCCACCCACGAAGGGTCCACGAAGAATCAACCTTGTCTATCCTACCATGGGCAACGTCCATGAAGGACTTGCCGCACTCTGGTAGAACTTCACGAAGTAGGCGATCTCCTTGCCCGTACAAACTCCTTGGTTCAACTCCACAATCTTGTCAGAGGCTCCCAAGTGATACCTAACCAATCTAGGAGACACCACTCTCCAAAATGTAATAAATGGTGTGTTCAGGATGAACTCCTTGCTCTTGTTCTTCAAGTGATAGTCTCCCCAACACTCAACTCTCTCTCATAGATTTGGATATGGTGGAAAGATGATTTGAGTGGAAAGTGATACGTCCATTTTGCATCATGTTTTCTTACTATTATTTATAATGTTTTTATCCATAATAATGTTTTTTGGAGTAATTCTAATGCCTTTTCTCTCATAATTTGCAAGGAACACACCAAGAGGGAGAATTTCGGTAGCTGGAAATCTAGACCTAGAAAAGCTACGCCAGGCCACCTATTTATTCACAACTCCAAACAAGCTGAAACTTCACGGAGAATTTTTATGGATTATTTAATAAATACAGGAGTCAATAAACACTAGAGGGGGCCACCAGGTGGGCACAACCCACCTGGGCGCGCTAGGCCCCCCATGTCGGTGTACTAAAGTAAGGGTACCCTTAGTATCCCGAACTTGTGCACGGGCAGTCGCAGCGCCCCGCGTCAAGGCTTGCCGGGTGACCGCCAAGGTCCTCTGTGGTTCCTTTGGAGACATTCAAGAAAAAAGTATTCAAGCCAAGGAGACAAGGCCCCGGCATGAGGAGCTTGCCGGGAAGGCCAACCAGGGCATCTCTAGGAACTTGCCGCGATGCGCCACGCGTCCCGGCGAGGCCCGGTGAGCGGCAAGCTCCCGGGCGCGACAAGACAACGACCGTAGCAAGGCGCTTACCGCGGCAAGCTACCACTCTTTACCCGTGCTCCAGCGCATCCACCAACGTGTCGCTCTGGGACCCTTCCAGGCGTACGTGGCGGGAGGCTGTGCAGCCAGGGGTACGAGGTGGCAAGCGGCGCTGACAAGGTTGCCATCATGGCGAACAGTGGCGTCCCTGACGGCCCCTTTTTTTTGCACAGTTTGGGCGACGCCGATGGCCATTTAATGCCCTTGTCCCCTACCGTCAGGGTTAGGTATGGAACACTGTACAAGTAGCTATACCAACCGCAACACTTTTCCATTTTTACCCTCATCTGCGTTGCCACCTGTCGGTGACCCCTTGAGCATATAAAAGGAGGCCCATGCGCAACGTAGAGGGGGATTCGAACACTCTCACGCTCGGTCTCGTTAGCTGCTGAAGTGTACTATAGCATTCAGCGCTCCCGAGCAAGAACTCAATACAAACCACAAAGCAGGAGTAGGGTTTTACGCATCTGTGCGGCCCGAACCTGGGTAAACTGCTCGTGTGCTTCGCCTCGATCTTCTCTTCATGCGATCTCCGCCCCCGCCAAACCGAAAGGGACCCGGCCCGCCGGTCCCATAGGTGTTCGTGGATCAGTTTCCCCGACATCTTTGGTGCGCCAGGTAGGGGTGCGTCGAGGTTGTGTGAACCTGATCCGACGTCCACACGAGCTAGATCTTCATCATCATCTTCATCGACATGCCGCCGAAGAAGAAGGCTTCGGAGGCGGCTGCTCCGTCCACGTCGATCCCACCACCGCCGGAGCCAACGGCTGGTGGGGTAGACGTCGGCGGAAGAACGAGCGTCAACGAGGGAGCTCATGGTGCCGCCAAGTCCAAGGACAAAGTTGTGCTGCCCATCGGCGGGGTAGTCGACTCCCACAACGACCGGCGCACTCCAAGACCTCGGCATCCGTGCATGCACCACACCCATCTCAGGAGGCGCGGGACCGGCAGCGTCATGGTACTCACGGTACCATACGTTTGCTGGACCAAGATCGAGCTGGTGGATCTCGGGGTGCTCAAGACCAGCATGCACACCAACATGCCGGCACGAGCAAGGCACGGTCGCCTGGACGGGATACTGCTCCTTCTAACATAGTTAGAAGTCCGAGCATATCCCGCTCCTCGCACCGTTCGCCACCGCTACCCGCCACTCCAGCAGAAGCTTTATCACGAGCTCAACTGCTCCTAGACTACGCTCCAACGGCGGACAAGATCGACGATTGGAGGGCCACCATTCAGAGTCTCATCGCCTTCGTCAACGGCGACACTCCATGGCAGCCAAGCACATCGCAGCCACGGCAAGTCAGCCAGGCACGGGCCAATGGTGACGAGACCGGTGGGGGTGCAACCACCGTGCACTCTCCGCCCCGAAGGCCAAGATCGCTGACTCGCCGGATCCACCTCGACAGCGATTCCACCGCGTCGTCAGATCCACGAGCTCGTCGCGATCAGCGCCAAGTTCTTCACGAACGACAACAAGATGACGCTCGTACTCGCATCGAGCGCCGAAGAGAAGCGCAGCGTCAATCAGACCAGCGCGCTGGGCCCGCTGTCGACATGCATGCGCCAGGGGAACCAGGCGACTTGCCGTACGCGGTAGGTTGTCCTGCGTTTACTCGTGAGCTGCGGCAAGTCCAGTGGCCCAGCATGAAGAATTTCAAGCCAGACGTACCAGAGAAGTACGACGGCAAGACACATCCGTCGGAGTTCCTCAGCATCTACACCATCGCGGTGCAAGCTACCGGGGGGCGGGACGACAAGATCCTTGCCAACTACTTCCCGCTGGTGCTCAGGCCCAACGTCAGGTCCTGGCTCATGCACTTGCCGGACAACTCCATATCCTCCAGGGCGGACCTATGCCATCAGTTTGTCGGCGCCTTTACAGGCGGCCACAGGCCTCATGGCCAGGAAAGTGATCTTCATCTGCTCGCCCAGAAGGAAGGAGAGCCCCTGCGCAAGTATATCCAGAGGTTCAGCCGTGTACAGCACAACATCCCAGATGTCCACCCTGCCGCGGTTATCAGCGCGTTCCATCAGAACGTGCGTAACCGCAGGATGAGGGAGGAGATGGCGATGTGTAAGATCAGAGACGTCAGTGAGCTGTATGCCCTGGCCGACAAGTGTGCACGCGTTGAGGAGGGGAGGAAACTCCCCGGAGAGGATACAGGAGCAGGAGGATCTGACAGCTGCCCCGGCAAAGAAAAACCGGCGCCGGAACAACAGGAAGAAGAAAAGCAAAGAGGTGCTAGTCGTTGAGCAGTCCGGCAACAAAGGTGGCGCCGAGAAAGCCAAAGTTGGTAGCTCCGGCAAGGAGATTGCCGCATGCACCAACTGCCAGGCTGTGGCGGCCACCGACAAGCAGGACGGCACCGACACTGCAAGATCCACCGCACCAAGGGCCATGACCTCCAGAACTGCAAGAGGGTCGAGCAGCTTGTTGAGCAGCAGAAAGCTGAGTACGAGCGACGCGACAAGGAGAAGGCCCAAGGAGGTGCTGGAGGATCCGGCATGAAACGCCCCGGCCAGGGAGGACGCCGCGGCAAGGCCAAGCAGCGGCAAAGAGATAGACCTCCCCGCAGCCGCGACAAGGATGAAGACGACGACGACGATGAAGACAAGGATGATGTTGAGACCAGTGAGCAGGAGTTCCAGAAAGCCACGGATGTCTTGTGCGTTGACGGCGGTGCTTCTCTGCATACTTCACACCGCCAACTCAAGCAGTGGGTGCGGGAAGTCAATGCGGCAGAACCACCTGTCGAATCGCGCAAGCTTCTGAAATGGTCCAGCACGCCTATCATCTTTGATATCGAGGACCACCCTGATCGCACAACTGCGGTCGAGTGCTTGCCGATGTTGGTTTCACCAACTATCCGCAACCTCAAGGTCACTAAGATGCTAGTTGATGGCGGGGCCGGCTTGAACCTGATCTCCTCCGCTGTACTCCAGAAACTCCAGATCCCTGACAGCGAGCTCGAAGAGACCGGCACATTCCAAGGAATCAACCCGGGAAGGAGCAAGCCGAAGGGGAAGATCACGTTGCCAATGACATTTGGCGGCGAGCTGAACTTCAGGACTGAGAGGGTCACTTTTGACGTTGCCGATTTCCCATTGCCTTACAATGGGATACTTGGTCGTCCAGCACTCGCCAAGTTCATGGCGGCCTCTCACTACGCCTATAACATGCTAAAGATGCCAGGCCCGATAAGTGTCATCTCTGTCCCTGGCGACAAGAAAGACGCTCTTATCTGCGCCGACAAGATCTACCGGGAAGCAGCAGCAGCAACAGATCGCAAGTCACTTGCCGCTGAAGCTCCCGGGGGGAAGAAGAAGACCAAGTCCGGCAAGAGTTCTGATGCCCACTCCGGCAACCGCACCTCTTCGGAGTGCTGCGCTACCGTCGAGGACGCACCATCGAGCTCCACCGGCAAGTGTAAGAAAACAATGGCAGCTCCACCAGAGACCAAGAAGGAGTCCGCCAAGGAGGACGGCACTGGTGGTACTTTCACCATCAGTGCCACTCTCGACCCTAAATCGGAAAGCGCGCTCGTTGCTTTCCTGCGGGCGAACGTCGACATGTTTGCGTGGCAACCGTCTAACATCCCCGGTGTTCTCAGGAAAGTAATTGAGCACCACCTTGCCATCTGTCCTCATGCGCGGCCCGTCAAGCAGAAAGTCAGGAAGCAAGCAGTGGAGCGCCAAGAATTCATCGCAGAAGAGATCAAGAAGTTGGAAGCAGCAGGCCTTGTCAGAGGAGTGCTCCATCCTACGTGGTTGGCCAATCCTGTAGTCGTGCGCAAGGCAAACGGGAAATGGAGGCTTTGTATCAACTTCACCGATGTGAATAAAGCTTGTCCCAAAGACCCATTTCCCTTGCCGCGCATAGACCAGATTGTTGACTCCACGGTCGGATGTGATTTGCTTTCATTTCTTGACGCATACTCAGGATACCATCAGATCTTCATGGCAGAAGAGGATGAGGAGAAGACCGCATTCATTACTCCATGTGGCACGTACTGTTTCATACGGATGCCTTTCGGTTTGAAGAATGCTGGTTCAACATTTGCAAGAGTAGTCCATACAAGTTTGCCGGGGGGGAAGGGGAAGATAATGGTGTGGACCAGGCGTCGTTCAAGAAAGTTTCGCCTTACCGTGAAGCAAACAACAGAAAAGCTAAGTTACCAAAGTCTGAGCAATCAGATTTTTATATTTTTAAGTTATCTTCCTTGAACGACCGTGCTTTGTATGGAAAACCTGTGCGCGGAGGAACCAACTTGTAGCTAGTTGCGCCCTTACTTTGTTTCAAGTTCGCTCAACAGCTTAAGTGTGCCGCGACTAGTGTCGCGCCCTTACTTTGTTTCGAGTTCGCTCAACAACTTAAGTGAGCTGCGACTAGTTGCGACAAGGTTTCTTGTCGGTAACGGCACCGCCAGCAGGCTGCTGACGTCCCGCACTCAGCGCTCACGGCTAAGGTGCCCGCGCCGGCAAGTTCCCTAAAAGCATAGGGCAAAAACATACAAAGGAAGAAATCAAGTAAAGGAAATAACGTTGCAATTACTACCCAAAATAAAGTTATATTACAAGATAGCTTGTCGCAGCTCTAACAGATTGTTTTCATAACACGACCAGCAGCGACAAGAAAAGAAGAAAATGGGCGGCCTAGTCTACGCGATCGCCTTCAACCCTCTTGATCCCGCTCACCTTGTCCACAATGGGTGCGACAAGGGCCTTGAGCGCCTCCAAATCGGCATCCGGAGGCAGGGACTCGAGGACGTTGGTGAGGTTGAGGCCCGGGTTGCGGAAGGCCACCTTCACCAACACCTTTTGGAGAGCTCCCGCGCAGAGCTTGCGCGACTCGTCTCCCAGTTGCTTTGGGATCCTCTCCCGGAGTCGCTGGAGGGCCGTCGCCACGCCTTTGAAGAACAAGGTGAGCTTGGCGCTGGGGTGGAGGTTCTCATCGGAGGAATATCCGAGATACTCCGCCCCCAGCTGCGCCAGCTCCCTGTCGATATCTGCGGCAGCATTGACGAGACCCTCCGTCCAGTGCTCCACAGTCTCCCTAAGGTGTTCTGGGCGACAGCAGCACCCGCCAGCAGCGCCTTCTCGGCCGTGATCTCCTCTTTCAAGGCCGTCTCACGCTCCCTGGCGCCGTCCAACGTCTTGGTCAAAGTGGTCAGCTTCAACTCAAGATCCGCCTTGGAGTCCTTGGTGGCGGCAAGCTCCTTGTCCTTCTCGGCGAGGCGAACCTGCAGCTCGGAGTGGCTATGGGCGTCCTTCTCTCGCTCATGCTTGAGCGCGGCAAGCTCCTCGCCGCTCGCCTTGAGATCGGCCTCCAGCTACGCCACCTTTGTCTCCAACTCCTTCTTGGCGACCTCGGCAGCTGCGGCAGCGTCCTCTGCTTCCTTGAGGGCTCCCCCAAGAGATCGCTCGCGCGCGGCAAGCTCCTCCTCAAGGCTGTCGAGGTTAACCTTCCGCTGCGCCAGCTCGCCCTCCCGCGTGGATAGCTTCTCTGCGGAAAGCCGCTGCTGTTCTTCGACTTCAGCCTTCTCGAGGAAGAAGGCCTGCTGCTCCTCGGCAAGTTGCTCCCGCTCCTCTGCCAGGGACCGGAGAGCTGCCTGGTTGAGGGCCCGGAGTTCCTCCGCGCGCTTCTCGATGTCAGCTCCCGCCTTCGCGGCAAGAGCCTCTCGGGACTCCAGCTTGGCCTGTCGAGCGCGGTAGAGCGACAGCAGCTTCCGCAGCAGCCGCTCCTCCTCAGGCTCGCCGCTGCTGCTGCTCGGCGCGTCGAGCAGTGTCAGCCCAGCGGAGGCGAGCACCTCTCCGTCAAAGATTTCTCCCTCGACCGGCGCCCTGGAGCTTGAGGCCCAGGGGAGTTTGATGAAGACGCCGTCGCCGGCCTTCAAGTAGGCGCCTAGCTCGGGCTCTTCGGAGCCTGGGGCTGCGGCAGCGGCGGAGGGCTCAGCGATCGGTGTAGCGCCTGGCGCTCCTACGGCCTCAGGGCCCTCAGTACGATCGCCAGACCCCTCGCCAGCTGCTGCGGTGACAGCCTTGGCGGCCTCGTCGCCGGCAGGCTCGTCAGCACCGGCCGCTTCTTCGATGGCAGCGGCGTCGCCGGTGTTGCCGCGCATATTCTCCTCGCCAGCAGCCTCTGTCTCCATCGGCTCCGTAGCAGATGGGTCTGATGGCAGGAAAGGTGAGAAAAACAGTCAAGCAAATATCCAAAAAGAAGAATCAAAAGAAGAAAAGCCCAAGGGAAGTTTGAAGCGAGAGGACTACCTGCGCGAGACGGCTCCTCGGCAGGCTCCCTTGCCGGAGAGCTTTCCCTTGGCGGCGCAGTCGTGGTCTCCGCCGACGGAGGGCCGCTGGTGTTGTCCCTCGCCGGAGAGCTCCCCCTTGTCGGAGAGCTCCCCCTCGCCGGAGGACTCTCCCTTGCCGGAGAGCTCCCCCTTGGCGGCGTAGTCGAAGCAGATGGCACGTCGGGGGCGGTCTCCGGGCGCTCCTGGTGTGGCTGCTCTGCTCCTACACAAATCAACAAACAAATGTCAGCCAAGAAAGAACACCCACGCGCGCTTAACAGCGGAAAGTGAACCATACACTTACGCTGGGGGCTGCGCTGGGGGCTGCTCTGAAGATTAATTGCCGGGTCCGGCAAGGTGGTCTCGGGCGCATCCTCTACTGTCGCAGTGGGTTCGTCCTCGACGATGATCACCTCCTCTCTCCTCGCCGGGACCTTGGCCCTCTTTGCCGCTCTCTGGGCCAGAGTTCTAAAAAGGAACAAGTTCAGAGTAAAGCAAAAGAGATACAAGACAAAACAACAAGAATTGAAGAAATACAAGAACAACAAGGATCTTACACTTCTTCTTCCTCGTCGGAGCTGAGCACGGCGAAGTCGTAGTCCGGCTCACGCCCGGCGGAAGGAGGCGGAGGAGTAGGCTCCCTTGGCCGCTTGGCGGAAGCAGTGGCGGTGGTCTGAGACGACCCCGCTCCGGTTGCCGCTGTGGCGTGGGAAGCGGCAGGAGCAGAAGCGGTGGTCCGGCTAGACCCCTCTCCAGTTGCTGCAGCAGCGCGAGGGGCTCCCGCAGCAACAGTACTTGCCGCGATGGAGCGTGTCGCGGGGCACGGCGGCTGTTGACCCGTCTGCCGCTCCGTTATGTCCCCGGCCTTGGGGAGACGCCTTCTTGGTGGGGCTGGAGGCTCTGCTGGCGGTGAGCTGCCTGAAGATGAAGAGGAGGAGGAGTCGATCTCCAACGAGCCGCTCGTATCCTCGGCGGGCCCGCTCGACTCGGCGCCCTGCTCGGCGGGCTCGCTCGACTCCACGTCTTGCCCGGCAAGCTCTCCCTCGCCGGCAAGCTCCTCTCGCTCGGCAAGGCTTATCGCCTTTGCTGCCTCTGCCTCCTCCATGGTGAATCCGAACTCGCCCGCGGCTGCGGCTGCCGCCGCCTCTTCCAGCCTAGTGGCGATGCGCGCCAGCTCCGTGTCAGTGGTGTCGCGGGTGAGGCCTTTCTTCTCGTCAGAGCGGATCGGCACTTCTTCCAAGCTGTCGAAGAACTCCTGCACGGCGTCATCGGCAGGCTCTTGCCAAGTTGGGTCGATCCCATGAGAGTCGCACAGCGGCATCATTGCGCGGATGCGGCTGAGCGCGGAGTCGTTGCATAGCAGAACGACGCCCCTCGGCAACCTGAACACTTTGGGATGATCGGGGTCATACTTGAACAGCTCCTGGAGCATCGTGTTGAGCTCCAGGACAGTGAAGTTGATGTTGAGGCCCGGGTGCAGCCTCATGATGTCCGCCGCATTCTGAAACTCCCAGGCGGGTCTCTTCCTCTCCTGCAGGGGGGCGATGCGGTAGCGAAGGAAATCTGCGCCAACTGCGCCTACAGTGAGCCCGGCAAGCCTGAGGCGTTGGATCCGGGCGACGGCAATCTTTAGCCTGGCCTCTTCCGGGTCCAAATTGCTCCAGTCGTTGCCGCGTACTACTGGGGCTTGGCGCCGGGCGGTAAATGGCTGCGGGTTCTCCTCGACAATCCAGCACCAGTTGGCTCTCCATTCCTCCCATTTGCTGCGGAGCTCTCCCTCCAGATAAGCTTCCTTCTTGTGGGCCCTCGAGATCCAGGAGACTCCGCCGGATAAAGGCTCTCCTCTCTCAACTCGGGGCATGAAGAAGTGGCGGAAAAGGGCTACATTGGGATGGACTCCGACAAAGTTTTCGCATAGATGTGCGAAAATTGCCATGGTCAGAACGGCGTTGGGGGTGAAGTCAAGGAGGTGGAACCCGTAGGTGTTCATAAGGTCGCAGAAAAATTCAGAGAAAGGCGGGCGGAGCCCACAGTAGAAGAACAAGGCGAAGAACGCGTATCCATTCGGAGCCATTTTACAAGCGGCGGCTGGAAGTACTTTCGTGCGCGGGTGCGCCCGCGTCTCCCCCGACCAGAAGAGGTAGTAGTTCTCCCTCAGTTCCCTCGCGGCAAGCTTGGGGGG
>LR738711.1:279860013-279875306 GCA_902687465.1 Secale cereale | reverse complement strand
GGGGGGGGGGGGGGGAAGACAGCCAGCGCCTTTCGCAGCGCCGCGAGCCGCTGCGTGTCGGCCGACTTCACGCCCTTCCCCTTCTTGGCTTTCGGAGCCATGGCGGAAGTGGTGAGGGAGGTCAACGACGTTGGTGGTGCTGGTGGCGATAGGGGGCGGAGCGCTGCTCTCTTTCAGCTTTGGGAAGAAGGGGAGCGGCGGAGGTTTTCGAGGATTGGAGTAGCAACGGGCGAATGGACGAACTGCCCATGTTTCCCCTTCTTATAAGGAGGGAGGGGCGGACGTTCCGCCTTTCCGATTAAAGAAACCACCCACGATCTCTCCCACGACGCCGCATTAAACGCGTGTCGTTAAGGGAGGGCGCGGTGGATACGGAGCAAGATACGGCGTGACCCAGGCCGCGCGTGCCCGTGCCCTGTTTTGGGCCTGGCCCAACAGCGCTCGGCACCGTGTATGGCCCAGGCCCGGGGGCTCCTGTCGGTGTACTAAAGTAGGGGTACCCTTAGTATCCCGAACTTGTGCACGGGCAGTCGCAGCGCCCCGCGGCAAGGCTTGCTGGGTGACCGCGAAGGTCCTCTGTGGTTCCTTTGGAGCCATTCAAGAACAAAGTATTCAAGCCAAGGAGACAAGGCCCCGGCATGAGGAGCTTGCCGGGAAGGCCAACCAAGGCATCTCAAGGAACTTGCCGCGACGCGCCACGCGTCCCGGCGCGGCCCGGTGAGCGGCAAGCTCCCGGGCGCGACAAGACAACGACCGCGGCAAGGCGCTTGCCACAGCAAGCTACCACTCTGTACCCGCGCTCCAGCGCATCCACCAACGTGTCGCTCTGGGACCCTTCCAGGCGTACGTGGCGGGAGGCTGTGCAGCCAGGGGTACGCGGTGGCAAGCGGCGCTGACAAGGTTGCCATCGTGGCGAACGGTGGCGTCCCTGACGGCCCCTTTTTTGCACTGTTTGGGCGACGCCGATGGGCATTTAATGCCCTTGTCCCCTGCCGTCAGGGTTAGGTATGGAACACTGTACAAGTAGCTGTACCAACCGCATCACTTTTCCATTTTTACCCTCATCTGCGTTGCCACCTGTCGGTGACCCCTTGAGCATATAAAAGGAGACCCATGCGCAACGTAGAGGGGGATTCGAACACTCTCACGCTCGGTCTCGTTAGCTGCTGAAGTGTACTGTAGCATTCAGCGCTCTCGAGCAAGAACTCAATACAAACCACAAAGCAGGAGTAGGCTTTTACGCATCTGTGCGGCCCGAACCTGGGTAAACTGCTCGTGTGCTTCGCCTCGATCTGCTCTTCGTGCGATCTCCGCCCCCGCCAAACTGAAAGGGACCCGGCCCGCCCGGCCCATAGGTGTTCGTGGATCAGTTTCCCCAACACGCGCTGCCTCCTTCCTCGCGACGTACTCCGTCGCCCGCACGCCAGCGCCGCCCTGCCGCTCCAGGCCTCCTCCGCCGAACCCTCTCGCAAGGCAGACGAACCTTCCCCTCTCCCCTATAAGTACTGCTCGAGCCCCGCTGCCCTCTCCTCTCCTCCTCGCATCGCGTCGCCGTCGCCGCTGTAGACCGCCGCCGCCGCCGCTTTTGCCCACCGCCGCCGCCGCCGCCGCATTTTGTTCTCCAGGAATTGAAATTATTTTCATCACAAAACCCTGGAGTGAAGATAATATGACTTCTTCCATTTACTAAATGAAAAAGGGTTTTGAAAGGATTTTGAATTTCATTTCTTGAAATATTTTAAATTCAGAAAGTTTATGCAACTCAATGATTTTCCCGAGAGAATATAAAATGGCTTCTTCAAATTTATAGGAAATATGAGTTGGAAGTTTTTCTGAAATTTCTTCAACTCATTTTCAAAATTTGAGTTAATTGGGTTTTATTCAAATTATTTTTGTACAAAAAGAAAACATATGGAAAATAGGGTAACATGATTCCCTACAGTAGCAAATTGGAGAGGAATAATTTTGAAATCATTTTGGTATTTTAAAAATGATTTTTGTTCGATTTTTTTAATAGTAGCACTATTTGATTTATTAGAATTTGTGAGGATTTTATTTGACTGTAGAAAAATGTTCATGTTGTAGGAAATTTTTTTGTGAAAATTTTGATATATAATATGCCTATATTATATATTGTTTTTCTTTTTCTTTTTATTCTCTGACTGTATTTAAAAAAAAAGTTTCCCCGCCGACTGGGCCGGCCCAGCTAGCCGCCAGCCCAGCCCAGCCCAAGCCGCGCCGCCTCCTTCCTTGCGATGGACTCCGTCGCCCGCACGCGAGCGCCACCGTGCCGCTCCAGGCCTCCTCCGCCGAACCCTCCCGTAAGGCAGACGAACCTTCCCCTCTCCCCTATAAGTACTGCCCGAGCCCCGCTGCCCTCTCCTCTCCTCCTCGCATCGCGCCGCCGTCGCCGCTGTAGACCGCCGCCGCCGCTGCTTTTGCTCATCGCCGCCGCGTCTTCTGCCGCTACTGCCTGTCGCCGTGCTGCCTCGCTGCCCGCGCCGCGCAGCCGCACTACCTGCCACCCGCGTGCCCCTCGCCTCGCGCGCTCACTGGAGCCACTCGCCGGCCAACGCCGGAGCTCCGAGCTCCACCCGCGCCCGAACCAATCTGCCCCGGTTCGATCCGCCCGAACCGGCGGTTTATGTCGGAAAAACAGCCGAGGTATAAAACCGCCCCGGTTTTCCTTTTAATTCGGGTTTTACTTGTTTAGATCGATTTAGTTTTTTTAGGTTTAGCTATTTAGTGAACGTTCTTTAGTTAGAGTTAGAAAACGAGCGTTCGCTCGATAGCCTTTTTCTTTTAATTTTCAACCAGGGACCTATCTGTGAATATTTATTTTATAGTTTAGCCCCTGATCTTAAAACAACCATAACTTTTTACTCGTTGGTCCAAATCCAACAAAACCAACACCCACGTCTTCGTTACTATCCCCTCTTTCAATTAAACAACTTAAACATGTTGTTGAAAATTTTAAAATTTGAATTCAACTAGATTTGTTTCAAACTTCTTTTTGTCATAACTTGAGTTTTATAACTCCGATTTAGTTGATTCTTTTTTTGCAAATCGAAGCTCTTGACCTAAATTTTCTGATAAGGCCAGATTCACATAATTTTGGTACTGTTAGAAATTGTTTTCTGTGACAAGAATTATTCGCTTGTTTTCGAAGTATTCCGAAGTGTTTTCTTTGTTCTTTCTGACCTGCTGAGTGATTGCTTATGTGTGGTTACTATTGTTTGCCTGTGATAGATTGATCAGAGTGTGACCAGTAGATTTATCACGAGTTCTGAGTGCGAATCATCTACATCGTCAGTACAAGGCTAGTTCACACTTTGATCATACTTTCCAATACCCAGTTTTCATTACATTAGTTATATCCTCAAACACTTGCATGAGTAGGACTGTTTACATAATATGATGCTTTTTAGTTCATGAGGTAGGAACCCAATGACTTGAGATCAACCAAGGGGGGTATACGCTTTGTTACTTATTGCCTAGCCATGCTCATAGACGTGGATTGGTATGAGAGTTTCATGAAAGATGTGAGTGATATTTAAGGGAAACTTTAAGGAGGTAATTTAATACACATCTGGGTGGATTGGTTGGGGCACCCTGGGGATGGACCAGTGGCTTGCCCGGATACCTGGGGATATACTAGTGTTGTCCTAGGAAATCCCGGGGGTACCATGTGATTTTCCTATTGGAATACCACCCAGGCTGAAAGGGATCATATAATATTTTCATGCCTTGAAACTTCCATGTGCAGCCACAAGCCATTATGTGCTCTGGCACAGTTGAGTATGTTGTGTGACCTCTTTTAGTGGTAGACTAGCAGATGTAGCGAATTTAGGTGTACCTATCTACTCGGGCTAAAGAGTTAATGCTTCCGAAAGACTGTGTCTCGCTCATCCGTTTCTCAAACACCATGAGTGCGAGAAATTAAATGGAGGCGATCGAGTCTTGTGGGGAAAAGTGCACAAACCTCTGCAGAGTGTACAAACTATTCATGAGTAGCCGTGTCCCTGGTTATGTACATCTTTGAGTATCTAGAAGTGGATTATTTGTTGATCTGAACATTCTATTTTAATTAATTTGTTGGGTTAATAATGACTTTGGTTTGGGATTGAGATGGGGGTACCATTCTCAATTGTTCATGATTTAAATTTAACAAAGTAGTTAAATCAATGCATTCCTTTGTGGTAGGGAAAATCAGCTTTATGCAAAAACTACCTTACAACCACCACCAGCCAAATATGCATGTAGTTGTAGGCATTGTTCATCATTACTTTTAGAGTGTGAATTTGCCAGTACATTCAATGTACTGACCTACATGGCTGCAATGTCTCATGTTGCAGGAATTATTCGACGAGTAAGTGTTACGTTAGGGTTGCGGTGTCTACACTCAACTTTGCCGTTGGTGTTGATGGGAATCCATAACTTTGTTGTTACTTCCGCTATATGGATTGAGGTAATAGTATTTACGTTACTTTATAAATGTGATTTACCTCTGCTATAAATTCTCGAGTATTGTGTGTGTCAGCATACCGATCCAGGGATGACACTTAAGCACGAAGACTCAATCCATTTGGGTCGGGTCGCTACAAGATGGTATCAGAACATATGTTGACTGTAGAACGTGACCCTAGAAACTGGCCAACCCATAGGAAAGGATTTCTCTCAAACTTTCTTCTCAAAAAGATACTTTTCCTCTCCCCTTTTCTGAGTTTTGTCAAACCTTCCCTCTTACCTTAGATAGTTAGATAATACCCTTTTCCATTGGATCACTTCGGAGTAAAGAGGATTTTGCTATGCATTGAAAGTGTTGAAGCTACAACAGTGGATACTCCGAAGATTTGAAGAGTTGATGACTTTTGAAGAGAATTGACCTTTCGAAGACCAAACCCCTAGTGTGTACTTACGTCAGATGCGACGATTGTGAGCCGTCATTTGTTTGATGTTTTTCAGACGGCCACAAAATAAAATTCGTCTTTTCAAAACTATTTTTTGTATTGAGTGTATCTCTCTCCCTCTCCCGAAACTCATCCCAAAACCCTTGGACCCAATAGAGGATGAATGAAGATAGACTTGTATTCTCTGGACCGATGACCCAGCCGGAGGCAGAGCTATGGATACAAAACACAGAGGATCACTTCAGGAAAAATTTGGTTGCAAGGAAGTATGAGGTTCAATACGCTCTTCAGTACTTTACAAAAAGTGCTGCAACATGGTGGACGATGCATCAAGCCATACAAGGATGTAATGGAGCAGAAAGTTGGGAGGAATTCGAGAAGACTCTGTTAAGATCCCGTCTCATCCGAGAGCGTGGTGACAAACCGAAGAAGAAGCCATGTGCCTGCATGATTTGTGGAGAAATAGGACACACCCAGGAGGAGCACAAGGATGAACGCCCTAATTGTGAAGGAAGTCACCTAGCTGAAGAATGACCAACTAGGAAGATTACTTGTTTCTTGTGTGAAGGGACTACCCACTACCCAGCTCAGTGCCACATTTACCCCATGGTACAACGAACTATCCAGCAGAAGAAAGAAGCAATGAAAGAAGCCCTCGAGGAAACCTTAAAGGAATCCACGATGGAGGAAGATATGGACGACCCTGATGGAGAAGACCTAAATAGATATTACTCCTGTGCTTGCTACTCATGTGGGGAAAAAGGACATCTTTCACAGTATTGTACGAAGGAAAGCCATGAGTATCTGGGAGACTTCTCGAAAGAGGAAGTGGAATTTGATCCACAAAAGATAGAAGAATTGATAGGAACGAAGAAGTCGAGAAAGAGAAAGAACATGTGTCCCCAGAACAAACCAATTTCTGTGGAAAAGTACCTAAGTCACATCACATGTTACCGATGCAAGGATTCAGGTCATTACGCTAGCAACAGCCCAACAAGGAAGCGAAGAACCCAGTGAACCAGGATAGTCACCATGAAGGCAGTTGTTGCCAACCGTAGGAATTACGGTGAGAATGAAGCCCAGACCCGTTTAATGCAGGGACCCAATCACATTGTTTCATGACCACCATGAGATATCGATAGTTCTTTAGTATTGGTGCCAGACTTGTCAGCTAAGAAGAGCCAGTCTCGATAGAACCGTATCAGGATGAAAGGACACAAAAATTGAGGACAAAGGTTATGCCCCTACCGAAGGAGCCCAGAGAAGGAGATAACCCAAAGATGAGAGAAGATCGACACTGTCAACAATAAGGATGGAGTAATTGAGTTTTGAAGGAACCGTAACCATGTTTCTAAGTGTGGTAGCACGCTAGACCATACCGATCAACGGATTTGTTAGGAGACCCCGAACCCCAACCTATTTCTTGTTAGCCTCTCCGACTCTCGATGACGAGATTTATTTTAAGTGTGGTAGGTTTGTAACATCCCAAAATTCTAATTTTGGAATATTATAATAAATAGATAGATTTGATTGCTTGTTTGTTGTGCTGTGTGAAATTGACTGAAATTTGAAACTTCTGAAAGTTAAATGAGAGGGAATGAAATGACTTTCCCAAACATTCACTTTGCATTTTGTTCACCAGGAATTCAAATTATTTTCATCACAAAACCCTCGAGAGAAGATAATATGACGTCTTCTATTTATTAAATGAAAAATGGTTTTGGAAGGATTTTGAATTTCATTTCTTGAAATATTTTACATTCAGAATCTTTATGCAACTCAATGATTTTCCCGAGAGAAGATGAAATGACTTCTTCTAATTTATAGGAAATTTGAGTTGGAAGTTTTTCAGAAATTTTCTACAATTCATTTTCAAAATTTGAGTTATTTGGGTTTTTTTTCAAATTATTTTTCTCCCAAAATAAAACATATGCAAATAGGGTAACATGATTCCCTACAGTAGAAAATTGGATAGGAATAATTTTGGAATCATTTTGGTATTTTTAAAATGATTTTTACTGGATTTTATTGCAACAACACCACTATTTGATTTATTAGAATTTGTGAGGGTTTTATTTGACTGTAGAAAAATGTTCATGTTGTAGGAAATGTTTTTGTGAAAATTTTGATATATATAATATGCCTATATTATATATTATTGTTCTTTTTCTTTTTCTTTTTATTCTCTCACTGTATTTAAAAAAAAAATCCCCGCCGACTGGGCCGGCCTAGCTAGCCGCCAAGCCAGCCTAGCCCAAGGCGCGCCACCTCCTTCCTCGCGACGGACTGCGTCGCGCGCACGCCAGCACCACCGTGCCGCTCCAGGCCTCCTCCGCTGACCCCTCCCGCAAGGCAGATGGACCTCCCCCTCTCCCCTACAAGTACTACCCGAGCCCCGCCGCCCTCTCCTCTCCTCCTCGCATCACGTCGCCGCCGCCGCTGCAAACCGCCACCGCCGCCGCTATTCCTCACCAGCGTCGCGCCTTCTGCTGTTGCTGCCTGCCGCCGTCCTGCCTCGCTGCCCGCGCCGTGCAGCCGCACTGCCTGCCACCCGCACGCCGCTTGCTCGCCCGCTCGCCGGAGCCACTCGCCGGAGTCTGCAGCTCCGAGCTCCTCCCGCGCCCGAACCGATCCGCCCCGGTTCGATCCGCCCGAACTGGCGGTTTACGTCGGAAAAACCGCCGAGGTAATAAACCGCCCCAGTTTTCCTTTTAATTTGGGTTTTACTTTTTTAGATCGGTTTATTTTTTCTTAGGTTTAGCTATTCAGTTAACGTTCTTTAGTTAGAGTTAGAAAACGAGCGTTCGCTCGATAGCCTTTTTCTTTTTCTTTTAGTTTTCAGCCAGGGACCTATCTGTGAATATTTATTTTATAATTTAGCCCCTGATCTTAAAATAGCCACAACTTTTTACACGTTGGTCCAAATCCAATGAAACCAACGCCCACGTCTTCATTACGATCGCCTCTTTCTAGTAAAACAACTTAAACATGTTTTTGAAAATTTTAAAATTTGAAATCAACTAGATTTGTTTCAAACTTCTTTTTGTCATAACTTGAGTTTTATAACTCCGATTTAGTTGATTCTTTTTGCAAATCGAAGCTCTTGACCTAAACTTTCTGATAAGGCCAAATTCACATAATTTTGGTACTGTTAGAAATCGTTTTCTCTGAAAAGAGTTATTCACTTGTTTTTGAAGTTTTCCGAAGTGTTTTCTTCGATCTTACTGATCTGCTGAGTGTTTGCTTATGTGTGGTTACTATTGTTTGCCTACGTTAGATTGATTGGGGTGTGACGAGTAGATCTATCAGGACTTCTGAGTGCGAATCATCTACATCGCCAGTACAAGGCAAGTTCACACTTTGATCATACTTTCCAACACCCAGTTTTCATTGCATTAGTTATATCCTCAAACACTTGCATGAGTAGGACTGGTTACATAATATGATGCTTTGTAGTTCATGAGGTAGGAACCCAATGAGTTGAGATCAACCAAGGGGGGTATACGCTTTGTTACTTATTGCTTAGCCATGCTCGTAGACGTGGATTGGTATGAGAGTTTCATGAAAGATGTGAGTGATATTTAAGGGAAACTTTAAGGAGGTAATTTAATACACATCTACGTGGATTGGTTGGGGCACCCTGGGGATGGACCAGTGGCTTGCCCCGATACTTGGGGATATACCAGTGTTGTCCTAGGAAATCCCGGGGGTACCGTGTGATTTTCCTATTGGAATGCCACCCAGGGTCAAAGGGATCATATACTATTTTCATGCCTAGAAACTTGCATGTGCAGCCACAAGACATTATGGGCTCTGACATAGTTGAGTATGTCGTGTGACCTCTTACAGTGATAGACTAGGAGATGTAGCGAATGTAGGTGTACCGGTCTACCCGGGGTAAAGAGTTAATGCTTCTGAAAGACTGTGTCTCGGTCATCCGTTTCTCAAACACCATGCAGTGCGAGAAATTAAACATAGGCGATCGAGTCTTGTGGGGAAAAGTGCACAAACCTCTGCAGAGTGTACAAACTATTCATGAGTAGCCGTGTCCCCGGTTATGGACATCTTTGAGTATCTAGAAGTGGATTATTTGTTGATCTCAACATTCTATTTTAATTAATTTGTTGGGTTAATAATGACTTTAGTTTGGGATTGAGACGGGGGGTACCATTCTCAATTGTTCATGATTTAAATTTAACAAAGTAGTTAAATCAATGCATTCCTTTGTGGTAGGAAAAAATCAGCTTTATGCAAAAAACTACCTTACAGCCTCCACCAGCCAAATATGCATGTAGTTGTAAGCATTGTTAATCATTACTTCTACAGTGTGAATTTGCTTGTACATTCAATGTACTGACCTACATGGCTGCAACGTCTCATGTTGCAGGAATTATTCGACGAGTAAGTGTTACGTTAGGGTTGCGCTGTCTACACTCAACTTTCCCGTTGGTGTTGATGGGAATCCACAACTTCGTTGTTACTTCCGCTATATGAATTGAGGTAATATTATTTACATTACTTTATAAATGTGATTTACCTCTGTTATAAATCCTCGAGTACTGTGTGTGTCAGCATACCGATCCAGGGAAGACACTTAAGCATAGAGATTTTATCCATTCGGGTCGGGTCGCTACAAGCATAGTTATATTTATTGAGTCACTTGGGATTATTATCTATTTATCACTATGAAGAATCTGAAGGACACTAAAACCAATATCTTTCCCTCGACGACGAGGGGAGGTAAGGAACTGCCATCTCACTCTGCACTTGATTCTCCTTTAGTTATAATTAAGCTTGCAACACCACCACATACTATTAATCCTGATATGTCGCAAGTTATTTATGATGCTACTTCTGCTATGAATGATGCTTATGATGATGCTAGTACTGCTTGATAAGACTGTGCCATTAGGTGATCTGCTTGATGAACAACTTGCTAGAATTAAAAATACTGAGAATCTTGAAACTAATGAAATTACAAAACTGATGAAGTCTTTGTAACTGAAAAAATTATGAGACACCTATTAGATCTAGCTCTACTAGAAATGAATTTCCTTATATACCTGAGGGTTATGTTATCGAGGGAGAGATAGCTAATGACTATCTTGCTTGCAATGATAGGGATGATCTTAAGAAACTAATATGCAAACTGAAAGAAAAATCTTTGAATGCTAGAATGACATGTGATCCTAAGTTTGCTACTTCACCTATCTTTTTTACTGATAAGGATTATGAATTCTCTATTGACCCAGAGTTAATTACTTTGGTTGAATCTTATCCTTTATGTGGCTATGAAACTAAAACCGTAGTGGCACATATTACTAAAATGAATGATATAGCCATCCTTTTTGCTCATGATGAGAAAATTCGCTACTGCTATATTCCCATATTTTTCCATTCTCATTAAAGGGTGATGCTAAGATATGGTACCATACTCTTGCTCCTGGTTGTGTGCGTAGTTCCCATGATATGATTTAGTACTTCTTTGCAAAATATTTTCCTGCTCATAAGAAACAAGCTGCCTTACACAAAATATTTAACTTTGTGCAAATTGAAGAAGAGAGACTCCCACAAGCTTGGGGAGGCTTCTCCAATTGCTTAATGCTTTGCCTGATCATCCACTTAAGAAAAATGAAATACTTGATATCTTCTATAATTGACTAACAGGTGCTTCTAGGGACTTCCTAGATAGTTGTGCTGGTTGTGTTTTCAGGGAATGAACTATTGAACAGGCTGATGAATTATTGAATAACATATTGAAAAATTATGATGATTGGACACTTCCTAAACCACCTCCTAAACCCACTTCGAAGAAGAGGGGTATCTTATTTCTCATCCCCGATGATATGCAAGAGCAAAGAAATGCATGAAGGAAAAGGGTATTAAAGTCGAGGATGTTATGAATTTACCACCTATTGAAGAAATACATGGCCTTGACACACCACCGCCACGGGTGGTAGAGGTAAATTCTTTATTAAAGTTTCATGAAGGTGACATCCCTTACAATAAACATCCTAGTCAATGCTTATATGAGTTTGACAACTACATTATGAAACAAGATCACTTCAATGCAAATGTTATGAAACAATTGAAATGCAACTCTAATATGACTGGTCGCTTGAGTGACTTGTTATTTAGAATCACTAATGATGTTAGAGGTGTAGGAAAACATTACTCTATGGTTCAAACAAAGTTAGAACAAGTTGCTCAATCTCAAAAAGAATTGCTAAATAAAATGAACAATAATATGAATGATCTTTGATGAAGGTGACATCCCTTACAACAAACATACTAGTCAATGCTTATATGAGTTTGACAACTACATTATGAAACAAGACCACTTCAATGCAAATGTTATGAAACAATTGAAATACAACTCTAATATGACTGCTCGCTTGAGTGACTTGTTATTTAGAATTGCTACTTCTTGAGCTTGCATTGTATTCCATCGAAGAGGAAAGGGTGATGCAGCACAGTAGCGTAAGTACTTCCCTCAGTTTTTGAGAACCAAGGTATCAATCTAGTAGGAAACCACGCGGGAGTCCCTCGCACCTACACAAACAAATAAGAACTTCGCAGCCAACGCGATAAGGGGTAGTCAATCCCTTTAAGGTCACTTACGAAAGTGTTCTCTAGTGGCTTCTCTCATGATAGCGATATTCTATGGCGGGTAACCAAATTAGTGTCGAGCAATTGATAGAAAAGCGAATAATTATGAGACTATCTAGGCATGATCATTATATATTGGCATCATGTCCGAGACAAGTAGACCGAAACGATTCTGCATCTACTACTATTACTCCACACATCGACCGCTATCCAGCATGCATCTAGTGTATTGAGTTCATAAGAACAGAGTAACGCCTTAAGCAAGATGACATGATGAAGAGGGATAAACTCAAGCAATATGATATAAACCCCATATTTTTATCCTCGATGGCAACAATACAATATGTGCCTTTCTGCCCCTACTGTCACTCGGAAAGGACACCGCAAGATTGAACCCAAAGCCAAGCACTTCTCCCATTGCAAGAACTATAGATCTAGTAGGCCAACCCAAACCAATAATTCGAAGAGACTTGCAAGGATATTATAATCATACATAAAGAGTTCAGAGAAGAACCAAATATTTCTCATAGATAGTCTTCATCATAAACCCACAATTCATCAGATCTCGACAAACACACCGCAAAAAGAGATTACATTGAATAGATCTCCTCGAAGACCGAGGAGAACTTTGTATTGAGATCCAAAGAGAGAGAAGAAGCCATCGAGACACTAGCTATGGACCCGAAGGTCTATGGTAAACTACTCCCAACTCATGGTGAGGCGATGATGATGATGTAGAAGCACTCCGTGGAAGATCCCCCCTCTGGCGGAGCTCCGGAACAGGCCCCAAGATGGGATCTCACGGGAACAGAAGGTTAAGATGGTGGAACTAGGGTTTTCGCTGTTGTTCTGATGGTTTCGGGGTATGTAGGCATATATAGGAGGAAGGAGGGCACCGGGGGCCGTACGTGGGACCCACGAGGCAAGGGAGTGCCCCCTAGGGGGGCGCACCCCCCCCACCCTCGTGGGATCCACGTAAGCCATACTCCGTGGTTCTCAAATCTCCTATGCATGATTTTCTCCAAAAATATCTCTCCCGAAGGTTTCATTCCGTTTGGACTCCGTTTGATATCCCTTTTCTGTAAAGCCCTGAAATAGGCAAAAACAACAATCTGGACTGGGCCTTTGGGTTAGTAGGTTAGTTACAAAAATAATATAAAAGTGTATGACAAAGCCCATTAAACATCCAAAACATCATAAATAATAGCATGGAACAATAAAAAATTATAGATACGTTGGAGATGTATCAAGCATCCCCAAGCTTAATTCCTGCTCGTCCTCGAGTAGGTAAATGATAAAAACAGAATTTTTGATGTGGAATGCTAACCAACACAGTTTTTCAATGTAATTCTCTTAATTGTGGCATCAATGTTCAGATCTGAAAGATTCAAGACAAAAGTATATATTGACATAAGAAATAGTAATACTTCAAGCATACTAACAAAGCAATCATGTCTTCTCAAAATACTATGGCTAAAGAAAGTTATCTCTACAAAATCATATAGTCTGGCTATGCTCCCTCTTCATCACACAAAATATTCATATCATGCACAACCCCGATTTCAGCCAAGCACTTGTTTTCATACTCTATTCTTTCAAACCTTTCAACCTTCATGCAATACATGAGCGTGAGCCATGGACATAGCACTATGGGTGGAATAGGGAGGTGGTTGTGGAGAAGACAAAAAGGAGGGAGATAGTCTCACATCGACTATTCGTATCGTCGGGCTATGGAGATGCCCATCAATAGATATCAATGTGAGTGAGTAGGGATTGCCATGCAACGGATGCGCTAGAGCTAAATATGTATGAAAGCTCAACAAAAGAAACTAGTGGGTGTGCATCCAACTTGCTTGCTCACGAAGACCTAGGGCATTTGAGCAAGCCCATCGTTGGAATATACAAGCCAATTTCTATAATGAAAATTCCTAGTAGTATAAGAAAGTGACCAAACATGAGCCTCTCTATCATGAAGAACATGGTGCTACTTTGAAGCACAAGTGTGGAAAAATATAGTAGCAATTATCCCTTTTTCTTTTTTTTCTTTCTTTTTTTCCTTTTTTCTTTGGGCCTTTCTTATTTTCTTTGGCCTTTCTTTTTTTTTCTTTTTTTTTGTGGAGGGGCTTTATTGATTTAGCCTTTCCTCACATGGGACAATGCTCTAATAATGATGATCATCACACTTTCATTGAATTAGAACTCGATACTAGAACAAGTATGACTCTATATGAATGCCTCCGGCGGTGTACCAGGATGTACAATGAATCAAGAGTGACATGTATGAAAAATTATGCATAGTGGCTTTGCCACAAATACGATGTCAACTAGATTATCATGCATGGAAATATGACAATATGATGCGTGTCATATGAACGGAACGATGGAAAGTTGCATGGCAATATATCTCGGAATGGCTATGTGATGGGCCTCTAACCCCTCGTTGGTTACCCCAAGTGGAAGGTGTAAGATACAGTGTTTTGGAAGGTTTTCCCTTAGCAAAGATGCCAAGGATCGAATCCCCAGAGACTCCTAGGTTCAACAAGTAGGTGTCAACTGCTAACGGCGCCGGATTAGCAATCAACATGGACCTGCACACAGATACAAATAACTTTGCTCCCAACGAGTACAGAGAGGTTGTCAATCCCTCTGGCCTTGTAGTTCACAAAGGATTAAACGCAAATGATAGTAGTGATAGATAATGTTTGCAATAGTAAGTAAAGGCGAAAAGTAAATAGCGGATGTGATCAATGATGGTAATATGGACCGGAGTCTCATGATGTTCACTAGTGATGTCTCTCTCCCAAAAGACGATAAAACAGCTATGTGAGGTAAACGAATTACAGCTGGGCAATTGACAGGACCACGAACGCAAACCAATGCTGACTACATTGCAAGAAAGATTGAGGTTCAAAGCATGGGCGGTACGCCAAAGTAAGTAGACCGAAATCCATCAATATCTACTACTAATCATCCACCTTGAGATATCTATCCAGAACATCTCGCTGGTATTAAGTTGCGAGCCCCACCCATAGTGTAAACTCAACGCAACAGACAACTGCATTAAAAGAACTTTGCGTAAAGTAAACAATCCTTGCACCCGCGGGCACAAGCACCGTTGTTTTCCCCCTTGTGGCAACAGCACACCCCCTAGACTCATGTTTCTGTCACTCAAGCTAGTCATCGAGGGGCATGAACCCACAATCGAGCATAACGTTCCCTCTTGGAGTCACTACGTATTACTTGGCCAAAGCAATAAATAACAACGGAGAACATGCAAGAATTACTTATGAACATAAATATAAAAGAGGTAGATCAAATATATTACTCAAGAACAATCTGAACATAATCTCATAATCCATCGGATCCCAGCAAACTCATCATAGCAACAACATAAGGATTACATATGTGCCTCGATCATGTAGGGCAGCTCACGAGGACTAATTAGTGAAGCACAAGAACGGGAGGAGAACATCACATAGCTACTGGTCATGGACTCATGGTCCAAGGGATACTACTCACAACTCATCCGGGAGGCGTCCATGGTGGTGGAGAGGCTCCCGATGGTGTTCCTCCCCTTCGGCAGGGTACCGGGAAGAGTTCTCCTGGTGCTCCCGATCTTGGAAGCGGCGGCGGCGGCGGAACAGTGATGAGATCGCGAAAAAGAGTTCCCGTCCCGAGGGTTTCGAAGGACGCTCTAAATATATGCCGAAGGGGGGCACCAGACGGGGCTCGGGGCGCCGCCAGGGCGCCTGGAGCCCTGGTGCCCCCCCCCCC
>LR738711.1:279620089-279859923 GCA_902687465.1 Secale cereale | reverse complement strand
CCCCCCCCCCCCCCGGCTGTACTTTGGGCGCAAGGTAGGTTCTGGAACGCTGATTTTTTATATAATTTTTCTGGATTTTTCCTGGCAGTTCTCGTAACGTGAAAACCTGAAATACAAAAACAGCCGAAAACAGAAACTGGCTCCGGGGTGCACTGGATTAGTAGGTTAGTCCAAATATGATCGAAAGTGTATGGAAGTGTATGAATATCATAGCAATATCACCCTAAAGTGGCATGGAGCAAGCAGAAATTATAGATACGTTTTGTACGTATCAACATCCCCAAGCTTAATTCCTGCTCGTCCTCGAGTAGGTAAATGATAACAAGAATAATTTCTGTGGTGACTTGCTATTAACCATATAGGACTTTTTATAGTCATATGACAAAAGCTTACTGGGACAATGATTCCATAGTAATTAAGTTGCCTCATGAGAAAATCACAAATGACTGAAAGTTTTACAACATGACATTGAAGCATCAAATAGATTTGCAATGAACATGATGTGCAAATATGATAAAGTGATATCTAGCTTGCCCCCTTTAGTGAAGCAAAACATAAATGCAGGGGCACCTTCAAGGTTTAAGTGATGACTAGATACAATGATTTCAGAATAAACGATATCACAATCATGCAAAAGACAATGCTACTTTGGGACAATGCACATTACACTCAGAATGACAATCATGCTCTCAGTAGTTGGTGCTTTTAAAAGAAGGTGGAGACTCAACATAAAAGTAAAAGAATGGTTATGTGCTAGAGCTTTTTATTTTTTAAAACATAGAAGCAATTTTGTCAACGGTAGTAGTACTTCATATGTGTCATGCATAAGACATCCTATAAGTTGCAAGCCTCATGCATCGAATACCAATAGTGCTCGCACCTTGTCCTAATTAGCTCGGATTTCCATGGGTTATCATTGCATTACATATGTTTCAACCAAGTGTCACAAAGGGGTACCTCTATGCCACCTGTACAAAGGTCCAAGGAGATAAATCGCATTTGATTTCTCGTTTTTGATAGATCTCAACTTGAGGACATCCATACCGGGACAACATAGAAACTAGATGATGGACTCCTCTTTAATGCATAAGCATATTCTCATAAGAGATTGAGGATTAATGTCCAAGCTAAAACTTCCACCATGATACATGGCTTTGGTTGGCGGCCCAATGTTCTTCTCTAACAATATGCATACTCAATCAACCCATGGCAAATCACGCTTACTTCAGACAAGACGAACATGCATAGAAACTCACATGATATTCAACAAAAGTGTGACAGTTGATGGCGTCCCCAGAAACATGGTTACCGCTCAGCAAGCAACTTATAAGAAATAAGATACATAAGCAACATATTCTTTACCACAATAGTTTTTAAGCTACTTTCCCATGAGCTATGTATTGCAAAGTTAGTCTGCTTAGTACAGGTGGAGGTTAGCAAAAGACTAGGAGCGACCAACTAAGAGAGCAATGACGGTCATAATCATGCAGAGCGACAAAGCAACATTGAATCAGGCATGGAAGTTATATCGCTACTCAGAAATAAAAGATCATCAAGGCTTGACAGACTTTCTTTACAGTCTTAGATATGCGTGAGCATACGCCAAGTCAATCAAAATAAATTCTCGAAGGAAGATATTACTAAACCATACCACATCATAGGCAAACAAATCAAGTTGGTATTCCAATAACACATTGGGAATCCCCCAGCTATTTGAGACTAACCATA
Source organism: Secale cereale (assembly GCA_902687465.1). NCBI lineage: Eukaryota > Viridiplantae > Streptophyta > Magnoliopsida > Poales > Poaceae > Secale > Secale cereale. Next base: position 279,858,195 of record LR738711.1, on the reverse strand, counting down.
AGAAAACATGAATTACTAAGCGCCATTATGCACGTAGCATCTTTATCATAGACATATCAACCAATGCAACGGAAGAAAACTCTCTTAATAAGGTGAGCATGGTGATTAAAGAGAGTTCAAGCAACTAACTAAACTAAAGCTCTTTGAAAAGATAAGCATGAATACAAAGAGCAGAGCATGATAGTAGCTATTAAAAGACAAAGAACACACACAGCAAAGATAGACATGAAAATTCTATGTTATGTTCTAGGTAGAAGTGGAGCGTGTTTCTCTCCCACATAAAGAACACTGAGTTCCGACTCGTTATGAAAAACTAAAAAGGAAACTAAAAGCAAGACGCTCCAAGCATTGCACATAACACATGAAGTGATAAAAATATAGCGGAACGAAAGACGAACTGATAATGTTGATGGAGAAGGGGATGCACGGGGGCATCCCCAAGCTTAGACGCTTGAGTCTCCTTGAATATTTCTTGGGGGTGCACGGGGGCATCCCCAGGCTTGAGCGCTTGACACTCCTGAATCTTTTTATCATCTTCCCTCGCACACTTGAAAACTCCCTTCATACATAACTCATCATAATCTGATTAGCGAGGTTAGTACCCTTAATAAAATAATTGTTCCTTGCTGGAAATAAAGATATTCTTGAAGTTCTACTGTTTCTCAAGATTGCCAAAAGGTTTTTGCAAAGAAAAAGCAAGCTCTTGATTTGCAAAATGAAGGAAAGGCAAAATAGGACAGAATCTGTGAAAAACAGAACAGCAGGTAGTAAATGATTTGTTCGGGGTACTTCTGCAACTCAAATCAAAAAACTCAGAATAGACGCACGGAAGACAATTATATAGAGAACGATTTCGAAAAAATTCAGACCAAAAAGATGATCTGGTGATTTTATACGAATTTTTCTATCCAAGGACAGAATCTGTTTCCTGGACAGCACCTCACAACTTTTGAACTTTCTAGCAATCAGAGGCTATACTTGGCACAAATATGAAAAACAAAGATACAATGATGATGCTACTGTAGTAAACAACATCAAGACCACTAAAACTGAAAGAACAAACTAAAAGCAAAGAAAACAAGGGTTGTCTCCCTAGAGCTCTTTCTTTATAGCCATAAAGATAGGCTTACGACTTTAATGATGCTCTCGTAGGAATAAGAGTTGAAGAACAAGAGAGAGCATCAAGAAGCAAATACCAAACACATTTAAGCCTAACATGCTTCCTATGCATAGGAATATTGCAATACAATAATTCATTGAAGCACAAAGCAATAAGCATAGGAAGACAAAACAAGTGCAGCTTCAAAACCTTCAACATAAAGAGAGGGAACTTGATATTATTGAAATATCTATAAGCATATGTTCCCTTCTCATAATAATTTTCAGTGGGATCACGAATAAACTCAACAATATAAGCATCACATAAAGCATTGTTACCATGATCCACATGCAAAAAGGTACTCTTACTCTCTACATAAGCATAATGAAGAGGATAAAACTTAGTATAAAAGAGAGACATAAGCTCTTGCCAATCAAGCAAGTGCGAGTTATCGAGAAGCTTATACCAATCTGAAGCCTTATCTATAAGTGATACGGCGAACAATTTCCTCATGACAAACTCCCTTGATACACCTGCAAGCTTAAATAATGAACATAGTTGTGACAGATATAGCAAGTGTTCACCGGGATGTCTGTCTCCTGCATAGCGATTAGCCAAAACATAATCGATAATACCAGCTGGTATTTTATAGGGCACAATTTCAGTAGGGGGAGGAGCAACCACCACAGGTGTGGGGCGTCTTCCCGCAAGCAACGATCCAATAGCAAGGTTGTCCATAAGCATAACTAGTGAAATACATAAAGAAAACTGAAAGGTAAACTAACAAGACTAAAAAGCAAAGGTAAAAGATAGCATGCAACTCCCCTATCCTGAAGAGTGGAGTCCCCGGCAACGGCGCCAGAAAAACTCCTTGATGGGCCTCTAACCCCTCGTTGGTTACCCCAAGTGGAAGGTGTAAGATGCAGTGTTGTGGAAGTTTTTCCCTTAGCAAAGATGCCAAGGATCGAATCCCCAGAGACTCCTATGTTCAACAAGTAGGTGTCAACTGCTAACGGCGCCGGATTAGCAATCAACGTGGACCTGCACACAGATACAAATAACTTTGCTCCCAACGAGTACAGAGAGGTTGTCAATCCCTCCGGCCTTGTAGTTCACAAAGGATTAAACACAAATTATAGTAGTGATAGATAATGTTTGCAATAGTAAGTAAAGGCGAAAAGTAAATAGTGGATGTGATCAATGATGGTAATATGGACCGGAGTCTCGTGATGTTCACTAGTGATGTCTCTCTCTCAAATGACGATAAAACAGCTATGTGAGGTAAACGAATTACAGCTGGGCAATTGATAGGACCACGAACGCAAACCAATGCTGACTACATTGCAAGAAAGGTTGAGGTTCAAAGCATGGGCGGTACGCCAAAGTAAGTAGACCGAAATCCATCAATATCTACTACTAATCATCCACCTTGAGATATCTATCCAGAACATCTCGCTGGTATTAAGTTGCGAGCCCCACCCATAGTGTAAACTCAATGCAACAGACAACTGCATTAAAAGAACTTTGCGTAAAGTAAACAATCCTTGCACCCGCGGGCACAAGCACCGTTGTTTTCCCCCTTGTGGCAACAACACATCCCCTAGACTCATGTTTCTGTCACTCAAGCTAGTCATCGAGGGGCATGAACCCACAATCGAGCATAACGTTCCCTCTTGGAGTCACTACGTATTACTTGGCCAAAGCTATAAATAACAACGGAGAACATGCAAGAATTACTTATGAACATAAATATAAAAGAGGTAGATCAAATATATTACTCAAGAACAATCTGAACATAATCTCATAATCCATCGGATCCCAGCAAACTCATCATAGCAACAGCATAAGGATTACATATGTGCCTCGATCATGTAGGGCAGCTCACGAGGACTAATTAGTGAAGCACAAGAACGGGAGGAGAACATCACATAGCTACTGGTCATGGACTCATGGTCCAAGGGAGACTACTCACAACTCATCCGGGAGGCGTCCATGGTGGTGGAGAGGCTCCCGATGGTGATCCTCCCCTCCGGCAGGGTGCCGGGAAGAGTTCTCCTGGTGCTCCTGGTCTTGGAAGCGGCGGCGGCGGCAGAACAGAGATGAGATCGCGAAAAAGAGTTCCCGTCCCGAGAGTTTCGAAGGACGCTCTAAATATATGCGGAAGGGGGGCACCAGACGGGGCTCGGGGGGCCCAGGCGCCCCCCCGGCGCGGCCCAGGGGGGGCGCCGCCAGGGCGCCTGGAGCCCTGGTGCCCCCCCCCCCCCGGCTGTACTTCGGGCGCAAGGTAGGTTCTGGAACGCTGATTTTTTATATAATTTTTCTGGAATTTTCCTGGCAGTTCTCGTAACGTGAAAACCTGAAATACAAAAACAGCAAAAAACAGAAACTGGCACCGGGGTGCACTGGATTAGTAGGTTAGTCCAAATATGATCAAAAGTGTATGGAAGTGTATGGATATCATAGCAATATCACCCAAAAGTTGCATGGAGCAAGCAGAAATTATAGATACGTTTTGGACGTATCACTATGGAAATGCCATGATAGGTAGGTATGGTGGCTGTTTTGAGGAAGGATATATAGTGGGTGTATGGTAGCAGCGAAATTTGCGTGCTGCAAGAGAGGCTAGCAATGGTGGAAGGGTTGAGAGTGCGTATAATCCATGGACTCAACACTAGTCATAAGAACTCATATACTTATTGCAAAAATCTATAAGTTATCAAAATAAAGCTATCAACGCATGCTCCTAGGGGGGAGGTTGGTAGGAGTTAACCATCGCGCGCCCCCGACCTCCACACAAAGTTTGACACTTTACAAATACCTCATGCTCTAACTTCGTCACATAGCGGTTCACGATATGTGCATGCTACGGGAATCACTAACCTTAACACAAGCATTTCTCAATTTCATAATAACTCCACTAGCATGACTCTAATATTACTATCCTCATATCTCAAAACATTTATCAAGCATCCAACTTCTCATCATATTCAATGCACTTAGTGTGAAAGTTTTTACTACATTGATATTGGATGTCTATCATGTGAAGACTAGTTTTATAGCCTAAACACATTACCATGCAGTTTTAATAGACTCTCAAATGGATATAAGTGAAGCATGGGAGTTCAACAATTTCTTCAAAATATAATCACCACCGTGCTCTAAAAGATATAAGTGAAGCACTAGAGCAAAAACTATTCAACTCAAAAGATATAAGTGAAGCACATAGAGTGTTCTAACAATTCCTAGGCCATATTTAACTCTCTCAAATAGGTGTGTCCATCAAGGATAATTGTGGCAAACTAACAAGCAAAGACTCAAATTATACAACACGCTCCAAGTAAAACACATGTCATGTGGTGAATAAAAATATAGCTCCGAGTATAGTTACCGATGGATGAAGACGAAAGAGGGGATACCTTCCCGGGGCATCCCCAAGCTTAGGCTTTTGGTTGTCCTTGAATTTTACTTGGGGTGCCAAGGGCATCCCCAAGCTTAGGCCCTTGCTACACTTTGTTCCATAGTCCATCAAAGCAATACTCCAAACTTGAAAACTTCACAACACAAAACTTAGACAAAAATCTCGTGAGCTCCGTTAGTATAAGAAAGCATACCACTACTCAAAGGTACTGCAATGAATTCATTCTTTGTTTATATTGGTGTTAAACCTACTGTATTCCAACTTCTATATGGTTCATACTTCCCAATACTACTCATAGATGCATTGAAATAAGCAAAGAACACACGAAAAACAGAATCTGTCAAAAACAGAACAGTCTGTAGTAATCTGCAGGTTTGGCATACTTCTGTAACTCCAAAAAATTCAAACTAAATTGGTAAACGTGAGGAATTTGTCTATTAATCATCTGCAAAAGGAATCAACTAAATAGCACGCTCTAGTAAAATAAGATGACCATTCTAGCGAGCGCCAATGATTCTGTTTTTCACAGCAAGATCACATAAACATCACACAAGTCTTCCCAAAGGTTCTACTTGGCACAAACACTAAACAAAACACAAAACCACATCTAAAAAGAAGCTATATGCAATACTTATTCCTAAACAGAAGCAAAAAAAAATATAATTGGGTTGCCTCCCAACAAGCGCTATCGTTTTACGCCCCTAGCTAGGCACGATACATGATAGATCTAGGTATTGCCATCTTTGGAAGGCAGTCCATAAGTGGCTCTCATAATAGATTCATATGGTAATTTGATTTTCTTTCTAGGAAAGTGTTCCATGCCTTTCCTTAACGGAAATTGTAATCTAATATTTCCTTCCTTCATATCAATAATTGCACCAATCGTTCCAAGGAAAGGTCTACCAAGAATAATAGGACATGATGGATTGCAATCTATATCAAGAGCAATGAAATCAACAGGCACATAATTCCTGTTGGCAACAATAATAACATCATTAATCCTTCCCATAGGTTTCTTAATAGTGGAATCCGCAAGATGCAAATTTAAAGAACAATCATCAAGCTCATGGAAACCTAGCAAATCACACAAAGTTTTTGGGATAGTGGTGACACTTGCACCCAAATCACACAAAGCATAGCATTCATGATCTTTAATTTTTATTTTGATAGTAGGTTCCCACTCATCATAAAGCTTTCTAGGGATAGAAACTTGTAACTCAAGTTTTTCTTCATAAGATTGCATCAAAGCATCAACTATGTGTTTAGTAAAAGCTTTATTTTGACTATAAGCATGCGTAGAGTTTAGTACGGATTGCAACAAGGAAATACAATCAATCAAAGAGCAATTATCATAATTGAATCCCTTGAAATCCAAAGTAGTGGGTTCATCACTATGCAAAGTTTTAATCTCTTTGCTCCCACTTTTAACAATTTTAGCATCAAGATCTAAAAACTCCGAATCATTGGGACACCTTAAAGTAGAATCATCTCCAATCCTATCTTCATCAAGATTTATGCTAGAAAACAAGGATCTAATAGAAGACACATCAATAACTTTCAGATCTTCATTTTTATTTTCATGATAACTAGAAGAACTCGCTTTAATATAATCCTCTCTTTTAGCATGCATCCTAGCGGTTTTTTCTTTGCATTCATCAATGCAAATTCTCATGGCTTTGAGAGACTCATTGATATCATGCTTAGGTGGGATAGATCTAAGTTTCAAAGAATCAACCTCAAGAGTAATTCTATCCATACTTCTAACCAATTCATCAATCTTAAGCAATTTTTCTTCAAGCAAAGCATTAAAATACTTTTGCGAAATCATAAACTCCTTAACACTAGTTTCAAATTCAAAAGGCATCTTCCATAAGAGTTGTTGTAGGAATTACCATAATTATTAGAAGAATTACTAGGAAAATGCCTAGGATTGAAGTTCCCTCTATAAGCATTGTTACCAAAATTATTCCTACCAACAAAATTCACATCCAAAGATTCATTTTTATTTTCAATCAAAGTGGACAAAGGCATATCATTGGGATCAGAAGAAGCACTCTTAGCAGCAAATAATTTCATAAGTTCATCCATCTTTCCACTCAAAACACAAATTTCTTCAATAGCATGCACTTTTTTACTAGTAGATCTTTCGGTGTGCCATTGAGAATATTTAACCATAATATTATCTAGGAGTTTGGTAGCTTCTCCTAAGGTAGTTTCCATGAAAGTGCCTCCTGCGGCCGAATCTAAAAGATTTCTAGAAGCAAAATTCAAGCCAGCATAAAAGTTCTGAATAATCATCCATAGATTCAAACCATGTGTAGGGCAATTACATATCATTAATTTCATTCTCTCCCAAGCTTGTGCAACATGCTCATGATCTAGTTGCTTACAATTCATAATATCGTTTCTAAGAGAGATGATCTTAACAGGAGGGAAATACTTAGAGATAAAAGCATCTTTGCACTTATTCCATGAATCAATACTATTTCTAGGCAAAGAAGAAAACCAAGTTTTAGCACGATCTCTAAGTGAAAACGGAAATAACTTCAATTTAACAATATTGTTATCCGTATCCCTTTTATTTTGCATATCACACAAATCAACAAAGTTGTTTAGATGGGTAGCGGCATCTTCACTAGGAAGGCCGGAAAATTGATCTTTCATGACAAGATTCAGTAAAGCAGCATTGATCTCACAAGATTCAACATCGGTAATAGGAGCAATTGGAGTGCTCATAAAATCATTATTGTTGGTATTGGAGAAGTCACACAATTTGGTATTGTTTTGAGCCATAGTGACAAACAAGCAATCCAACACACACAAGCAAACAAGAAGCAAGCGAATGATAAACACACAGCAGAAGAAGGGCGAATAAAACGGCAAGGATGAAGTGGGGGAGAGGAAAACGAGAGGCAAAAAATGTAATGCGAAGGATAAGGTTTGTGATAGGTACTTGGTATATGACTTTTGCGTAAGCCTCCCCGACAACGGCGCCAAAAATTCTTCTTGCTACTTCTCGAGCTTGCGTTGTATTCCCTCAAAGAGGAAAGGTTGATGTAGCACAGTAGCATGAGTATTTCCCTCGGTTTTTTAGAACCAATGTAACAATCCAGTAGGAGACCACGCGCGAGTCCCTCGCACCTACACAAACAAATAAGAACTTCGTAGCCAACGCGATAAGTAGTTGTCAATCCCTTTACGGTCACTTACGAAAGTGAGATCTGATAGAGATGATAGTTTGATATTTTTGGTGTTTTTTGATATAAGAACAGAAAGTAAAAGCAGAAAAAGTAAAGTAGATGTAGATTGATATGTTGAGAATAGACCTGGGGGCCATAGTGTTCTCTAGTGGCTTCTCTCATGATAGCGATATTCCATGGCGGGTAAACAAATTACTGTCGAGCAATTGATAGAAAAGCGAATAATTATGAGACTATCTAGGCATGATCATTATATATACGCATCACGTCCGAGACAAGTAGACCGAAACGATTCCGCATCTACTACTATTACTCCACACATAGACCGCTATCAAGCTTGCATCTAGTGTATTGAGTTCATAAGAACAGAGTAACACATTAAGCAAGATGACATGATGTAGAGGGATAAACTCAAGCAATATGATATAAATCCCATCTTTTTATCCTCGATATCAACAATACAATACGTGCCTTGCTGCCCCTACTGTCATTGGGAAAGGAGACCGCAAGATTGAACCCAAAGCCAAGCACTTCTCCCATTGCAAGGACTATAGATCTGATAGGCCAAACCAAACCAATAATTCAAAGAGACTTGCAAGGATATTATAATCATACTTAAAGAGTTCAGAGAAGAACCAAATATTTCTCATAGATAAGCTTGATCATAAACCCACAATTCATCGGATCTCGACAAACACATCGAAAAAAGATATTACATTGAATAGATATCCTCGAAGATCGAGGAGAACTTTGTATTGAGATCCAAAGAGAGAGAAGAAGCCATCTAGATACTAGCTATGGACCCAAAGGTCTTTGGTAAACTACTCACAACTCATGGTGAGGCGATGATGATGATGTAGAAGCACTCCGTGGAAGATCCCCCCTCCGGTGGAGCTCCGAAACTGGCCCCAAGATGGGATTTCATGGGAACAGAAGGTTACGGTGGTGGTACTAGGGGTTTCTCTGTTGCTCTGATGGTTTCGGGGTACGTAGGCATATATAGGAGGAAGGAGGGCACCGGGGGCCGTACGTGGGACCCATGAGGCAGGGGGGTGCGCCCTAGGGGGGGCGCTCACCCTCGTGGGCACCACGAAAGCCATACCCCTTGGTTCTCAAGTCTCCCGTGCGTGATTTTCTCCAAAAATATCTCTCCCGAAGGTTTCATTCCGTTTGGACTCCGTTTGATATCCCTTTTCTGTAAAACCCTAAAACAGGCAAAAAACTGCAATCTGGACTGGGCCTTTGGGTTAGTAGGTTAGTCCCAAAAGTAATATAAAAGTGTATGACAAAGCCCATTAAACATCCAAAACAACATAAATAATAGCATGGAACAATAATAAATTATAGATACGTTGGAGACGTATCAAGAGTCACTAATGATGTTAGAGGTGTAGGAAAACATGACTCTGGTTCAAACCTAGTTAGAAAAAGTTGCTCAATCTCAAAAAGAATTGCTAAATAAAATGAACAATAATATGAATGATTTTGATGTTAGAGTAGCAACTAGAGGAGGCAAAATGACTTAGGAACCACTTTATCCTGAGGGACACCGTAAGAGAATTGAACAAGACTGTCAAAGAATTAACACTGATGCACATAGTCCTACTAAAAAGAAAAAGAAGAAAAAAATGATAGGACTTTGCATACCTCTAGTGAACCTGAGAAAGAAAAACCTCCCGAAGACAATAATGACATCTCTATTTCTGATGCTGAAACTCGGTCTCGTAATGAATATACACCTAGTGATAACGAAAAATATAATGACGATGTACATGATGACACTCAACCAGATAATGATAAAGAACTAGATAATGATGTTGAAATAGAACCTGCTATTGATCTTGATAACCGACAACCCCAAAATAAACGATATGACAAAAGAGACTTTGTTGCTAGAAAACATGTTAAAGAAAGAGAACCATGGGTTCAGAAACCCATGCCCTTTCCACCTAAACCATCTAAGAAAAAATATGATGAAGAATTTGAACGCTTTGTTGGAATGCTGAGGCCAGCCTTTTTGTTTACCGGCTTGACTGATATCTTAAAGATGGCCCATTATGCAAAGTATATGTCGTGGGGATACATGATCACCTAAGGCGCCATTGGCCCGTTTGTGGTTCGGTGGGGGGAAATCATGTTGCAGAAAGAGCAAAAGCCATAGAACAGCTCGACGACGATGACACTAGTGATTTTTACCCAGGTTCAGGCTGTCGTGAGGTATAAAGAAAGCGTAGCGCTCATGCCCGACAAGGAGGCTTTGGGAAGAGCAGCTATGCACGTACAACTACGTGAGGGTCCGAATCCTTTCAAGTTAGCACAAGACTTCCTTTTATAGTTTAAGGGGCATCCATAGTGGCAAACAGTCACTATTTGCTGATTAGATAGCTACCAGTGCTATCATACCTAACTTTGGCAGTTAGTACAAAGTGCATCAAATGCACAACTAGGTGTCATGCTGAAGATGTAGCCTGGTAAGCCTGCCGCACCGCTTAACCATCTCTTGCTCGTCTGCTTCACACGCCTCTGGATGGGTGTCATTTGGAGGTAATCTGTCTTTCAAACGGCTGCCACGTGCTTAGTGGAAGCCACTTAATTATCTAAGGTCTCGACACCGCACTAACGACAGAAAACTTGGATTTGCTCTTAGGGTGGCCTTGACCTGGCCAGGCTGTCCTGCTCGGTAAGGGAGGCTTTCCCAAGATGAAACCTTGCTTTCTTGACATGTCTTGGTCTTCTTGATCTGCTCTTCAACTTCTCAAAGAGCTGCTTCTCTAGCTTGGCCTTGCTACGCATGTTGTTGCTGAATATATCCGTGTCGAGCCTTTGGCTGTCGGGGCTGGAATCCTTCTGTCCATGCACAAGTCAAGGGAAACATACACCCATGTTTGCGTACCCCGACAGAATCCCTCGGGCCTGAGCCATACATGTCACCGGCCACGTTGGGTTAGGCCCCAAACAGTGCACAGACATGTGGTGATGAAGTGCTACGCATGCAGCAGTTTGTTATGATGACCAGTCAATCCAACGTCCGATCTGTGTAATTACTGAAGTGTGTGGGCTCGTGGGACTGTAGTAGTTAATTGATAGTGCACCTGCAAAACAGTAACTTCGCGAAAGAAGATAGCGAAGAGCCAGCCCCCACGTCTGTTCCCCATAAAAAGAAGCATCCTGAAGGTGCACTGTTCATTCGTATATGTTGTACCTTCCATCATCTTCTTCCTCAAGCCAAGCAACTACTCGCGTGCCCTCCAGCACTCTACAAGATCTTGCACCCCTCCTCCGATCTCGAAGGATGGGAGAGAAAGCCGCCGGCATAAGGGGGAAGCGGGCGCCACCGCGAGGGAAACGAAAACTGAGGGGAAGAAGAAGAGAGCGGCGGAGTTGGACTACAAACGGCAGGAGGATGTGGTGTTTTCTCGATCGAGCCTAGATAACAATACCTTGACCGGGAGGTATGCGTATATGTGAGGGAGGGAGGTTCCCAAGGGGCATGGAGCGCCCGTAGTTTTGCTGGAAGGAGACGAGGTCCCGCCGAGCTCATACCGTTTCTTTTGCGTGTATTTTATCTATGGCCTCTCCGCCTTCTCCGATTTCTTTTAGGCCATGATGGTGGTGTATCGATTCCACCTTTTGGATTTCACGCCCAATGCAATGGCGTGCATGGCGATCTTCACCCATCTGTGCGAGAACTTCATCGGAGTTGCCCCCAATGTGGATCTATTCAAGCACTTCTTTGTTCCACGGGTTGAAGAAAAATCCCACTCCTCGAGAAACATAAGCTGGATCCTCCGAGGTAGAAGGGAGAATTGGGTTTACCTTCCTCGCCAGCAGCGCAGCAGATGGGAAGAGTGAAGGGTAGACTGGTGCTGGATTCAAGATGCAGATGCCCCAGAATTCTGCGCGATGCGGACGGCATGTGTCATGCGCGGCAATGATTGGAGCCAGCCCGACCTAACCGACGACAGGTTGTGCCCGGTGCTGAACAGGGTGGTCTGCCACAAAGATGCCGGGCTAACCATCGAACAGGTGGGGGCTAACTTTCTTCAGCGCCGCATTGCGCCACTACAGAAGAGGGACATATTTGCTTGGTTGTATCAGGACGCCGCCGACAAGATGCGCATGTACGCAGGCTACACCAATAACTTGATGGTATACGTCCATGGCTGGTTGTGTGAGTAGCTGTTTGGCAGCCTCAGGCCATGCCCTTTGCCGGTAGGAGTCTTCCTGTTGAATATTAACTCTACTCGGGACCAAATCCTGAAATGGATGCCAGACTGCAATGCCTAGGAGTCCAGACTGATTGGCAGCTACCTGGGCTGGACGAGGAGTTGCAGTGGGCCTCCAACCTAGTTGAAATAGCTTCCAGGATGGAGGACAACATGTTCAAGCGCACCTCCAGAGCAGCGGCAGAGTTTATTAGGAGGTGGATTGAGGAGGACAAGGCACTCCGGGTTGCTAGGAAGGCGAGGCCTGGAGAAGAAGGAGAGGATGAAGAGGAGGAGGCCAAAGGCAAAGGCTCTTCACATGGAAGGAGTGAGGAACAAGCTGCGGAGGAGGCTGCCGGCCTCGAGCCTGCCGGGGTTGAAGCTCTTTATGTCGCGGCAGCATAGGCCCAAGAAGGCGACGGAGCCGAAGACGCAGAGCGGCCTAATAAGGAGTGGCTTGCAATGGGCCCTCAATCCTTAGAACCAGATCCGGACCAACGCCCCCGTAGGCGGCACAGCCAGGGGACAGCGGCCCATGTTCCTGCGCCAGCCAGCATGAGGATGAAGAAGGTCACCTCCAAGAGCGACAAGTCAAAGTTATACGTCGCCAGTCCTCCCGCGTTTCTGGGGCTAAGACTCCACCCGCCAAGCAGCGTGAAGTTGCGGAGGTTGATCTCAGCCCCCAGTCAAGCCCATCTTCCTCGTGCAGTTCATCTTCGTTAGAGCCCACGGCCCCGCGAAAGAGCTCGAAGCTGCCGAGAAGCTCTGCCCTTCTAATTCTCAAGAGGAGCAGAATGACCCCGCCACCCACGGGATATGCACTGGGCTCCATGCTCATATATCTAGAGTAAGGAGATAAGCCGCTCTTTCTTTGGGGAATTCTTATGCGCTAGATATTTGCTGATTCAACCTAGGTTGTTTCCTTGGCAGGGACGACGAACCCCTCATCCATCGGGCCAAACAAACCAAACAGGTGGAGTCGTCAAGGACTCTCGCGAGCACGGGCTTGGCAGTGGATAGCAAAGATGACCCCGAGCCTAGCCCCCATCTCAACCTCGGGCCTTAGGAAACGGGGCAAGCCTCCCCTTGCCAAGGAAACAGAGGAGATCCACCTGGCCGAGGCTCACCAAGAGGGGTCCACCCCAGCCAATGTCGAGGAAGATAGATCCCCGGTGAGGGCTTCCACTGAAGGACTGGTCCATGCTGAGGAGATGGTCACCGTGGAAGGGGACAGAGATCGTACCCTGTCAACCGATGTTGCCGGGGAGACCGACGCCCTTCTGCGGCAAACACCACCGGGTAATCTGCTTGCTCTCATTTTTTCTGGCTTGAACTTTTTTGTGCTTAAGTTTCTAGCTCAGTGACTTGAAGTGTCTCTTTATTGTTGCGTGTTGATTCTGCATGTAGCCACATCACTCGAGGAGCCTGAGTTGATGAAATAAGTGGCCAGCATTGGCAAGGATCCTGCCAAAGGGACCGCCATGATTACTGTAGCAGAGGGCCGAGAACACATTGTCGGGGACATCTAAGAAGCTTCAAAGGAAGGATATCAGACCTCCAATAGTGCGTCAAGGCCGGAGGTAGTGGTTGAGGAGAAAGTTCCCCTCCAAACCATGGCCCCTCTTCCTCTTTTTGGCACATGGGCGGCAATCTCATAGCCATCTTCAAGCAAGTTGGCGTTGGTTCTTGCTCAGTATGGGCCAGCTATTCGAAGCTCACCTGTCCCAATGGGTGCCAATTTCGATGAAGAGATCCGGTGCATCTTGGCACCGTTGCCCAGAGGGCAGAGGAGGACGACGATTCTATTGATGTAGCCATGGACTTGTCCTTCTTGGAGACCACGACCGCACGCATTAAGGATATGCAAAGAAGACACAGTCTGAAGTTACAAGTGATCACGGAGCTGCATGATTCTGTTGGCCTCACATATCAGAAATTGAGGGACAAGGGCAACGAGTTGCACGAGTGGCAAAACAAGTAGTTGGAATCTCTTTGGTGACAACAGGTAGCGATATCCATGGCCAGGGAGGATGTTGCCCGGGAGGTCCATCTGGCGGAGCACAAGGCACTTCCAGACGCCAAGGAGAAGTATGTCTCTAGCCCGCAAGGGAATCTCGAAGCCACCCTCTGCGGCAAGGATGAGGAACCAGAGGCCCTTGTGCAGCAGCGCACCAAAGATTTGGACGACAAGCACAAAGCGAATCTTGACACGCTCACTCTTGACTCTTCTGCTCAACCGAAGAAGGTTGCCGATGATTTGGTTGTAGCTACCGCCGCCAAGACGGACATAGAACAAAATGTTTCTAAATTGACAGCGGATCTTGGCGGGAGCGGCGAGGAAATTCTTGCCCTCCAGGAAGAAGCACGGAAAGCATAAATCCTCCTGAATGAGGTGCGATCACAACTTTCTTCCAAGAGCCAAGACCTCGTTGCCGCGCACGGCTGCATTTCTGACATGAAGGGTAGACTCGGCACTTCGGAGAAGGACATCGAATCTGCTGAGGCTTATAAAAAGTTGCTGATGACATATCTAAACAACGCCAAGACTCTTTAGCGGGATGCGTAAGAGAATCTTGAGAATCAAATCCACTAATGTGACCTCTGGATCAAGAGTCTGGTTGACTTTGCAGAGCGCCTTACTGACCAAATTGCCAACATGAAAATGAAGAGTTGGGCCTTCACCATTGGCAAACACGAAGTCCCAAGTGTGAAGCTGGCGCTTTTCTTCGAGGGATTAATCGAGGGGATGAAGACTAATGAGGATGACAGGGACGTCTGCTTCGCCAACGAGTCCCGTAAGCTCGCCTGTGACGCCCTCTTCCTGGTCTTGAGCAACCTTCCATACCGCCATTCCGACGTCGACCTCTCCGACGGCTACAGGAGGCTGCCACCGAGTGCAGACGTTTATGTTGCCTAGGTGAAGGCTAGTCCCCTTGTCGATAAGGTTCTCACCATCCCAAGGGTCGCTGAAGATCAGCACGCCCAGTCTTGAGATGTTCTTACTGTCATGATGCCTTGTATCAAAACATGACATGTGTCTTACGTTTAGGCCTTGTGCTATTTGAATTTTAGCTCTTCTCCTAATGGATGTTTAATAATGCCAATGCGTGGTATCCCTCTTGTGTTTGCCCATTAATACTTGTATGGTTAGATTCTTCTGCGTACTTAGGTTGCCCACCGGTAGCATGCTGCTGCGATTGCTATGAAGAGCGGGTCCTTAGCATTCAGCTGGCGAGGACATATTCCGGCATGTTTTTGGTTAGCGTTATATGACTCAGCCGCCCGCTTTGTTGAGCATGCTCTTAACAAAGCGGGGCCGCAAACAAGATACAGTAAGGTGCCGTCTTACGGGAGACTAGCCATACAAAAACTCTGGTGTCCGAGGGATAAGCGAGCACATACTCCGAAGGGAAGCTAATGAACATGTTAACTTATCTTTGGTTAACACTCCACTTCCTTTTGTTGGGGCCTATCTTCAGCCACGCACGACATCTTCTTTTCCACCGGTGGCCGTCTCTCTGGTTGATGCACTCTAGGGAGATGCCGCCCGCACGCTCACCTTCATCCTATAAGGACGGCAGGCAAAAACAAACGCAGGGAAAAGACTAGGTAGCTTATTAGTTCCATATCCTCCCCCGGCAAGGGCTGAGGGGAGTAATAAAAACCTTCATAATCAATGGTATACGATGAGAAAGAGAAGTACCGGGCCTCTCTGCCCTCCTCGTTTCTCCATGATCTCCCGACAACGGACGCGAAGGACGCGTGGGAGCGGGAGGACCCTGCTAGGGGATGCTTGCCGGGGTGTGTCATCCAGTGGATTTGCACCAGCGTTCAACTCAGGATTTTCCCCTAGTGGGGTAAAATGCAAGACTAAGTTCCTCGCGGTCTCATCGACACCGGCAACATCACCACCACACAGCTCGATCAATGGGGAGTGCGTAGGGGGAATGGAGGTTGATCACGCACTGTTTCTCTTGTCCGCCCACCCAGGCACTCTCTCTTGGAGTTAGAAGCGCCTTGACGAGGGACTATGAAGAGGGCGGCGCTGCCGCACGCCTCGCATCTTCTTCTGGTCGTAGGCGACATGGAGCTCGCGTAACTTGGGCCAAGTACGTCGCCTGCACCGTATGGCTGTCCCCCAACCTCTTCGTCGTCCCCGTTGTGGCAGATACGGGCGGAGGAGTTTAGAAGGGATGTAACCATGAAACCACCTCGGCCTGATGATGATGATGGAGGTGACGATGGCGAAGATCAACGTGTAGTTTACGACTTCAGGTTCACACAAGTGTTGTCCCCTACCTGGCGCGCCAAATATGTCGTGGGGAAACATGATCACCTATGGGTCCATCGGCCCCTTTGTGGTTCGGCGGGGGAAAATCACGTTCCACAAAAACAAAAAGGAATAGAACAGCTCGACGACGGTGACACTGGTGATTTTTACCCAGTTTCGGGTCGGCGTGCGGTGTAAAACCCTACTCTTGCTTTGGTGGAATTGATGGGATGACCCAAAGAAAGCGTAGTGCTCATGCCCGGCATGGAGGCCTTGGGGAGAGCAGTTACGCGCGTACAAGTGCGTGAGGGTCTGAATCCTTTCTAGTTAGCCCCGGGCCTTCTTTTATAGTTTAAGGGGAATCCAAAGTGGCAAACAGTCACTATTTGTTAATTAGATAGCTAACAGCGCTATCATACCTAAGTATGGCAGTTAGAAAAAAGTGCTTTAAATGCACCGCTAGGTGTCATGCTGAGGATGCAGCTCGGCAAGCCTGCCCCACCGCTTAACCATCTCTTGCCCGTCTGCTTGACACACCTCTGGATGGGTGTCATTTGGAGGTAACCAGTCTTTCAAGCGGCTCCCACGTGCTTAGTGGAAGCCACTTAATTATCTAAGGGCTCAACACCACACTGACGGCTGACTCGCGTTGTGATGCGGTGGAGCAGTGGTGTCCTGGAGGGGAAATCTGCCCTTCGACGGTCCCCGGCAAGCCTGCCAGGGAAAATTTGGATTTGCTCTTGGGGTGGCCTTGACTTGGCCAGGCTCTCCTGCCCGGAAAGGGAAGATTTCCCAAGATGAAACCTTGCTATCTTGAATTGACTTGGTCTTCTTTATCCGCTCTTTGACTTCTTAAAGAGCTGCTTCTCTAGCTTGGCCTTGCTACTCATATTGTTGCTGAATATATCATTGTCGAGGCTTTGGCTGCCAGGGCTAGAATCCAACTGTCCGTGCACAAGTCAGAGGAAACACACACCCCTGTTAGTGTAACCTGACAGTATGTGAAAGACATCATCACCAATAAAAGAAAGATACCTGAAGCTGAAACATCCACCATGCTTACTAATTATTCTTGTAAGGATGGAGTACCTAAAAACATGGACACTCGGGGATACCAACTGTGGCACCCCGGATCAGAGCGACCGGTTCACCTTGCATTGCCAGCCCAGAGACCTTGTCTTCTGGCAACAGACAACATCTTGGTACAGAAAACAACCGCTTTGTTGATACTAGCGGAACATAGTTTCACATTACAATAGGTAGCGAGGCCGAGCGCCACACACGGTGGGGTTGGACAATATGTACATTATTTAATGAACATAAAAGGCCTCGGGCATAAACTACGCACCAGCGGAATGACGTCGTAGTGGAACTCCATCTCACAGGGACACCGATGTGGACACGTTCTAGATTCAGACGACACTCCTTTCCAGCGAAACTTTCCTGAAATCTGGCATGACACGCCAGGTCAGTACATTGATTGTACTTGCAATTTTACAGCAAACAAAATCATAATGACAACCAATATCATGATAATTAGTCAATATTAAATATGCAGCAACAAACTTAGATATATATTAACTAACATGATGTGCTCATGCCATTGTGAAAATAAAACCTAGGTCTGACTTACTCATGATGATTATTACCAAACAACAAACTATTCATTTCAACAAGATATAAATCGTGACCTTTCCGGCGATCACCAACCTGATCATACTTGGTCTCAAACCATCTCAGTGGCTCTTTCACCAATTTATTACAGTACCACATTTTAGAACTTAATGAGCAAAATTTTATTATATGTTGATCCATGGTGTGACCTACTTCCGAGCGTGTCCGTGACCGTGGACTCGGCTATCGATAGATTAATTACACTCTGCAGAGATAGTGCACTGTACCCACACCACGGAACCCATGGCCTTGTTCTCCCATTCGGGTGGACCAACAATGCTCCGACGAAACCCGTCCATTGCCATGACACTCCCCCGGCCACCCCGACTTATTTCGCACTGGAACAGTCCTGGGTGGCCCTGTGCCTACCAAAGGCACACCGACCACCGTCGTGGCCAAACAGAAATTGTCCCAAACGGGGACTTGGTACCATAAAATTAAAACCGGGCACATAAGGTCATGTCTGCTTACCGGGCCAGGGTACTGCATTCCCATAACCTTCCCTATCCGGAGGTACCGACAGGAGGCATGACAATGGACCGAATAAAGACCTTCCCATAAAGGTAAATGTGGTTGCACTTGGAAAGACTCGATTCAGTGGCACCATGACCAGGTCAACAATTTATTCAGGTTGAGTTATTAACAGTTTCAACATAAAGAAGAATAAATAATCGGTGTCATAGAAAGCCATGGAATGCAGCACATAAACAAATACAATGCCATCAAAAGTCTAACTGGGTCATCTTTACTCTTCTGAACATCACAACTTCACTATTATTCTGGTTATGATTTATTTTCAATTAAAAACAGAATTTATCCTAGCAAAATTTTATCATAATTACTTATGTAAAAGAAAGTAACTTCACATATGCATATCCCTAATCATTCTCAAGATCCCAACTTTCTTTTAACTATCTTAATAACTTAAACCAAACTCCAACTTTCTGTAAAGTAAATGAAACAAATAAATACAGCAACCAACAGAAAGTATTTGACAAAATAATTAACATGCATAAAATAAATCATTTGTTCAAGTTGGAAAAAATCATAACTATTGAAATGGCACTATGAAAATGTTGATGTGGCTTGCCTTAGTTCAAATGAGGCTCACAAGCCTCCTGGTGATCCTCAAGACAAGTTTCTTCTTCTGAAAATAAATAAATGTACAAAAAGAAACTATCGAGAATCATTCAAAAATTCACCAGAAAATCTACACAGCACCAAATAGTCTCATTTTTGGTGTGCATCAAGATTTCTTTACAAAGAACACAATGCAAAAAGAATCAATTCATTTGGACTTATGGTTAAGAAGTTATTGAAGTTTGAAGTTCTCTGGAATATATTTAAATTTAGAAATTTAAATAAGCAGAACAGGGGGGGTGACGTCGAAGGCGTAAAAGCCCAGGGCGCCACCACTCGTACCGCTTCGCGCGGATACGGAGAGGCTGACTAGTGGGCCCCGCAAGTCAGGTGAGAGGGAGAGAGGGGGGAAGGGAAGATGCGGCCGCTGCTTCGCTCGAGCGCACGCCGGTGACGCTGCTCGTTGGCCCAAATGGAAAGGATAGATCGGCGGAGGGGGTCGAAGCGCACCTACCCGTACCCGTAGGGTAGCTAGAAGTGGACGGACGGCGTCGGAACAAAGCTCGGAGGCGGAGGTAGAACAGGGGAGTCGCCGGAGTTGAAGAAGACGGCGAGCAACGGCGTCTCCAGCAGCTCCAGCTAGGTGAAGTGGCTCTACAAGAGAGTGGCGGAGGCTCTGGTAGGGTCGCCTTGGACGGAGAGGGCCTGGAGCTACCTTGACGACCCGAGGGGATCGCCGATGAGCTCGAGCTCGGGGACGGTGGCCTGAGGCCTGCCCGGCCGGGCCACGGGGTTCTACGCGGTCTGTGGTTGTGTGGGAGTGGAGTGGGTTGCTCGGAGCAGCTGGGAGGAGGCCTATATATAGGCGAGCCAAGAGGGGGGAAACGGGGATCCGCCGGCGACACCTGGCTACGCCCGGCGACGAATTGGCGTCAGTGAGAGGGGGGAGAAGGCGATGGAGTCACGCGGGAGCTGTGGCCGGACGGTGACGAGCACAGCGGCGCTCGGGTGGCGACGAGTACAGTGCGCGCCGCACTGTTGCCTAGGCCGGGCCGCGCCCGTGCTCGCTGCGGTGAGCTCCGGCGTCGGCGAGCGCCAGAGGGGGACTGTGGAGGTGAAGACGATGATGGTGGCGCGGTTTGGCACGCTTGGGCAGGCGCAGAAGCGAGCACGCGCTCTACAGAGCGCTCGGCGGCATCCAGAGCGCGCCGACAGACTGCCACGGCATGGTGTACACACGTGGTCACTGCGCGAACTATGCCTACTGACTGACTTGGTGCCAAAATTCATGTCTAGCATGTTGTTCGTGGAAGATAGGAGACTTACCCATGGTTGGTTTATTTCCAGACGCAGTAGAAAGAAAGTAACACGCCTGGTAAGTTTCTGGACAGAAACTTTGAGAGCTTACTGAGGTAAAATGGTTAATAGTTGGATGTTGTGCTTTGGAAGCTAGTCAAGAGTTACTAAGGTGAAGATGCACAAGGAGTTTCAGACGCAGTAGAGCAAGTAAAATGGTAGTTGCTGTAGAAACTACCATTTCTGTCCAGAATAGAAAAGATTTCCTGTAGCAAAAATATTCCAAAAAGTAGTGCAATATTTTTGCTCAGGAAGGTGTCTTAGTGTCCAAAGAATATTTAGGAATTTCCTCAGAATTTTGTGAGCCAGAAAAATAAGGGTTGCTTTGGAGCACAGAGAATTTAGCTAGGGTTTTGGGGAGGAAAATGAATATTTTTCAAATAAGAAAAATATTCCATGAAGTATATTAGAGTGGTCCAGAGGGAAAAGATAGTTTGAGATGGATAGGAGGCACTTGGGTGAAAGTCAAGGGTACCCAAGTGTTTAAGTCCATATGAAATGATTCAAAAATCCCAAGGTTTGAAATAAATTCAAATAAAGCTGTGGCAAATAAAAGAGGGCAAAAATCAGGCTGTCACAAACCTCCCCCGCTTAGAATGAATCTTGTCCTCGAGATTTGGTTGCTTGGGAAAACCATTTCGGATACTATGTCTGTAGGAACTCATCTTGTTCCCAGGTTGCTTCTGACTCGGTGTGATGCTCCCACTGGACTTTATAAAACTTCCATACTTTACAGCGGGTGACTCTTTCCATCTGATCCACAATTTTGAACGGCCTTTCTTTATACGTTAATCCTCTACCAATTCTATGTTGGTCACGGCAGTCTTTTTCTCAGGCGGGGATATGCACTGCCTCAACTGTGAGACGTGAAACACGTTGTGCACATTAGACAATTCCGAGGGTAATTCCAACTGATAAGCAATAGTGCCCACTCGAGAAATAATTGGAAAGGGGCCAATAAATATGGGGGCCAACTTCCCGCGAGTTTGGAATCTCTTGACTCCTTTCATAGGAGTGACTCGGAGGTATACGTGCTCTCCAGGTTCAAAACTAATCTGTCGGTGCTTTGCATCGTAATAACTCTTTTGTCGAGACTTGGCCAATTGTAATCTATTCCTGATTTCCTTGACTTGTTTCTCAGCTTCCATCATGAGGTCCGTTCCGAAAATACGGCTATCTCCAGTCTGAGGCCAATTTAACGGGCTATGGCATTTGCGGCCATATAAGCCTCGTAAGGTGACATCTTTAGACTGGTTTGGAAGTTGTTGTTGTAGGGGAACTCGGCGTAAGGTAGACAATCTTCGCATTTAGATCCTTGGGCCAAGACGCAGGCTCGCAGCATATCTTCTAGTATTTGGTTCACCCGCTCGGTCTGTCCATCTGTTTGAGGATGATAGGCTATACTATATTTTAGGGTTGTCCCCAAGGCTTGATGGAGACGTGTCCAGAAGGCGGAGGTAAAGAGTGAACCCCGGTCAGAAGTGATGGTTCGAGGTACTCCATGCAGACTGACTATTCTGGACACATATAGTTGTGCAAGTTGGTCTGCTCGATAGGTGGTCTTGACCGGAATAAAATGTGCTACCTTGGTTAGAGTGTCCACGATGACCCATATTGCATTATTGCCTCGCTAAGTCTTGGGTAATCCTGTGATGAAATCCATGCAGACGTCATCCCATTTCCATTGTGAAACTGGTAGCGGTTGAAGAAGTCCGGCTGGCTTCTGATGTTCTGCCTTTACTTTGTTGCATATGTCGCAACAAGCCACAAAATAGGCAATATCCTTCTTCATTCCATCCCACCAGAATATTTGACGAAGGTCTTCATACATTTTTGTAACCCTAGGGTGAATAGAATATGAGGACTCGTGTACTTCTGACAAGATTTTCCTTCTCAGGTGTGACTGATTTGGTACACAAATCCTTCCGCGGAATTGGAGAGTCCCAAAGTGATCCTTTGAGAAGTCAGGTGCATGTTCTGCCAGCATATTCTGGGTATGCTTTTGTAGGGCAGGATCTTCTGGCTGGGCTTTGTGGATTTCTTCCTCCAGGGTGGGGGTGATTTCCAAAATGTTAGCGGGACCAGCCTCAACGACGTTCAGCTGGAGTTGAGCAATCTCCTCTTGAAGCTGAACGGGCAAAGATTTTAGCATGGCGTTTAGGCTGACCGGCTTTCGACTGAGTGCGTCAGCCACTACGTTGGCTTTACCCGGGTGGTAATTTATCCCCAGATCATAATCTTTAACCAGCTCAAGCCACCTTCATTGACGGAGATTCAGATCTGGCTGAGTGAATATATACTTGAGACTTTTGTGATCTGTAAAAAATTGGCACTTCTTTCCGATGAGATAATGCCTCCATATTTTGAGAGCATGCACTACCGCGGCCAATTCCAGATCATGCATAGGATAATTTCCTTCGTACGGTCGCAACTGTCGTGATGCATATGCCACCACCTTGCCATCTTGCATGAGTACGCAGCCAATTCCTTGTCTGGATGCGTCATAGTATACATCAAAACTGCGATAGATGTCTGGAAGAGTTAACACGGGTGCGGTGGTCAGACGTTTCTTTAGCTCACTGAAACTTTTACCACAGTCTTTGGTCGATTCAAACTTCTTGTCCTTTTTGAGTAGCTCAGTCATGGGTTTGGCAAGCTTGGAGAATCCTTCAAGGAAACGACGGTAATATCTCGTCAGTCCAAGGAAACTCCTGATCTGAGATACGTTTGTGGGTGGCCACCAATTGAGCACATATTTTACCTTACTTGGGTCTACAGCTATACCCTCGGCGGATAGCACGTGTTCAAGGAATCCGACTTGTTTAAGCCAAAACTCGCATTTGCTGAACTTGGCATAAAGTTGATGGTCTCGGAGTCGCTCTAACACTGCTCGGAGATGTTCCTTGTGATCCCCATCACTTTTTGAATATATAAGTATGTCATCGATAAAGACCACCGCGAACTTATCGAGGAAGTCGATGAACACTTTGTTCATCATGTGCATGAAGAATGCAGGGGCATTGGTGAGACCAAAGGACATAACTGTATATTCGTAAAGACCGTATCGAGTGGTGAATGCGGTCTTAGGAATATCTTCCTTTTTAATCTTGAGCTGATGGTATCCTGTCCGTAAGTCAATTTTGGAGAATACCTTGGCCCCACTGAGTTGATTGAACAAATCATCAATCCTTGGCAGCGGGTATTTATTTTTTATGGTGACATCATTCAGCTGCCGATAATGTACACACATGCAGAGGCTACCATCCTTTTTGTATACAAAGAGTGCAGGTGATCCCCATGGTGAGGAACTAGGACAGATATACCCTTTCTGGAGCATTTCATCGAGCTGCTTCTTTAATTCCACTAACTCTGATGAGGGCATCCTGTAATACTTCTTGAATAACGGTGCGGTTCGGGGTACCAGATCTATTGCAAACTCAAGTTCTCGGTCTGGCGGCATGCTGGTAGTTCTTCCGGAAATACATCAGGAAATTCACTGACCACAGAAATTAATTCCAACTCAGCCACGGCAGTGAATATCATCTCCTTCTTTGGTATGCTTTTGAGCGAGTAGAACTTTGCAACTTGCCCTTCTTGATTGATCAAAGTGACTTCTCGGGTTGCACAGTTTATGCATACTTGGTATTGAGTCAGCCAATTCATGCACAAAATAACATCCAACTGTGCTGACTCGATGAGTATCAAGGAAGTTGGAAAGCTTATTCCGTTGATATTGATTTCCAAGTCACGGCGGACCAGACTGCTCTTGATTAAAGATCCCGGGGTTTGTACCAACATATTTTTGCCCAAGAGAGAACAAGAAAAATTGTTTTTGGCAACAAAACTCCGAGAAATAAAAGTGCAGGAAGCCCTCGAGTCAAATTAAATAACTGCATGTATGCTATTAATAGAAAACATACTGATGTCCACTTCGGGGTTTTCCTGGGCTTCTTCTGCGGAGAGGTGATTGACGTGCCTGGTGATGTTTTACTGGTCCTGGTATGACCACATGAAGTTGAATTGTGGCCGGAATAAGGCATTCGCCTTGCTGTTCTTGGGGCACTAACGGGCATAATGTCCACTTTGCCCGCAACTGAAGCAAGAATTATTGCGCTGACGCTCCTCGTGTACTGGGTTGGTGAAAACATTCTTGACTTGGGTAGTAGTCTTGTTAACATTCTGTTGCCAATTGGGCTTGTATTCTACCAGAGTTTGTTGCCAGGTTCGAGCCTTCTGCACCGGTGGTCCTTCTTTTCTCGGTTCAAACTTGCGTTTATGCTCGTTATTAGCAGGCCGGTAGTCCAGTACGAGCTTGTGTTCGCTTTCCGCACTGAAAGCTTTATTTACCAAAGTTTGGAAATATGGAAAATCAAGCATGCCGAGAGTGCACCTGAGTTGCGAGTTTAATCCTCCAAGAAACCTGTCAATCTTTCTCTCTTCTGTGGCCACGTCATACAGGGAATAACGGGCCAGATGGTTGAATTTTTGCAAATATTCTCCCACGGACATATTTCCTTGGGTGAGTGCAAGAAACTCACGCTGCTTGGTCTTCATAATTCCAGTAGGGATGTAATATTTTCGGAACTGATCCTTGAATTTGGTCCAGGTGAGGGCATCATCAGCAGGCCACATGGCTTTTGTATTTTCCCACCATATGGCACCAGCGCCTTCAAGATAGTGGGTTGCATATGGAACTTTGTCATCTTCGGTAGTATGGGAAATCTCGAGCTTCTTCTCAATGGTTCGCAACCAATCATCGGCATCCAAAGGGTCAACTGCCTGACTGAAACTGGGAGGCTGAGTTCGCTGAAAATCTGATAGCTTGGAGTAATGACTATTCCGCTGTCCATTCCGGCTAATCATAGCTTGAACACTTTTTAATATATCCAGCAGATCATTACTTCTTCTTTCCTCAAACATACGCAGGATTTGTTCAATGGTAGGCGGATTTGGCGGTGGAGGCGGTGGTATGAATGGCTCGGGGGATTGTCCTGCCTGTCGGGCGGAGCGACGGACAGGAACATCCTCATGAGCGCTGTTACTGTTTCCCCCCCGCGTCATCCTATTATGGATTTTTTCCAAGACAACGCAATTGAGATGAGAAGCATTCAAAAGCAAAATAGGTGGGGAAAGCCAGCACCAAAAATCGAGGGAAAACAGAATTGCGAATAAAACAGCGAGTAGAAGGTACACAACTTCAACATAAATACACAGGGACACATACATGAAAATAAAATCAACATGCCTGATTACACTACTCTCGTACATAAAACATCATGACTCGTACATCCACATTTCTACATCAGTCTGACAACTGCGAATATTGTGGAGCTCTACTGCTCTGCGGGTGCTGCAAGGTTCTCTCCTGAAGTGGACTCAGATCCTGAACTGACGAGGTTAACGGAAACCTCAGGGTTAAAGGTAACACGGCAACGCTACCTCGGAGGCTCTCCTTCCGGGGCGGAAGTAGGGTGGATCATAGGAGCTACCGGGGTAGTGAGGAGTGAGATCCACTCAGCAGGGGCACTAAGAGGAGTTATGGTCGTGGTGCTCGAGCTACTGGGAGGGGTTACCGGTGAAGTAGGGGAAACGGAACTGGGCACATAAGAGGTGAATGCCAAGGAGGCGGGAATGGTGACAGACCTAGTAGTGGCTAAAGCAATAGGAGTGTGAGTCAACTCGCGTGCTAGCTCGTGGATCATGAGGTAAATAGCAGTGATATAACGGGAAAGATGGCTAGCAACGCTATCAGACTTCGGATCAATTTCAGGGAAATGAATACAACCGTTGTCATGCAGAGAAGGGTCGTATTGGAAACCTGGGTGGTTCTGCATGCGAACCTCGCTGTGACAGAGCTCAAGAAGGATCTCGAATGCAGCAAATTGGACGGCTAGCGAAGCGGTAGAAGCATGACCGCTTCGAGAGGTACGAGTATAGGAGCTGGAGTCAGAATGGATGTGCAGAGTCACCACTGCCTGATATTCATATATTGAGTCAGCTAGACGCTCCCGGTACACACGATAAACTGGGTCGTCTCTATGTGGGTACAGCCGACGCCACACGTTGTGAAGGAGGTGCGGTGACGTGTACAGCATCAGCTGCAACTGGCACGGATACGGCACTGGAGCCATCTACACTCACAACCATCATCGGTTAGCATAAAAAATACAAGTATATGTAAAGCTATCACCAACTAGACAAACTACCGGCACTCAACCTAAATGTGTATCTAGCATTTAAATTGCATGTCTTAATCTAATGCATCCTACAGTCAGCGCGGCTCTGATACCAAGCGTTGTGGCACCCCAGATCAGAGCGACCGGTTCACCTTGCATTGCCAGCCCAGTGACCTTGTCTTCTGGCAACACACAACATCTTGGTACAGAAAACAACCGCTTTATTGATACTAGCGGACCATAGTTTCACATTACAACAGGTAGCGAGGCCGAGCGGCACACACGGTGCGGCTGGACAATATGTACATTATTTAATGAACATAAAAGGCCTCGGGCATAAACTACGCAGCAGCGGAACGATGTCGTAGCGGAACTCCATCTCACAGGGACACCTATGTGGACACGGTCTAGACTCATACGGCACACCTTTCCAGCGAAACTTTCCTGAAATCTGGCATGACACGCCAGGTCAGTACATTGAATGTACTTGCAAGCTTACAGCAAACAAAATCAAAATGACAACCAATATCATGATAATTACTCAATATTAAATATGCAGCAATAAACTTAGATATATATTAACAAACATGCTGCGCTCATGCCTTTGTGAAAATAAATCCTTGGTCTGACTTACTCATGATGATTATTACCAAACAACAAACAATTCATTCCAACAAGATATATATCGTGATCTTTCCGGCGATCACCAACCTAATCATACTTGGTCTCAAACCATCTCGGTGGCTCTTTCACCAATTTATTACAGTACCACATTTTAGAACTTAATGAGCAAAATTTTATTATATTTTGACCCATGGTGTGACCTACTTCCGAGCGTGTCCGTGACAGTGGACTCGGCTATCGATAGATTAATTACACTCTGCAGATATAGTGCACTGTACCCACACCACGGAACCCATGGCCTCGTTCTCCCATTCGGGTGGACCAACGGCGTTCCGACGAAACCCGTCCATTGCCATGACACTCCCCCGACCACTCCGACTTATTTCCCACTGGAACAGTCCTCGGTGGCCCTGTGCCTACCAAAGGCACACCGACCACCGTCGTGGCCAAATAGAAATTGTCCCAAATGGGGACTCGGTACCATAAAATTAACAACGGGCACACAAGGTTATGTCTGCTTACCGGGCCAGGGTACTGCATGCCCATAACCTTCCCTATCTGGAGGTACCGACATGAGGCATGACAATGGACCGAATAAAGACCTTCCCATAAAGGTAAATGTGGTTGCACTGGGAAAGACTCAATTCAGTGGCAACATGACCCGGTCAACAATTTATTCAAGTTGAGTTATTAACAGTTTCAACATAAAGAAGAATAAATAACCGGTGTCATACAATGCCATGGAATGCAGCAGATAAACAAATACAATGCCATCAAAAGTATAACTGGGTCAACTTTACTTTTATGAACATCACAACTTCACTAATATTCTGGTTATGATTTATTTTCAATTAAAAACAGAATTTATCCTAGCAAAGTTTTATCATAACTACTTATGTAAAAGAAAGTAACTTCACATATGCATATCCATAATCATTCTCAAGATCCCAACTTTCTTTTAACTATCCCAATAACTTAAACCAAACTCCAACTTTATGTAAAGTAAATGAAACAAATAAATACACCAACCAACAGAAAGTATTTGACAAAATAATTAACATGCATAAATTAAATCATTTGTTCAAGTTGGAAAAAATCACAAATATTGAAATGGCACTATGAAAATATTGATGTGGCTTGCCTTAGTTCAAATGAGGCTCACAAGCCTCCTGGTGAACCTCAAGACAAGTTTCTTCTTCTCAAAATAAATAAAAGTACAAAAAGAAACTATCAAGAATCATTCAAAAATTCACCAGAAAATCTACACAGCACCAAATAGTCTCATTTTTGGTGTTCTGCAAGATTTCTTTACAAAGAACACAATGCAAAAAGAATCAATTCATTTGGACTTATGGTTAAAAAGTTAATGCAGTTTGAAGTTCTCTGGAATATATTTAAATTTAGAAATTTAAATAAGCAGAACAGGGGGGTGACGTCGAAGGCGTAAAAGCCCAGGGCGCCACCACTCATACCGCTTCACGCGGATACAGAGAGGCTGACTAGCGGGCCCCGCTAGTTAGGTGAGAGGGAGAGAGGGGGAAGAGCAGAGGCGGCCGCTGCTTCGCCGGAGTGCACGCCGGCGACGCTGCTCCTTGGCCCAAATGGAAAGGATAGATTGACGGAGGGGGTCGAGGCGCACCTGCCCGTACCCGTAGGGTAGCTAGAGGTGGACAAACTGCGTCGGAAGAGAGTTCGGAGGCGGAGGCAGAACAGAGGAGTCGCCGGAGTTGAAGAAGACGGCGAGCAACGGCGTCTCCAGTAGCTCCAGCTAGGTGAAGTGGCTCTACCAGAGAGTGGCGGAGGCTCTGGAAGGTTCACCTTGGACGGAGAAGGCCTGGAGCTACCTTGACGACCCGAGGGGATCGCCGGTGAGCTCGAGCTCGGGGATGGTGGCCTGAGGCCTGCCCGGCCGGGCCACGGGGTTCTACGCGGTCTGTGGTTGTGTGGGAGTGGAGCTGGTTGCTCGGAGCGGCTGGGAGGGGGCCTATATATAGGCGAGCCGAGAGGGGGGAACGGGGCTCCGCCGGCGATGCCTGGCTACGCCCGGCGACGAATTGGCGTTAGTGATAGGGGGGAGAAAGCGACGGACTCACGCGGGAGCTGTGGCCGGACGGGTACGAGCACATGGGCACTGGGGTGGCGACGAGCACAGTGCGCACCGCACTGTTGCATTAGCCGGACCACGCCCGTGCTCGTTGCGGCGATCTCTGGTGTCAGTGAGCGCCAGAGGGGGACTGTGGAGGCGAAGACGATGTTGGTGGTGCGGTTTGGCACGCTTGGGTAGGCGCGGAAGCGAGCACGCGCTCTACAGAGCGCTCGGCGGCATCCAGAGCGCGCCGACAGACTGCCATGGCATGGTGTACACGCGTGGTCACCGCACGAACTATGCCTACTGGCTGACTTGGTGCCAAAATTCAAGTCTGGAGTGTTGTTCATGGTAGATAGGAGAGTTACCCGTGGTTGGTTTATTTCCAGACGCAATAGAAAGAAAGTAACACGCCTGGTAAGTTTCTGGACAGAAACTTTGAGAGCTTACAGAGGTAATATGGTTAATAGTTGGAGGCTGTGCTTTGGAGGCTAGTCAAGAGTTACTAACGTGGAGATGCACAAGGAGTTTCAGAAGCAATAAAGCAAGTAAAATGGTAGTAGCTGTAGAAACTACCATTTCTGTCCAGAATAGAAAAGATTTTCTGTAGCAAAAATATTCCAAAAAGTAGTGCAATATTTTTGCTCAGGAAGGTGTCTTAGGGTCCAAAGAATATTTAGGAATTTCCTTAGAATTTTGTGAGCCATAAAAATAGGGGTTGCTTTGGAGCACAAAGAATTTAGCTAGGTTTTGGGGAGGAAAACGAATATTTTTCAAATAAGAAAAATATTCCATGAAGTATATTAGAGTGGTCCAGAGGGAAAAGATAGTTTGAGATGGATAGGAGGCACTTGGGTGAAAGTCAAGGGTACCCAACTGTTTAAGTCCATATGAAATGATTCAAAAATCCCAAGGTTTGAAATAAATTCAAATAAAGCTCTGGCAAACAAAAGAGGGCAAAAATCAGGCTGTCACACCGACTATACTTTGCTCCATCAAAGGAAACTATGTCAAAACTGCTTTGTGTGATTTAGGAGCTGGTGTTAGTGTTATGCCTTTCTCTTTGTATAAAAGACTTGATTTGAATAAACTCACACCTACTAAAATATCGTTGCAAATGGGTGACAAATCAACTGCCATACCTATTGGTATCTCTGAGGATGTGCCTGTTGTTATTGCAAATGGTACTATCTTAACGGACTTTGTTATTCTTGAGATTCCCGAGGACGACAAGATGTCCATTATCCTTGGTAGATCCTTTTTTAATACTGCAGGGGCTGTTATTGATTGCGATAAAAGCAAGGTCACTTTTGACATCAATGCAATGAGCATACGGTTCACTTTCCGAAGAAACAATTTCAAGTGAATGGTATTAATATTATGGAAAAATCTCTCACACTTACTACTGGAAGTTTTCAACTCCCTCTACCTACTCCTAAAAAGAAATATGAAATACTTATTGTTGGGGATGTACATATCCCCGTTGAGATAACTTAGTGTTTTACGAAAGTACTTCGGTTTCATGCTAATCGAAAGTGGTTGTTAATAAGACTTGATCAACCTTATTAATGGATCATTTTTGAGAGGTATGAAGTTGATGAAATTAGTAGGCACAACCATCTGTCCCTACCATTTGTTCTATGTTTTTCTTAGTTAAATAAAATAAAATGTCATATTTATGCTATTTTCTGGTATATATTTTTCGTGCAATAAAAATGGTCATAAATAAAAGTGCTAAGAATGCCCTGAAATTTTAATATGATTTTTTTCCTAATATTTCTGAATTTCGGGTGCAAATAACATCAGAGGGGGGTGCACCTGGTGTCGACAAGACACCGAGGCGCGTCAGGGGCCCCGCGCCAGCAACCCCAGGCGCGCCCTAGTGTGTTGTGGTCCCCACGTGGGTCCCCTCACTAATCCATTTAGCCCATGCCATCTCCTACCTCCAGAAAAAATCACCATGGCTCTCTCTCTCTAGTGTTCTTGCTCTCAAACCCGCGGATTTTGATCTCTTTGATCGAAGCTCCATTTCCAAAATTGTTTTCGGGGATTGCTACTTGGTATATGACTTATCCATTGCTCCAATTAGGTTTTGCTTTAGTGGTTTATATTTTGAATAAATAGCTACTCTTGGTGTTGTTGTCAATGGGCTTGCATGTTGGATTCTTAGAGTTCAAAGTAGTTTGAATGTTTGATATGGCCTCTAGGAATCCCTATGAGTAGTTGCTATCAATCTTGCGAAGTTTTGCTGACAAAAATTCTATGATCGAAATTTTTCGGAAAATTCTACGCGAATAAATGTATCTTTTGGATGGAGTTCTTTGAGGAGGACTGATGCGGCTACAACTACGTCGGTAGTTCCCCAAAGAGGAAGGGATGATGCGGCACAACAACGATAGTTATTTCCCTCAAATTTGAAACCAAGGTTATCGAACCAGTAGGAGAATCAAGCAACAATATGTAAACGGTACCTGCACAGAAAGAACTAATACTTGTAACCCGACGCGTAAGAGGGGTTGTCAATCCCTCCCGCGTAAAAGATTGGTAAATTGGTAGATAGGTAAAAGCAAATGGAACAACGGCAAATAAAATTCAGTGAGGTGTTTTTGGGTTTTTGATAATATAGTTCTAAAAATAAAAAATGCAAATAAAGGAAAAGGCTAATAGCAATGTAGATCTGAAATTTTATGATAGGAAAATAGACCCGGGGGCCAGAGATTTCACTAGTATCTTCTCTCGAGAAATAGCATACGGTGGGTAAACAAATTACTATTGAACAATTGATAGAAAAGCGAACAATCATGACGATATCCAAGACAATGATCGTGTATATAGGCATCACGTCCATGATTAGTAGACCGACTCCTGCCTGCATCTACTACTATTACTCCACACATCAATCGCTATCCAGCATGCATCTAGTGTATTAAGTTAATGGAGAAATAGGGTAATGCAATAAGAACGATGACATGATGTAGACAAGATTTATTCATGTAGGAATAGACCCTATCTTTTTTATCCTTAATAGCAACGATATTTGCGTGCCTTGATGCCCCTTCTGTCACTTGGAAAGGACACCGCAAGATCGAACCCATCACAAAGCACTTCTTCCCATTGCAAGATAATAGATCAAGTTGGCCAAACAAAACCCACATATCAAAGAAGAAATGCAAGGCTATAATAATCAAGTATGGATATTAAGTCAAAACAAATCTGATCATAAACTCACAATTCATCAGATCCCAACAAACAAAGAGCACAAAGTCATTACATCAAATAGGTCTCCAACAGACCATTGTATTGAGAATCAAAAAGAGATAAGAAGCCATCTAGGTACTGCCTATGGACCTATAGGTCTATGGTGAACTACTCACGCATCATCGGAGGAGCACCAATGAGAATGATGAACCCCTCCGCGATTGTGTTCCCCTCGGGCGGATTACCGGAGAAGGGATCTAGATAGGATCTCGTGGTTCTAGAACTTGTGGCAGCTGGAACAATTTTTTGTTGACTCCCCTAGGATTTGTAGAATATTTGGTTATTTCTAGAACTGAGAGACAGTACAGGAGACCATCGTGGGCCCCGCGATCCACCAGGGCACGCCTGGGCTCCTAGGCGTGCCCTGGTGTCTTGTGGTCCCCAAGGGCCTCCCCTTGGTTCCTTCCTTGGCCCAGGAGTTCTCATCTGGTCCAGAAAAAATCACCAAAAAGTTTTGATGTGTTTGGACTCCGTGTGATAGGGATTTTCTGCGAAGTTAAAAGAAGGAAAAAACAACAACTGGCACGGCACTATATCAATAGGTTGGTCTAAAAAATGATATAAAGTTGCTATAAAATGAATGTAAAACATCCAAGAATGATAATATAACAGCATGGAAGAAGAAAAATGTGTAGATACGTTGGAGACGTACCGGCATCCCCAAGCTTAATTCCTACTCGTCCTCGAGTAGGTAAATAATAAAAATAGAACTTTTGATGTGGAATGCTGCCTATCATGTTCATCACATATTCTTTTCTTTTTAGCATGGACATTTGTACTTTTATATGATTCAAAGCAATAGTCCAGTTTTGACATGAAGATTTCAATACTCAAGAATATCAACAAGCAACCATGTCTTTCAAAATATCAACACTAAATAAAGTTATCCCTAGCCCATTATGCTCAATCATTGATCCAATAATTCATGCAACACATCCAAATATTAGCGACATCCAATGCTCAAGTGTGATAATAGTGTTCCATAGTTGGTGCTTTGTAAGAGAAGATGAGACTCAAATATAAATAAAAATTGCATAAAGTAAATAGATAGGCCCTTCACAGAGGGAAGTAGGGATTTTTAGAGGTGCCAGAGCTCAAAGCTTAAATTGAGAGATAAAATTATTTTGGGTGGCATGCTTTTCTCGTCAATGAAAATGACTAAGAGTTCCCAATACTTTCCATGCTAGATACATCATAGGCGGTTCCCAAACATAAAATAAAGTTTATTCCTTTTTCCACCATACTTTCACATTCCACGGCTAGCCATATCCACGGGTACCGTCCATACCAACACTTTCCAAGGAATTTATTATTTGACAACATAAAATAGTTTTTGTTTTCATTTTGGCACTAGGCATCTCTATTACCGCCACACTCTCGTGCAATGACAAGTTAATAAACACCCATCTTGAGAATAACACATCTAGCATCGAAAAATATCGGCCACCCCTTGCCGCTTCATGAGCGGTACGGGCACACAAAAGTGAAGTTTATTTTGAAATTAGAGTTGGCACATACAAATTTTCTTAGGAAGGTACGGAAATACCGCATATAGGTAGGTATGGTGGTCTCATTTGGCACAATCTGGGTTTTAGGATTTGGATGCACAAGTAGTATTTCTACTTAGTACAAGGTGAAGGCTAGCAAATAGATTGAGAAGCAGCCAACCAAGGAACAAAAACCATCATACAAGAACATTAAATATAACTAACACCAAATAATGCAACACATGTAGGATGTAATTTCATCGCATAACTATTGAGTTTCGTGCTCGCATAGGGAATCACAAACCTTACACCAATATTATTACTAAAGCATAATTACTCACCAACATGACTCACATATTACTATCATCATATCTCCAAATTATTACAAGGAATCAAGTTTATTTTGTCCAATGATCTTCATGAAATTTATTATTATATCCTTCTTGGATATCTATCACTTTGGGACAAATTTCATATGTTGTAATTGCTTTTGATAAGCTCAAACAAATTTCAATGAAGAACATGAGCATAAAAAAATTCATCTCTCAAAATAATATAAGTGAAGCATGAGAGAATTTCTTCAAAAGTACTAAAGCTTGCCGTGCTAAAAAAGATATAAGTGAAGGACTAGAGCAATTCCGTTGCTCTCAAAAAAATTAAGTGAAACATAAGAGCAATTCTAATAAATCATAGCATAATTTTGGCTCTCTTCAATAGGTGTGTCCAGCAAGGATGATTTTGACAAACTAAAAACCAAAACAAGCAAATACTCATATAATACAATACGCTCCAAGCAAAACTCATGAGATGTGACGAATGAAAATATATAGCTCCAAGTAAAATACTAATGGTCGTCAGAAGAAAGAGGGGATGCCTTCCGGGGCATCCCCAAGCTTAGTGGCTTGATACTTCTTGAATATTATCTTGGGGTGCCATGCGCATCCCCACGCTTAGGCCCTTTTTACTTCTTATTCCTTCATCCATCGTGATCTCACCCAAAACTTGAAAACTTCAATCACACAAAACTTAACAAAACCATCGTGAGACCCGTTAGTATAATAAAGCAATCACCACTCTAAGTCCTGTTGCAAACCCTTTCATATTTTATTATTGCATTATACCTAATGTATTCCAAATTACCATTGCTTATACCCTCCAATACAAACCATAGATTCATCAAAACAAGCGCACAATGCAACAAAAACAAAATATGTCAAAAACAAAATAGTCTGTAACAATCTGGATATTTACCATACTTCTGCAACTCTAAAAGTTCTTAAAAAATATAAAAACGTGGGAAATTTGTGTATCAATCTTGTGTAAAAAATCATAATATCATCACGCGCTGGTGATTTTTAGAATTTTCTGTACTAGGCGCAAATGTTTATGTTTTCCAACAAGATCAAATAATCTATCAATCAAATCATCCCAAATGCTTTGCTTGGCACAAACACTAATTGAAACATAAAAACACAATTTTAACATAAGCATAATTTGCAAACAGAAAAGAACATAAATAAGAAGGCAAAAAAATTATTCATTGGGTTGCCTCCCAACAAGCGCTATCGTTTTACGCCCCTAGCTAGGCATAATGCATAGATTCTTACGTGTTGGTATCTTTGGTCTTTGCCACCTTGGTAAGGGTTTTCTCAAACCCGGGAGGTTCTTTACGCCTCCCAAGATTCTCAGGAAAAGAGACCATCTTAAGATCTAAAATATCCAAATGCTTATTGCAAAGAGTAATCAAAGTATGCATGCGATTGAGGCTTCCACCAATATGTTTAAGAGGTTAACTATATTTTTGCAACTCGAATAAATGTTTATGCAAATCACCCAATTTGTCGAAAATTTGAACCCCTTCTTGTTCAAAGGAAATCCCATTTTTGGGGGGTTGAATTCCCAATATTCCTTCTAGGCTTTCATAAGCAGCATTAGCATCAAGCTCAATAAAGTTCCCATTAGCGGCAAAATCCAAGAGTTGTCTACGTTCAAAGCTAATCCTATGTAAAAATTACGAAGCAAAATCTTCGCATCCTCCTTTAGGTCGCAAATGCGATAACCATCTTTCAAATTTTCTCCTTGTCTTTGCTTGAAGTATAGAACTTCAAAATCTGGTGACAAAGGAGGGGTAGTTATGCTAGCCATAGCAAAAAGCAAGATCATAAGCAAACAAGAACTATTTTGATGAGAAAAAGGCGAATGAAAAATAAGGCGAATAAAACGGCAATTTTTTGTGAAGTGGGGGAGATGAAAATGACAGGCAAATGGAAAATAATGTAAATTGCAAGGAGATGAGATTTGTGATTAGGAACCTGATAGATGTTGATGATGTCTCCCCGGCAACAACACCAGAAATTCCTTTTGATGCGATTAGAACTACATCGGTATTTCCCCCAAGAGGAAGGGATGATGCAGCACAGCGATGCTAGGTATTTCCCTCAGATGTGAAACCAAGGTTATAGAACCAATAGGAGACTCAAGCAACACTATGTAAACGGTACCTGCACACAAAGAACAAATACTTGCAACCCGACGCGTAAGAGGGGTTGTCAATCCCTCCCGGGTAAAAGATTGGTAAATAGGTAGATAGATAAAAGCAAATTGAACAACGGCAATTAAAATTCACCAAGGTATTCTTGGGTTTTTGATAATATAGATCTGGAAATAAAATATGCAAATAAAGGAATGACAAATAGCAATGTATATCTCAAATATATGATAGGGAAATAGACCGGGGGCCGTATATTTCACTAGTGGCTTCTCTCGTGAAATAGCATACGGTGGGTAAACAAATTACTATTGCACAATTAATAGAGAAGCGAATAATCATGACGATATCCAAGACAATGATCATGTATATAGACATCACGTCCAAGATTAGCAGACCGACTCATGCATGCATCTACTACTATTACTCCACACATCGACCGCTATCCAATATGCATCTAGTGTATTAAGTTCATGGAGAAATGGAGTAATGCAATAAGAACGATGACATGATGTAGACAAAATCTATTCATGTAGGAATACACCCCATCTTTTTATCCTTAATAGAAATGATACATGTGTGCCTTACTGCCCCTTCTATCACTGGGAAAGGACACCACAAGCTCGAACCCATCACAAAGCACCTCTTCCCATTGCAAAATAAATAGATCAAGTTGGCCAAACAAAACCCAAATATCAGAGAACATATATGAGCTATAATAATAAATTATGGATATTAAGGCAAAACAAATCTGATCATAAACTCACAATTCATCGGATCCCAACAAACACACCACACAAAGACATTACATCAAATAGATCCCCAAGAGACCATTGTAATGAGAATCAAAAACAGAGAAGAAGCCATCTAGCTACTGCCTACGGACCCGTAGGTCTGGGGTGAACTGCTCACGCATCATCGGAGGAGCACCAGTGAGGATGATGAACCCATCCATGATCGTGTTCCCCTCCCACGGAGTACCAGAGAAGGGCTCTAGATTGGATCTCGTGGTTCTGGATCTTGCAGCGGATGGAACAATTTTTTGTCGACTCCCCTATGGTTTATGGAATGTAACGACCCGAACCTGATAAGATTTGATTTCTCTGTGCTTACCGTGCTAGTCCCTAGACCAACTCGCTAGAACACATAGTACATATGAATATCAAATAACAGTTGCATGATTTACTACAACGTATGATCCAGAAATTATAATGATTACAATCTCATAGCACATAGCTACCTTTATTCAATAATAACAGTGAAAATGTAGCATAATAAGTTATGAATCCCATCAATGCCCACTGGCGAGAAGTGCCGAGTGAAGACTCGCGACCCTACTATATCTCACTGATCATATGAAAATCCCGCAACATGATAAGTTGGAGCCACAAGGGTCAATACATTGAATGTATTGGCAAATCACACATAATGATATAGCAAACCTACATCCACAAGCAAGGTATGACAGACAAAACACTCAAGTTTGGTTTCGCGTAAAACTACTTTCACCTACCTCCACTACATAGGAAAGGTGCACACAAACACGGATGACAAAGATCTTCAAGATGTCTCAAGTGCGCTCAGTCATGGTGCATTCTCTAGCGATAATAGAGCACTCAGACGATGACGCATTCATGTGAGAAAAAGCCCCGATAAATCTAGTGCGCTCAGTCATGGCACATTTTCTAGGGACAATAGAGTGCTCAGCCAGTGACACATTCACGTGAGTAAAAGTCGCGATCCTACAACTATAAACAGTCACAACTTCCATGAATCACAAGACACATGCCCATGTCTACCATAGCAAATGTAAGCACACAAATGCATTGGCACACGTGTAACCTGGTGGTTCTGGTTATTGTTCCCTCCATTACCATTACCATTACATGCACCATTGCCATTATTACTCTTGTGTCCATTATGATGATGGTGGCCATTATGGTTGTGGCCATTCCCTCCATGATGATTATGTCCATTAACTCCATGATGGTGATGATGCCCATTACCTCCATTACCCTGATATGAAGTGTGTGGCTTCTGTTGTGGTCCTGGATTATACCTGTTATTGTTGTTGTACTTCCTCTTGTGATTTTCTATGGCCTGATGCTTCCCCTCTAGCACAATAGCCTTATCAATCAGGTCTTGACAATTATTAAAAGTGGCCACTGTCAACTGAATGCTCAACTCATCATTTAGGCCCTCCAAGAATTTCTCTTGCCTAGTGATGACCCACAAGTATAGGGGATCAATTGTAGTTCTTTTCGATAAGTAAGAGTGTCAAACCCAACAAGGAGCACAAAGAAATGTCAAGTGGTTTTCAGCAAGGTAATGTCTGCAAGTGGTGAATTGTAAGTAACAGAGTAGTTTGGTAGCAAGATAATATGTAACGAGCAAGTAACGATAATGGTAACAAAAGTGCAGCAAGGTAGCCCAATCCTTTTGAGGCAAAGGACAGGCCAAAATGGTCTCTCATAGTAAGCAAAGCATTCTTGAGGGTACACAGTTTCATCTAGTCACTTTCACCATGTTGATTTGATTTGTGTTCGCTACTTTGGTAATTTGATATGTGGGTGGACCAGTGCTTAGGAGTTGTTCTTACTTGAAGAAACCTCCCACTTATGATTAACCCCCTTGAAAGAATCCGCAACTATGAGAAAAGTATTAAGAATAAATTCTAACCATAGCATTAAACTTTTGGATCCAATCGGTCCCTTACGGAATAGCGCATAAACTAGGGTTTAAGCTTTTGTCACTCTCGCACCCCATCATCTAATAACTACTTCACAATTCATTCCCTTAGGCCCAAATATGGTGAAGTGTCATGTAGTCAATGTTCACATGACACAACTAAGGGAATCACAACATACATACTATCAAAATATCGAACACATATCATGTTCGCATGATTACTGTCGGTGTACTAAGATAAGGGTACCTTAGTACCCCAACTTGTGCACGGGCAGTAGCAGATTCCCGTGGCAGGGCTTACCACGTGCTTGCCGGGAACCTTTCTGGTCCCTATGAAGCCATTCAAGAACAGAGTATACAAGACAGAAGATCAAGGCCCCGACAAGAGGAGCTTGCCGGGAAGGCCGCACCAGGCTCAAGGTTATCACTTTAGCACAAGACCCTGGCAAGAGGGGCTTGTCAGGAAGGCCAAGGAACACATACCTCAAGAGATACCTCGGCGCATCTTGCGCCCCGGCGGGACCCGGAGAGCGACAAGCTTCCGGGCCCGGCAAGATCACTACCCCGGCAAGGTGCTTGCCGGGGAGACCTACGCTGTGTGCCCGCGCTCCAGCTCATCGGCCCACGCGTCGCCCTGGGGCCCTTCCAGGGGCGCGTGGCAGATGGCTGTGTAGCTTGGGGCACACTGTGGCAAGCCACGGTGACGAGGCTACCGTCGTGGCAAACGGAGAAGCATGGACGGACACTTTTGGGGTCGACGGCGACGGGCATTTAAGGCCCTTGTCCCCCACTGTCAAAGTTAGGTGAAGACCACTGTTCATATACTGTTCATGCACTGTTACAACTACCACCAAAATTACACTTTTACCCTCCTCTACGTTGACACCTGTCGGTGACCCCTTTGAGCTATAAAAGGAGGCCCATGCACAACGTAGAGGAGGTTCGGTTCGAAACCTAGACAACTCTCTCGCTCGGTGTAGCTAATACTGTAGCTCTTCAAGCTCCCGAGCTCAAGAACTCAATACAACCTAAGGTAGGAGTAGGGTTTTACGCGTCCGCGCGGCCCGAACCTGGGTAAAACTGCCCGCGTGCGCTCCTCGATCTGCTCTCCGTGCTCCCTCCGCTCCCTTACCGCAACGTAGAAGGGGCTCCGGTCCCATAGGTGCTCGTGGGAGGACAGTTTCCCCCGACATCTTTGGCGCCAAGTAACCTTGCCGCAGCTAGTCGCAGCACACTTAGACTGCTGAGCGAACTCGAAAACGAAGTAAGGGCGTGACACTTGTCGCAGCTCACTTAAGCCGTTGAGGGTGCTCGAAGCAGAGTAAGGGCGCGGCTAGCCACGGGTAGGTTCCTCCACGCATAGGTTTTCCATACAAAGTGTGGTTGTTCAAGGAAGATAACTAAAGTTTAAAAAATTTGAATTACTCAAACTTTGGTAACTTAGCTTTCATAGACTGTTTGTTCCCCGACAAGGCTTCTCTTTCTTGAACAATACTTGGTTCATGCTTCCATCTCCTCCCCCCCGGCAAACTTGTGCGCGAGGAATACTCCTTCTGCTTAAGAGGGAAAGAAGAAGAGGAGGAAAAAACAAGTATAGGGCCTCATGGCTTGCTAGTGCTTACCGGGGACGTGCGTTGCACATAGTGTCAGATGATGCATGCAAATAACAAAGAAAAGCATGAAAATGACAAATAGTGCGAAGCACAAAAGCTTTACTGATGCACGGGGTCTGCGCCCGGCTTTGTACAAATGTTTACATGCAACAGCGGCAAGACTTGTACAAAAGGTGGTTGCCGGAGCGGATCACGGCAACCGCGCCTTATGGGTGAAACTTGCGAAGATGCTCTATGTTCGAGGAGTTGCTCACCGGTAAGCCTTCTTCGGTCTCAAGGCGGACAGCGCCGGGCCTTGTGACTTGTCTCACCCGATAAGGGCCTTCCCACTTCGGCGTCAACTTGTTGGAATTCTTGGCGGACTGAACACGCCGAAGAACAAGGTCGCCTTCCTCGAGACTCCTGGCCCTGACCTTGCGGCTATGATAGCGACGCAAGGCTTGTTGGTATCGAGCAGCTCGTACAGCAGTCTGGAGACGTTCCTCCTCGAGGAGCAATGCATCATCTTGTCCCAGTTGCTCTTGCTCGAGCTCATCATAAGCGAGCACTCGAGGAGATCCATATACGAGTTCCGTGGGGAGAACTCCCTCTGCTCCATAGACAAGAGCAAAGGGTGTCTGTCCAGTGGCTCGATTTGGTGTCGTTCTGATTGACCAAAGAGCCGTCGGCAATTCCTCTATCCAGTTTCTTCCGCACTTGTGCAGCCTGTCGAAGGTTCTTGTCTTGAGTCCGCGCAGCACTTCAGCATTAGTCCTCTCCGCTTGACCATTGCTCCTCGGGTGAGCAACAGAAGCAAAGCAGACCTTGGCGCCAAGGTCTTGGACGTACTGCATGAAGGTGCGACTTGTAAACTGTGTGCCGTTGTCGGTGATGATCCTGTTAGGGATTCCGAAACGGCAAACGATCGATCTGAAGAACCTGACTGCTGACTGTGCTGTCACCTTTCTCACTGGTTCCACTTCTGGCCACTTTGTGAACTTGTTGATTGCTATGTACAAGTACTCAAAGCCCCCGGCAGCGCGGGGAAAGGGGCCGAGGATATCGAGCCCCCAGACCGAGAAGGGCCAGGACAAAGGGATCGTCTGGAGAGCTTGAGCTGGCTGGTGAATTTGCTTGGCATGGAACTGGCACGCTTCACACTTGGTTACTTGTGCAGTTGCATCTTGGAGGGCTTCTGGCCAGAAGAACCCTTGCCGGAACGCCTTCCCGGCAAGTGCCCTTGCGCCAATGTGGTGGCCACATATGCCTCCATGTATCTCTGCCAACAGCTTCTGTCCATCTTCTCTGGAAATGCACTTCAACCTGACACCATTGAGTCTTCTTCTGTACAGTTCATTGTCAACGAACTGGTACATACTTGACTGCCTGGTTATTTTCTCTATCTCTTCTGGTTTGTCGGGAAGTTCTCCAGTTTGTAGGAGGCGGACGATCTGCTGTGCCCATGCTGGAGCTTGAGGCTCAACAACAAGGACTAAAGGCATGAGGGCTGCTGCGGGAACCTCAGCTTCCACGGCAAGAACCTGCGGTCCTGCCGGAGCTGATGGTCCCCCGGCAAGCCTGCCGGGGCAAGGCTTGTCGGGAAC
This sequence comes from Secale cereale, assembly GCA_902687465.1. Taxonomy (NCBI): domain Eukaryota; kingdom Viridiplantae; phylum Streptophyta; class Magnoliopsida; order Poales; family Poaceae; genus Secale; species Secale cereale. The sequence goes on along the minus strand of LR738711.1, from coordinate 279,815,890 downwards.
GCCTGCTTCAACTGTACAGATCCTTGGATCCGCAGGAGCAAACTGTTCCTCAGCATCTTGGCTGTTGATCTTGGGGACCTTGGCGGCGGCTTCTGGAAGATCCGCCGACAAGTAGTCGCCGGAGACCAACTTTCTCTTCTTGTTCTGCCCAACTGACGGTGTAACGGATGGCTGAGTTAGCTTGAGCAGGAAGGTCCCTGGTTCCACAGGTAACTTCATTGCAGCACACTTTGAGAGGCCATCTGCAATATCATTCTGAGCTCTTGGGATGTGTTCCATTTGCAGACCTTCAAAGTGTTCTTCAAGCTTCCTCACTTCATCAACGTAAGCTTCCATCAAAAGGCTCTGATAACTCTTATTCACTTGTCGGACCACCAACTGTGAATCCCCCCGCACAATCAACTTCTTGATCCCAAGCTCGGCCGCAATCCTGAGGCCGGCAAGCAAACCCTCATACTCAGCAGTATTGTTTGTCGCTTGTTCCTTGGGAAAGTGCATCTGGACAACATACTTGAGGTGCTCTCCGGTGGGCGCTATGAGTACCACGCCGGCACCGGCACCTTGCACGAGAAAGCACCATCAAAGTACATTATCCATTTATTGCTCGCTTCTTGGACGGGGACGCTTGTCTCTGGGACTTCTTCATCTGGCGTTGGGGTCCATTCCGCTATGAATTCTGCCAAAGCTCTGCTCTGTATGGTTGAAGTACTCTCAAACTTGAGACCAAAGCTTTACAGCTCTAGTGCCCACTCGACGATCCTGCCTGTTGCTTCTGGATTTTGCAATATCCTCTTCAACGGAAAGCGAGTGACCACCGTTATCTCATGTGCTTGGAAGTAATGGCGCAACTTCCTTGAGGCCATGAGGAGGCCGAAAAGCAACTTATGCACCCCAGAGTATCTTGACCTAGCCCCCTGCAAGAGGGAACTTACAAAATACACTGGGCGCTGCACCATCTTCTTTCGCACTTCTCCTTGTTCCTGCGCAGACTTGTCCTTGTCGGGGCCAGAGCTTGTCGGGGAAGCCCCCTGCTTGTCGCTGGATTCGCTTGCCGGGGATGTGGGTTCCTCATCCACCTCCCTCTCCGCTACCAACGCAGCACTAACCACTTGATTGGTTGCCGCTAGGTACAACAGCAACTTCTCTTGTGGCCTAGGTGCGACAAGTATCGGAGTGGAGGACAGGTATCCTTTCAAGTCTTGCAGCGCTGCCTCCGCTTCCGTAGTCCATTTCATAGGACCTGCCTTTTTCAAGATTTTGAAGAAAGGCAGGGCGCGTTCTACAGACTTTGAAATGAACCTACTGAGGGCAGCCACACAACCAGCAAGTCTTCTTACATCCTTGACGCGCTTCGGGGCTTCAATCTGCTCGATGGGTTTTATCTTGTCGGGATTGGCTTCAATCCCCCTCTGGGACACAAAGAACCCGAGAAGCTTGCCGGAGGGGACTCCGAAGACGCACTTCTCAGGGTTCAGCTTGAGTTGGATCTTGCGCAGATTCTCAAAAGTTTCTTCTAAATCTTGGATCAGGGTATCCCTGCTCTTGCTCTTGACCACTATGTCATCCATGTAGGCTTCTACATTTATGTGTATCTGTGGCTCAAAAGCAGTGTGCACCACCCTCGCAAATGTTGAGCCTGCATTCTTCAATCCAAAGGGCATGCGTATGAAGCAATATGTGCCGCATGGAGTAATGAATGCAGTCTTCTCTTCGTCTTCCTTGGCCATGAAAATCTGGTGGTAACCTGAGTATGCATCAAGGAAGGAAAGCAGCTCACATCCGGCGGCGGAGTCAACAATCTGGTCAATACGCGGCAAGGGAAATGGATCCTTGGGACACGCTTTATTCACATCAGTGAAGTCTATACAGAGTCTCCACTTCCCATTGGCCTTGCGCACGACAACTGGATTGGCTAACCACGTAGGATGGATTACGCCTCTAACCAGGCCCGCTGCTTCCAACTTCTTTATCTCTTCGGCGATGAATTCTTGGCGCTCCACGGCTTGCTTTCTGACCTTCTGCTTGACGGGCCGCGCATGAGGACAAACAGCAAGCTTGTGCTCAATTACCTTCCTGGGAACGCCGGGGATGTCAGATGGTTGCCATGCAAACACATCGACATTCGCCCGCAGGAAGGCAACGAGCGCGCTTTCCTATTTGTTGTCGAGCGTAGCACTGATGGTGAAAGTACCACCAGTGCCGTCCTCCTTGGCGGACACCTTCTTGGTTGCCGGTGGAGCTGCCATTCCTTTCTTGCACTTGCCGGTGGAGCTCGATGGTGCGTCCTCGACGGCAGCGCAACACTCCGAAGAGGTGCGTTTGCCGGAGTGGGCCCCAGAGCTCTTGCCGGACTTGGTCTTGGTCTTCCCCCCGAGAGCTTCAGCGGCAAGTGTGTTGCTCTCTGCTGCGGCTGCTGCATCCCGGTAGATCTTGTCGGCGCAGATAAGCGCATCCTTTTTGTCACCGGGGACAGAGATGACGCTTATCGGCCCCGGCATCTTGAGTACGTTGTAGGCATAGTGGGAAGCTGCCATGAACTTGGCGAGGGCAGGACGTCCAAGTATCCCATTGTATGGTAATGGGATATCGGCAACATCAAACGTGATCCTCTCCGTCCTGAAGTTGAGCTCCCCACCAAAGGTCACTGGCAGCGTAATCTTTCCCTTCGGCTTGCTCCTTCCCGGGTTGATCCCTTGGAACGACTCGGTTTCTTCGAGCTCGCCGTCTGGGATCTGTAGCTTCTTGATCACAGCTGAGGAGATCAGGTTCAGGCCGGCCCCGCCGTCAACCAACATCTTGGTGACCTTGAGGTTGCGGATAGTTGGTGAGACCAACATCGGCAAGCACCCGACCGCAGTGGTGCGGTCAGGGTGGTCCTCAAGGTCAAAGATGATGGGCGTGCCGGACCACTTCAGCAGCCTGCGTGACTCGACGGGCGGCTCAGCTGCGTTCACTTCCCGCACCCACTGCTTGAGCTGGCGGTGGGAAGTGTGTAGAGAGGCACCTCCGTCGACACACAGAACCTCTGTGGCCTTCTGGAACTCCTGCTCACTGTTGTCTCCTTCTTCCATGTCATCATCGTCGTCTTCATCCTCATCCTTGTCGCGGCCCCGGGGAGGTCTGTCACCTTGCCGCTACTTGGCCTTGCCGCGGCGTTCTCCCCGGCCATTGAACGACCGCTTCTTGCTGGGTTCTCCTCCGCCTTGCTGGGCCTTCTCCTTGTCGCGACGCTCGTATTCAGCCTTCTGCTGTTCTACGAGGTACTCGACTCTTTTGCAGTTTTGAAGATCGTGGCCCTTGGTGCGATGGATCTTGCAGTACTGCTTGTCGGAGCCGTCCTGCTTGTCGGCTTCCGCTACAGGGGCAGGCTCCTTGCCGGAACCGCCAGCCTGTGCCTTCTTGGCGGGAGCCTCCTTGCCGAACTGCTCGACAACCAGCACCTCCTTGCTCTTCTTCTTTCTGTTGTTCCGCCGCCGGCTCTTCCTTGCCGGGGCGGCATCCTCGCTGTCGCTTCCTCCTGCGCCAGTATCCTCTCCGGGGAGTCTCCTCCCCTCTTCGGCGCGCGCGCACTTGTCAGCCAGAGCGTAGAGCTCGCTGACATCCCGGATCTTGGTCATGGCCATCTCCTCCCTCATCCGGCGGTTACGCACGTTCTGGTGGAACGTGCTGATAACCGCGGCAGGGTGGACGTCGGGAATGTTGTGCTGGACGCGGCTGAATCTCTGGATGTACTTGCGCAGGGACTCTCCCTCCTTCTGGGCTAGGATGTGGAGATTGCTCTCCTGGCCGTGGGGTTTGTGGCCGCCCGTGAAAGCGCCAACAAATTGGTGGCACAGATCCGCCCACGAAGAGATGGAGTTCTCCGGCAAGTGCATAAGCCAAGACCGGATGTTTGGCTTAAGCACTAGCGGGAAGTAGTTGGCTAGGATCTTCTCGTCGCGTCCCCCGGCAGCCTGCACCGCGATGGTGTAGATGCTGAGGAACTCCGAGGGGTGTGTCTTGCCGTCGTACTTCTCGGGTACGTCGGGCTTGAAATTCTTCATGCTGGGCCACTGGACTTGCCGCAGCTCACGGGTGAACGCAGGGCAACCTGCCGCGTACGGCAAGTCGCCTGGTTCACCGGGCGCGTGCGCGTCGACAGCGGTCCCAGCACGCTGATCTGACTGTCTTCGGGCTTCTCGTCGACGCTCGATCCGAGTCCGAGCGTCTTCTTGCTGCCTGTCGTCTAGGACTTGGAGCTGATCGCGGGGAGCCCGCGGATCCGACGACGCCATGGAGTCGTCGTCGACGTTGATCCGGCGGGGTGGCGATTTCTGCTTCCGCGGCGGGGAGTGTACGGTAGTTGCACCCCCGGCGGTCTTGTCGCCATCGGCCTTCGCTTGATCGACTTGCCGCGGCCGCGAGGTTGCCGGCTGCTGTGGCGCGTCGTTGTTGGCGAAGGCGATGAGGCTCTGAATCGTCGCCCTCCAGTCTTCGGCCTTGTCTGCCGCTGGAGGGAAATCGAGGAGCAGCTGTGCTCTTGCTCTTCGGTTGCCGCCCGGCTTTGTACAAAGGTTTACATGCTTTGTATTAGAGCCCTTTGATGGAAGCTTATGTTGATGAAGTGAGAAAGCTTGAAGAACACTTTGAAGGTCTGCAAATGGAGCACGTCCCAAGAGCTCAGAATCATATTGCAGATGGCCTCTCAAAGTGTGCTGCAATGAAGTTACCTGTGGAACCAGGGACCTTCGTGCTCAAGCTAACTCAGCCATCCGTTACACCACCAGTTGGGCAAAACAAGAAGAGAAAGTTGGTCTCCGGCGACTATTTGCCGGCGGATCTTCCAGAAGCCGCCGCCAAGGTCCCCAAGATCAACAGCCAAGATGCTGAGGAACAATTTGCTCCTGCAGATCCAAGGGTCTGTACAGTTGAAGCAGGCGTTCCCGACAAGCCTTGCCCCGGCAGGCTTGCCGGGGGACCATCAACTCCGGCAGAGCCGCAGGTTCTTGCCGTAGATGCTGAGGTTCCCGCAGCAGCCGTCATGCCTTTAGTCCTTGTTGTTGAGCCTCGAGCTCCAGCATGGGCACAGCAGATCGTCCGCTTTCTACAAGCTGGAGAACTTCCCGACGAGCCAGAAGAGATAGAGAAAATAACCAGGCAGTCAAGTATGTACCAGTTCGTTGACAATGAACTGTACAGAAGAAGACTCAATGGTGTCAGGTTGAAGTGCGTTTCCAGAGAAGATGGACAGAAGCTGTTGGCAGAGATACATGGAGGCATATGTGGCCACCACATTGGCGCAAGGGCACTTGCCGGGAAGGCGTTCCGGCAAGGGTTCTTTTGGCCAGAAGCCCTCCAAGATGCAATTGCACAAGTAACCAAGTGTGAAGCGTGCCAGTTCCATGCCAAGCAAATTCACCAGCCAGCTCAAGCTCTCCAGACGATCCCTTTGTCCTGGCCCTTCTCGGTCTGGGGGCTCGATATCCTCGGCCCCTTTCCCCGCGTCGTCGGGGGCTTTGAGTACTTGTACGTAGCAATCGACAAGTTCACAAAGTGGCCAGAAGTGGAGCCAGTGAGAAAGGTGACAGCACAGTCAGCAGTCAGGTTCTTCAGGTCAATTGTTTGCCGTTTCGGAATCCCTAACAGGATCATCACCGACAACGGCACACAGTTCACAAGTCGCACCTTCATGAAGTACGTCCAAGACCTTGGCGCCAAGGTCTGCTTCGCTTCTGTTGCTCACCCGAGGAGCAATGGTCAAGCGGAGAGGGCCAATGCTGAAGTGCTGCGCGGACTCAAGACAAGAACCTTCGACAGGCTGCACAAGTGCGGAAGAAACTGGATAGAGGAGTTGCCGGCGGCTCTTTGGTCGATCAGGACGACACCAAATCGAGCCACCGGACAGACACCCTTTGCTCTTGTCTACGGAGCAGAGGCAGTTCTCCCCACGGAACTCGTATACGGATCTCCTCGAGTGCTCGCTTATGATGAGCTCGAGCAAGAGCAACTGCGACAAGATGACGCACTGCTCCTCGAGGAGGAACGTCTCCAGGCTGCTGTACGAGCTGCTCGATACCAGCAAGCCTTGCGTCGCTATCATAGCCGCAAGGTCAAGGCCAGGAGTCTCGAGGAAGGCGACCTTGTTCTTCGGCGTGTTCAGTCCGCCAAGAATTCCAACAAGTTGACGCCAAAGTGGGAAGGCCCTTATCGGGTGAGACAAGTCACAAGGCCCGGCGCTGTCCGCCTTGAGACCGAAGAAGTCTTACCGGTGAGCAACTCCTGGAACATAGAGCATCTTCGCAAGTTTCACCCGTAAGGCGCGGTTGCCGTGATCCGCTCCGGCAACCACCTTTTGTACAAGTCTTGCCGCTGTCGCATGTAAGCCTTTATACAAAGCCGGGCGCAGATCCCGTGCATCAGTAAAGCTTTTGTGCTTCGCACTATTTGTCGTTTCCATGCTTTTCTTTGTTATTTGCATGCATTGTTTGGCACCTTGTGCAACGCACATCCCTGGTAAGCGCTAGCAAGCCAAGAGGCCCTATGCTTGTTTTTCCTCCTCTTTTTCTTTCCTTCTTAAGCAGAAGGAATGTTCCTCGCGCACAAGTTTGCCGGGGGGAGGAGATGGAGGCATGAACCAAGTGTTGTTCAAGAAAGAGAAGCCTTGTCGGGGAACAAACGAACTATGAAAGCTAAGTTGCCAAAGTTTGAGCATTCAAATTTTTAAAATTTTTAGTTTTCTTCCTTGAACAACCACAGTTTGTATGGAAAACCTGTGCGCGGAGGAACCTACCCGTGGCTAGCTGCGCCCTTACTCTGCTTCGAGCACCCTCAACGGCTTAAGTGAGCTGCGACAAGTGTTGCGCCCTTACTTCGTTTTCGAGTTCGCTCAGCAGTATAAGTGTGCTGCGACTAGCTGCGGCAAGGTTACTTGCCGACAAGGTCTTTGCCAGCAGGCTGCTAAGAGTCCAGCACTCAGCGCTCGCGGCAAGGGCCCCTTGCCGGCAAGTCCCCTAAAAGCGTAGGGTAAAAAGCATACAAAGTGGAGGACCAAAAGCAAGGGAGATAACACTGCATTGGTTGCTCAAAATAAGATTGTATATTACAAAGATAGCTTGCCGCTGTTCTAATCAACTACTGCCTATGACTTAATTGGCAGCGGCAAAGGAAGAAGAAGGAAACGAATCTAGTCCACGCGGTCGCCTTCATGCATCGTGATCTTGCCCACCTTGGCAACGATGTGGGCAACCTGCGCCTTCAACGCCTCCTGATCAGCTTCGGGCGGCAAGGTGCGGAGGACGTTGACGAGGTTGATGTCGGGGTTGCAGTAGACGATCTTCGACAAGACCCGCTCCAGGGTGCCCATGCAGAGCCGACGCGCCTCGTCGGCCAGCTGCACGGGGATCTTCTCCCGCAGCCGCGCAAGCGCCGGCGCAATTCCCCTGAAGAACAGACTCAACTTGGCGCTGTGGGGGAGACTGTCGTCCGGAGAGTACACGAGATGCTCCGCCCTAAGCGCCATCATCTCCTTGTCAATATTGGCAGCGGAGGTGACCAGCTCATCAGTCCAGTGCTCCACTGCCCTGCTGAAGTTGTTCGCCGAGACGGCGGCGCTCTCCACCAAGCCCCGTTCCTTGCGGAGTTCGTCCTTCAGTTTCGTCTCGCGGTCCCGGGCGGCGTCGAGCGAATCAGTAAGAGTGGAGACCTTCAGCTCTAAGTCAGCAATGGAGTCCTTGGCGGCAGTAAGCTCTGTGCCCTTCTCAGAGAGACGTACCTGCAGCTCAGAGTTGGTGTGGGCGTCTTTCTCCCGCTCCACGTTGAGCGCAGTGACTCTGTCCTCGCTCGCCTTCAGGAACAACTCTAGCTGCTCCACCTTGGCTTCCAGGTCTTTCTTGGCGGTCTCTGCAGCGGCTGCAGCGCTCCTCGCCTCCTTCAGAGCCCCGCCAATGGCCTGCTCCCGGGCGGCGAGGTCGTCCTCGTGGGCATCGAGGTCGACCTTCCGCTGGTTGAGTACTCCTTCTCGCCGGGACAGCTCCTCGGCGGCCAGTCGTTGCTGCTCCTCGGCCTCAGCTTTTTCAAGGAGGAAGGCCTGCTGCGCCCCGGCAAGCTCTTCACGCTCCTCCGCCAAGTTGCGGAGGGCCGCCTGGTTGTCGGTGCGGAGCTCCGCGGCGCGCTTCTCCAGATCAGCTCCAGCCTTGGCAGCCAAAGCCTCCCGAGACTCCAACTTCGCCTGCCTGGCCCGATACAAGGCCAGGAGCCGACGAAGGAGTCTCTCCTCTTAGGGCTCATCGCTGCTGCCGGGCCCTTCAACGACCTTCAATCCAGCGGAGGCGAGGACCTCTCCGTCAAAGGTCTCTCCCTCCGCGGGTGCTCGAGACGAGGACGCCCACGGGACTTGTATGAAAACCCCGTTGGCGGCCTCCAAGTAGATGCCCGACCAGTCCGCGGAGGCGGAAGGGTCGGCGGCCGGTGCAGCGTCCGGCGCTCCCGCAGCCTCCGGGCCAGCGGTATGGTCGCCGGTCCCTTCCCCTGCTGCGGCATCAGCGGTTGGGGCGGTCTCTTCAACGGCCGGCTCGTCGGCTCCAGCCATTCCCTCGGTGGCAGTGGTGTTGCCGCCGGCGCCATGCACTTCCTCCTCAGCGGTGGCCTCCGTCTCCATCCGCTCCGGTGTAGGAGGATCTAGCAGAAGAAAAAGAAAAGAAAGAATCAAGCAAATATCCAAAAAAGACGAATCCGGGAAGAAGAAATTACAAGCTTTACCTTCGCGGACTTCTTCAACGACAGGGTCCCTCGCCGGGGAATTCTCCCTTGGCGGCGGAGTAGTGGCCCCTGCTGGCGGAGGGCCGCGTGCGCCCTCCCTTGGCGGGGTGCTCACCCTTGTCGGGCTGCTCACCCTTGGCGGGGAACTCGCCCTTGGCGGAGTGCCCGTCCTTGGCGGAGCGTTCTCCCTTGCCGGGGAGTTCACCCTTGGCGGGGAGGGTGGAGCAAGTGGCTCGTCGGGGGCGACCTCCTGGTGCTCCTACGGCTGCTGCTCCACTTCTACACAAGACAACAAGACATCAACTAAGGTGATAACCTCAAGCGCACCCGTCAAGCGGAAAGATAAAAACTAGACTTACGCTGGGGGCTGCGCTGGGGGCTGCTCCTCGGAACAGCAGGCTGGTCCGGCAAGTCTGCCGTTGGCGCATCCTTCGTCGCTGCGGCAGGCTCGTCGTCTTCGATAGTGACCACGGGGATCTTGGCCCTCTTCGCCATCCGCTGGGTGAAAATCAAGACAAAATCGAAGAAACTAAAAGAATTGCAAGTACTTACTCCTCTTCCTCTTCGTCGGAGCTGAGGGCAGAGAAGTCAAACTCCGCCTGGGGTGCTCCCGCGCGAGGAGCTGGAGGAGAAGGCTCCCTCGGGCGCTTGGCGGTCTCCGGGGCTGTGAGCTGCGAAGACCCGGCCCCCGTCGTCGCCGAGGACCGAGGGGCAGAAGGAGCACCCGTTCCGCTCCGGGAAGATCCCCCTCCGCTTGGCGCTCGGGCACGGGGCGCCTCCTTGACGACCTCGCTCGTCTTGGTGGCACGTGTCGCACGGCGCGCCGGCTGCTGTCGAGACGCCTGTGGCCTCGCCGCCTCAGCTGCCTTGCGGAGGCGCTTCTTCGGTTGCTGCCTTGGGCTTGGCGGTGGCGGAGAGTACTCCGAGGACGAGGTGGCATCGTCGTCAAGATTCAGAGATCCACCAGAGTCTTCATCGGCCTCGGCGTCCTCCTCCTCCTGGGCAGGCCCGCTGGACTCAGTGCCATGCCCGGCGGCCTCGCTCCCCCCGGCAACCTCGCTCGTCCCGGCAAACTTCACGGAAGGCTCCCCGGCAAACTCCTCGGGCGCAAGCTTCAGCAGCTTGAGGATTTCCGCCTCCTCTGCTTGACTCACTGCGTTCGCGGCCTGTGCCTCTTCCACAGTGTATCCAAAATCACCCGCAGCCGCAGCTGCGGCGGCCTCCTCCATCCTGGAGGTGATATAAGCTATATCTCGCTCAGTAGTAGCCCGGGTAAGGCCCTTGTTCTCCTCGGCGTTGCGGGGCTTCTCGACCAAGTTATCGAAGAAGGTCAGCACGGTATCCGGCGGAGGCTCCAGCCAAGTGGGGACGACGCCGTGGGAGTCACACTCGGGCATCATCACGCGTAGGGAATCACGGGCAGTGCTGTTGCACAGCGGCACCACTCCCTGGGAAGGTCTGAACCACTCCGGGTGGTTGGGGTCGTGCTTGAAGAGCTCCTGAACCATCCCCTTCAACTCCAAGGCGGTGAAGTTGTAGTTCAATCCAGGACGCAGCCTCATGATATCTGCCGCATTGCCGAATTCCCAGGCGGGCCTTTTCCTTTCTTGTAAAGGGGCAATGCGGCGGCGGAGGAAATTTGCTCCAACTTCTCCGATAGTCAGATTGGCGACCCGGAGACGAATGATCCTAATAAGGGCGATATTAAGCTTGCTGTCCTCCGGGGCCAATTCACTCCAATCCCTGCCGCGCACTATGGCAGTCTGGCGCGGCAAGGTAAAGGGCTCAGGGTTATCTTCCAGCACCCAGCACCAATCGGCTCTCCACTCCTCCCACTTGCCGCGAAGCTCTCCCTTCAGGTACGAGTCTTTCTTGTTCAGCCTAAAGATCCAGGAGATGCCGCCGGAGAGGGGGGCACCTGACTCTACTCTAGGCATGAAGAAGTGGCGGAAAAGAGCTACGCTTGGATGAACCCCAACATAGTTTTCGCACAGATGTACGAAAACGGCCATCGTAAGGATGGCGTTGGGGGTGAAATCTAGAAGGTGGAGGCCGTATGTATTCATTACATCGCAAAAGAACTCCGAGAACGGAGGGCACAGACCACAATGGAAGAACGCGGCAAAGAAAAAGTACCCGCCGGGGAACATGTCAGCGGCGACGGCGGGGAAGACTCTGGTGCGGGGATGAGCTTTGGTCTCCCTCGCCCAGAACAAATAGTATTTGTTCCGCAGCTCCCTCGCGCCAAGCCTCGGCGCGAAGACCACGCACTTATTCCGCAGGGCTGCCAGCTTCGCCGCCTGCTCGGACTTCTCCTTCTTGGCCTTGTCGCTCTTCGCCTTGTCGCTCTTCGGAGCCATGGCGGGGGCGGTGAGAAAAGAGGCGAGGAGGTCGACGGTGCCGCGGATGCGGGAGACGGTGGAGGAAGGGAGGGTCTTGGATCTCTGTCGACCTTTGGGAGGCGGAGGGCGACGGGGGTTTCTGGAGAATCAAGGCGCAATGAAGACGATGGAGGGGAACTGCCCCTGCTTCCTTTGCTTTTAAGGGGGAAGTGGGGGACGTTCTGCATTTCCCATTAAAGAACAGGCCACGATCTCTCCCACGACGCCGCAATCGACGCGTGCCGTTAGGGAGGGATGCGGCGGATACATAAGGGGATACGGCTTGCCGTGGGCCGCGTGTGCTCGTGCACTGTCTTGGGCCTGGCCCAACAGCGCTCGGCACCGTGTGTGGCCCCGGCCCGGGGGCTCCTGTCGGTGTACTAAGATAAGGGTACCTTAGTACCCCAACTTGTGCACGGGCAGTAGCAGCTTCCCGTGGCAGGGCTTACCACGTGCTTGCCGGGAACCTTTCTGGTCCCTATGAAGCCATTCAAGAACAGAGTATACAAGACAGAAGATCAAGGCCCCGACAAGAGGAGCTTGCCGGGAAGGCCGCACCAGGCTCAAGGTTATCACTTTAGCACAAGACCTTGGCAAGAGGGGCTTGTCAGGAAGGCCAAGGAACACATACCTCAAGAGATACCTCGGCGCATCTTGCGCCCCGGCGGGACCCGGAGAGCGACAAGCTTCCAGGCCCGGCAAGATCACTACCCCGGCAAGGTGCTTGCCGGGGAGACCTACGCTGTGTGCCCGCGCTCCAGCTCATCGGCCCACGCGTCGCCCTGGGGCCCTTCCAGGGGCGCGTGGCAGATGGCTGTGCAGCTTGGGGCACACGGTGGCAAGCCACGATGACGAGGCTACCGTCATGGAAAACGGAGAAGCATGGACGGACACTTTTGGGGTCGACGGCGACGGGCATTTAAGGCCCTTGTCCCCCACTGTCAAAGTTAGGTGAAGACCACTGTTCATATACTGTTCATGCATTGTTACAACTACCACCAAAATTACACTTTTACCCTCCTCTACGTTGACACCTATCGGTGACCCCTTTGAGCTATAAAAGGAGGCCCATGCACAACGTAGAGGAGGTTCGATTCGAAACCTAGACAACTCTCTCGCTCGGTGTAGCTAATACTGTAGCTCTTCAAGCTCCCGAGCTCAAGAACTCAATACAACCTAAGGCAGGAGTAGGGTTTTACGCGTCCGCGCGGCCCGAACCTGGGTAAAACTGCCCGCGTGCGCTCCTCGATCTGCTCTCCGTGCTCCCTCCGCTCCCTTACCGCAACGTAGAAGGGGCTCCGGTCTCATAGGTGCTCGTGGGAGGACAGTTTCCCCCGACAATTACTTGCAACATGATTTCTCCCGTGACCTCAAGAACAAGAGTAACTACTCACAAATGATAATCATGCTCAAGATCAGAGGGGTATTAAATAACATATTGGATCTAAACATATAATCTTCCACCAAATAAACCATATAGTAATCAACTAGAAGATTTAATCAACACTATTAGTCACCCACAAGCACCAATCTATAGTTCCGGTACAAAGATTGAACACAAGAGATGAATTAGGGTTTCAGAGGAGATGGTGTTGTTGAAGATGTTGATGGAGATGGCCCTCCCCAAGATGGGAGACTTGTTGGTGATGATGATGACGATGATTTCCCCCTCCGGGAGGGAAGCTCCCCCGGCGGAATCGCTCCGCCGACGGGAAAAAGTGCTCCTACCCAAGTTTTGCCTCGAGACAGCGGTGCTCCATCCCGAACTCCTAATATTTTCTAGGTCAAACTGACTTATATACCAGAAGATGGGCACCGGAGGTGGTCCTGGGTGAGCACAACCCACCAGGGCGCGCCTGGGCTCCCTGGCGCGCCCAGGTAGGTTGTGCCCACCTGGTGGGCCTCCTCTGGCACTTATTGGCTCCAATATTCCTCAAATATTCCATAAAAAATCTCCGTAAAGTTTCAACTTGTTTGGAGTTGTGCAGAATAGGTGGCCTGACGTAGCTTTTCCAGGTCCAGATTTCCAGTTGCCGGAATTCTCCCTCCTTGTGTGTACCTTGCATATTATGAGAGAAAAGGCATTAGAATTACTCCAAAAAGCATTATTATGCATAAAAACATCATAAATAACAGTAGGAAAACATGATGCAAAATGGAGGTATCAACTCCCCCAAGCTTACACCTCGCTTGTCCTGAAGCGAAAACCGAAATCGAAAAACATGCCCACATGCTTAGAGAGAGAGGTGTTGATAAAAACAAAATACGGACATAGAAACATCATGTTGATTATTATAACAAAAACAAACTAAAACTTAAGAGTTTTATCATAGAACTTTTATCATAAACTTCTCATGAATAAGTGACAATTCATCACACAAATTAAGTATAAAGCATAAAGTCTATTAGAAACCAACAAACTATGTTCTCAGTCAACTTTGAAACTACAATTCATCATCTTTTCAGGAAGGGTCACGCATCGGAGCCTTTAGGCAAGTCCACATACTCAACCATCATATAGTCTTCTATGATTGCTAACACTCACCGCATACACATGAGCAAAACGTTTCAACCGGACACATAGAAAGATAGGGGCTTATAGTTCTGCCTCCAAACGTATTAACCTCAAGGGTGATGTCAACAATAATAACTCATGTCACCCATATTCAACTTGACATATGTGCCTAGATCTTTCCTAACCACATGATGCTTGCCAAAGGAGAAAATAAAAAGGAGTAGAGAGAAGAAACTTTGGCTCTTGCATAAAAGTAAATGCATAAAAGTAAAAGATAGGCCCTCCGCACAGGGAAGCAGAGGTTGCCATGCGCTTAGTGCAAAAGAATATCACGTTGTATTGCCCCTTGTGATAGCGACCTTTATTATGAACTCTGTCGCTTTTATTCTTTACCATCACAAGTTCGTACAAGGCTCAATTTTCTCTTACACTAAATGATCTCACACTTTTAGAAGCATTTTTATTGCCTTATTGCACCAATGACAACTTACTTGAGGGATCTTTCTCAATCCCTAGGTAGGTATGGTGGACTCTTTTTTTTGCGGGGTAGGTATGGTGGACTCTTGAATATAAGATTTGGGTTTAAGGGTTTTTTGATGCACAAGTAGTATCTCTACTTAGTGCAGATTTTTTGGCTAGCAAAGATAGGTGGCAAGCACCACATGTTGAAGGATCTATGACAATATAAATTCTATGTGAATATGAACAAACATAAATCATTACATTGTCTTCCTTGTCCAACGTCAACAATTTTGGCATATAATATTTTGATGGGGGCTGACAATCACATAAGATTTCTAGGATAGTGTATTTATATGTGAATCTTCTCTTCCCTTATTAATTCTTTCATGAGTTGCATCATTGACCAATGCTATGTTTGTCAATCTCTAATAAAATTTCCTACTTATACTTTTCCTTATGTGGTGTCATCACTTACCGTAAGATTAGCATATGCTCCTTTTAATTTATTTCCTTTCTTTTAATTGCAACATGAAAGTAAAGAAAGCAAAAAATCAAACTAAACTTTGTTTTATATTTCGCACACGATTACAAAGATAGATCAGTAAGCAAACTCTCAAAAAGAAAGGATCGAACTAAATTTTTATTCATCTAAAGCAAAAGATAACTATGGATCAAACTAGAATAAGTAAAGCAAAAGATAGTGGCGATGATACAATACCGGGGCACCTCCCCCATACCCTAAACTCAATTTTATTTTGGTGATGAAAAAGGTGGTGGTGATGCTGGAGTAGAGGGTTTGTCCTTCTTCCTTAGGTTATGCATGAGGATAGATTTTTCCTCCTTCAATTAATCGATCTCCTGTTCGAGCTCTAGTACCTTTTTGCATAGATCTTGCTTAATGTCCCTAGGTTGAGGCAATGGAGTTTCATCCTCATTTGAGCTCGTCTCCTCCTTCTCCCTAGCATAATAGTCTTCCTCTTCCTCTGTGGTCCAGCCATAGTGCTCCACATCCCCATAAGACTTGGGGTTTGTTTTGAAATCAGCAACATAGCTCTCACCCTCAAAGTCTTGGGATGACATATTTTCAGATCTATCAGGAAAACGGCAAGAAAATAAAACAGAAGATTTCTTCGCGATACGGTGGTCAATAGGTTCGGGGGGTATATAAAGATTTTTTTTTATCTTGGAAACAAGCAAACGGAAGAAAACCGGAGTCCGAAAGGTGCCCCAGGTGCGCACAAGACACCAGGGCGCACAACCCTGGTGTCTTGTGCCCACGAGGGTACGCTTCCTGGTTGTTTCTTATTTTCCTAATTTTCTAAATATTGCAAATCTAACAAAAAATATTTTTGTGGATTTTTTGGAGTCTGTTTACTTACCGTATCACGTACCTCCTTATTTTCACGATTTTGGAGTTTCCCAGAAGGACTCTTTTATGTGTTCTTCCAGTGTCAATGTTTGGATAATATTACTTTCAACATTAATGGGCGTACGTGAGATGTAATGTTTTATTCGTTGCCCATTGACAACCTTCAGGTTCGTACCTTTGGCATTATTTATTTTGATAGCTCCAGACCAATAAACCTCCCAGATAACATAGGGTGCTTCCCATTTGGGGAGGAGTTTTACTACGAAGAACCTGAAATGAGAGTTGTACAAAAGAACATATTCTCCGACTTTGAACTCACGCTTTTGATTTCTTTTACCATGCCATCTTTTAACTTTTTCTTTAAATAATTTGGCACTTTCATAATCTTGGGTTCTCCATTCATCTAGTGAGCTAATATCAAATAACCTCTTTTCACCGGCAAGTTTAAAATCATAATTGAGTTCTTTGATTGTCCAATATGCTTTATGTTCTAACTCTATAGGCAAATGACAAGCTTTCCCACAAACTTTATAAAGAGACATACCAATAGAATTTTTATATGTTGTTCTATAAGTCCAAAGTGCATCATCTAATTTCTTAGACCAATTCTTCCGGGACCTATTGACAGTCTTTTGTAAAATTAATTTTATTTCTCTATTGCTCAGTTCAACTTGACCACTAGACTAAGGATGATAATGTGATGCAATTCTATGGTTAACATCATACTTGGCAAGCATTTTACGGAAAGCACCATGAATAAAGTGTGAACCACCATCAGTCATTAAATATCTAGGGACTCCAAACCTTGGGAAGATAACTTCCTTGAGCATTTTAATAGAGGTGTTGTGATCAGCACTACGGGTTGCAATAGCTTCTATCCACTTAGTAATATAATCAACAACAACCAAAATATGTGTATACCCATTAGAGGAAGGAAAAGGTCCCATGTAATCAAATCCCCAAACGTTAAAAGGTCCAACAGCAAGTGAATAATTCATAGGCATTTCTTGACGCTTACCGATATTACCCATTCTTTGGCATACATGACAAGATAAGACGAACTTACGAGCATCCTTGAAGAAAGTAGGCTAATAAAATCCAGATTGCAATACCTTGTGAGCAGTTCTGTCACCAGCATGATACCCTCCATAAGCTTCGGAGTGACATTTCCGTAGGATTTGTCCCTGTTCATGCTCATGTACACAACGTCTAATAACACCATCTACTTCTTCTTTATAAAGATGTGGGTCATCCCAAAAGTAATGTCTTAAGTCATAGAAGAATTTTTATTATTTTGTTGGTAGGTAAAGCTAGGTGGTAAATATTTAGCAACAATGTAATTAGCATAGTCAGCATACCAAGGAGTATTATTAGAAACATTTATTGCAGCTAACTCCTAATCAGGGAAACTATCATCAATAGGAAGTGGGTCATCAATCACATATTCAAGCCTAGACAAGTTATCAGCTATGGGGTTCTCAGCTCCTTTTCTATCAGTAATATGTACTTGTAGCAAGAGAACCCATCGAATAAGTCTAGGTTTAGCATCTTTCTTTTCCATAAGATATTTTATAGCAGCATGATCGGTATCAACAATTACTTTAGAGTCAACAATGTAAGATCTAAATTTATCACAAGCAAACACCACTGCTAGGAATTCTTTTTCAATAGTTGCATAATTTCATCGAGAACTGTCTAGAGTTTTACTAGCATAATGAATAACATTCAGTTTATTATCAACTCTGTGTCCTAGAACAGCACCAACAACATAATCACTAGCATCACACATAATTTCAAAAGGCAAGTTCCAATCAGGTGATTGAACAATAGGTGCAAAAATTAAGGCTTTCTTGAGTGTTTCGAAGGCTTCTAAACAATCAACATCAAAAACAAAAGGAACACCGTATTGCAAAAGATTTGTAAGAGGCCTAGAAATTTTAGAAAAGTCTTTGATAAATTTCCTATAGAAACCAGCATGACCTAAGAAACTATGAATACCTTTGATATATTTAGGACATTGCATTTTCTCAATTGCATCAACCTTAGCTTTATCCACTTCAATACCCCTTTCAGAAATTTTATGGCCCAAAACAATACCTTAATTAACCATAAAGTGGCACTTCTCCCAATTCAGGACAAGATTTGTTTGCTCACATCTCCGCAAAACTCGATCAAGATTGCTTAAACAATCATCAAAAGAGTTCCCATAAACAGAAAAGTCATCCATGAAAACATCGACAATTTTTTCACAAAAGTCAGAGAATATAGCAATCATACATCTTTGAAAGGTAGCAGGTGCATTGCATAAACCAAAAGGCATACGTCTATAAGCATCAGTGTCGGGGAAACTGATCGCCCACTGACACCTATGGGACCGGAGCCCCTTTTCGGTCCGGCAAGGGAGCGGAGGGAGCACGAAGAGCAGATCGAGGAGCACACGCGAGCAGTTTACCCAGGTTCGGGCCGCACGGATGCGTAAAACCCTACTCCTGCCTTGGTTGTATTGAGTTCTTGGCTCGGGAGCAAGGAGATCTACCGTACTAGCTACCCGAGCGTGAGAGTGATCAAGTTTCTGGAATCGAACCTCCTCTATGTTGTGCATGGGCCTCCTTTTATAGCTCAAAGGGGTCACCGACAGGTGTCAACGTAGATGAGGGTAAAAGTGCAAAATCGATGGTAGTTGTAACAGTGCGTGTACAGTGTATGTACAGTGGTCTATACCTAACCTTGACGGTGGGGGACAAGGGCATTGAATGCCCGTCGCCGTCACCCCAAAAGCGTCCGCCCGGGCGTCTCCGTTCGCCACGATGGTGGCCTCGTCACCGCGGCTTGCCACCGTGTACCCCAGGCTGCACAACCGTCTGCCACGTGCCCCTGGAAGGGCCCCAGGGCGACGCGTGGACATATGAGCTGGATCACGGGCACACAGTGAAAGCTTCCCCCGGCAAGCACCTTGCCGGGGTTGCTCGCTTGCCGGGCCCGGAAGCTCGTCGCTTCCCGGGTCCTGCTGGGGCGCGTGATGCGCCACGATATGTCTTCTGAGATGCTGTTTTCTGGTCTTCTTGGCAAGCTCCTCTTGCCAGGGTCTTGTGAAAAATAGAGAGGTCTTGTGCTTGGAGCAGCCTTCCCGGCAAGCTCCTCTTGCCGGGGCCTTGTTCCTCTGACTTGTATACTTTGTTCTTGAATGGCTTCAAGGGAACTAGAGCGGGCTTTGGCGGGCACGTGGTGAGCCCGACCACGGGACGCTGCTACTGCCCGTGCACAAGTCGGGATACTAAGGTACCCCTACTTTAGTACACCGACAGGAGCCCCCGGGCCTGGGCCACACACGGTGCCGAGCGCTGTTGGGCCAGGCCCAAAACAGTGCACGGGCACACGCGGCCCACGACGCGCCGTATCCCTCTCCGGGGAGTCTCCTCCCTTCTTCAGCGCGTGCACACTTGTCAGCTAAAGCGTAAAGCTCGCTGACGTCCCGGATCTTGGTCATCGCCATCTCCTCCCTCATCCGGCGGTTACGCACGTTCTGGTGGAACGTGCTGATAACCGCGGCAGGGTGGACATCCGGAATGTTGTGCTGAACGCGGCTGAATCTCTGGATGTACTTTCGCAGGGACTCTCCCTCCTTCTGGGCAAGAATGTGGAGATCGCTCTCCTGGCCGTGGGGTTTGTGGCCGCCCGTGAAGGCACCAACAAACTGGTGGCACAGATCTGCCCAAGAAGAGATGGAGTTCTCCGGCAAGTGCATAAGCCAAGATCTGACGTTTGGCTTAAGCACGAGAGGGAAGTAGTTTGCTAGAATCCTCTCGTCGCGTCCCCCGGCAGCTTGCACCGCGATGGTGTAGATGCTGAGGAACTCCGAGGGATGGGTTTTGCCGTCGTACTTCTCGGGTACGTCGGGCTTGAAGTTCTTCATGCTGGGCCACTGGACTCGCCGCAGCTCTCGGGTGAACGCAGGGCAACCTGCCGCATACGGCAAGTCGCCTGGTTCACCGGGCGCGTGCAAGTCGATAGCAGTCCCAGCGGCTGGTCGGATTGTCGCCGTGCTTCTCTTCGACGCTCGATGCGAGTTCGAGCGTCCTCTTGTCGCCTGTCATCGAGGACTTGGTGCTGATCGCGGCGAGCTCGCGGATCCGACGACGCCGTGGAGTCGTCATCGACGTTGATCCGGCGAGCCGGCGATTTTTGCTTCTGCGGCGGGGAGTGCATGGTAGTTGCACCCCCGGCGGTCTTGTCTCCATCAGCCTTCGCCTGGCTGACTTGCTGCGGCCGTGATGTTACCGGCTGCTGCGGCGTGTCGTTGTTGGCGAAGGCGATGAGGCTCTGGATTGTAGCCCTCCAGTCTTCGGCCTTGTCTGCCGCTGGAGGGAAGTCGAGGAGCAGCTGAGCTCTAGCTAGAGCTTCTGCTGGAGAGGAGGGAAGCGGTGGTGAGCGGTGCGAGGAGCGAGATATGCTCGGACTTCTAACAGGGTTAGAAGGAGCAGGGTCTCGCCCCGGCGACCGCGCCTTGCTCGTACCGACGCGTTGGCCTTGAGCATCCCGCGACCCGCCGGCCTGGCTACGTCCCAGCAAGCGTATGGAACCCCCGGTACCACGCCGCTGCTGGTCCGGCACCTCCTGAGAGGGGCGCGGAGCATGCACGAACACCGAGGTCTTGGAGTGGGCTCGGTCGTCCGTCTTGTCCTTGGACTTGGCGGCGCCGTGAGTGTCCTCACCGGCGTCCACCCTTCCGCTAGCGTCTACCCCACCGACCGTTGGTTCTGGTGGTGGTGGGATCGACGCAGACGGGCCTCCTACCTCCGAAGCCTTCTTCTTCGGTGGCATGCTGATGTAGTCGACGAGGTTGATGAAGCTGGTGAAGTTGTTGAAGATTGCGCCCGCGTGAGCGCCGGATCAGGTTCGCACAACCTCGACGCCCCCCTACCTGGCGCGCCAAAGATGTCGGGGAAACTGATCGCCCACGGACACCTATGGGACCGGAGCCTCTTTTCGGTCCGGCAAGGGAGCGGAGGGAGCACAAAGAGCAGATCGAGGGGCACACGCGAGCAGTTTACCCAGGTTCGGGCCGCACGGATGCATAAAACCCTACTCCTGCCTTGGTTGTATTGAGTTCTTGGCTCGGGAGCAAGGAGATCTACCGTACTAGCTACCCGAGCGTGAGAGTGATCAAGTTTCTGGAATCAAACCTCCTCTACGTTGTGCATGGGCCTCCTTTTATAGCTCAAAGGGGTCACCGACAGGTGTCAACGTAGATGAGGGTAAAAGTGCAAAATCGATGGTAGTTGTAACAGTGCGTGTACAGTGTATGTACAGTGGTCTATACCTAACCTTGACGGTGGGGGACAAGGGCATTGAATGCCCGTCGCCGTCACCCCAAAAGCATCCACCCGGGCGTCTCCGTTCACCACGATGGTGGCCTTGTCACCGCGGCTTGCCACCGTGTACCCCAGGCTGCACAGCCGTCTGCCACGTGCCCCTGGAAGGGCCCCAGGGCGAAGCGTGGACATATGAGCTGGAGCGCGGGCACACAGTGAAAGCTTCCCCCGGCAAGCACCTTGCCGGGGTTGCTCGCTTGCCGGGCCCGGAAGCTTGTCGCTTCCCGGGTCCTTCCGGGGCGCGTGATGTGCCACGATATGTCTTCTGAGATGCTGTTTTCTGGTCTTCCTGGCAAGCTCCTCTTGCCAGGGTCTTGTGAAAAATAGAGAGGTCTTGTGCTTGGAGCAGCCTTCCTGGCAAGCTCCTCTTGCCTGGGCCTTGTTCCTCTGACTTGTATACTTTATTCTTGAATGGCTTCAAGGGAACTAGAGCGGGCTTTGGCGGGCGCGTGGTGAGCCCGACCACGGGACGCTGCTACTGCCCGTGCACAAGTCGGGATACTAAGGTACCCCTACTTTAGTACACCAGGAAACTGATCGCCCACGGACACCTATGGGACCGGAGCCCCTTTTCGGTCCGGCAAGGGAGCGGAGGGAGCACGAAGAGCAGATCGAGGGGCACACGCGAGCAGTTTACCCAGGTTCGGGCTGCATGGATGCGTAAAACCCTACTCCTGCCTTGGTTGTATTGAGTTCTTGGCTCGGGAGCAAGGAGATCTACCGTACTAGCTACCCGAGCGTGAGAGTGATCAAGTTTCTGGAATCGAACCTCCTCTACGTTGTGCATGGGCCTCCTTTTATAGCTCAAAGGGGTCACCGACATGTATCAACGTAGATGAGGGTAAAAGTGCAAAATCGATGGTAGTTGTAACAGTGCGTGTACAGTGTATGTACAGTGGTCTATACCTAACCTTGACGGTGGGGGACAATGGCATTGAATGCCCGTCGCCGTCACCCCAAAAGCGTCTGCCCGGGCGTCTCCGTTCGCCACGATGGTGGCCTCGTCACCGCGGCTTGCCACCGTGTACCCCAGGCTGCACAGCCGTCTGCCACGTGCCCCTGGAAGGGCCCAGGGCGACGCGTGGACATATGAGCTGGAGCGCGGGCACACAGTGAAAGCTTCCCCCGGCAAGCACCTTGCCGGGGTTGCTCGCTTGCCGGGCCCGGAAGCTTGTCGCTTCCCGGGTCCTGCCGGGGCGCATGATGCGCCACAATATGTCTTCTGAGATGCTGTTTTCTGGTCTTCCTGGCAAGCTCCTCTTGCCAGGGTCTTGTGAAAAATAGAGAGGTCTTGTGCTTGGAGTAGCCTTCCCGGCAAGCTCCTCTTGCCGGGGCCTTGTTCCTCTAACTTGTATACTTTGTTCTTGAATGGCTTCAAGGGAACTAGAGCGGGCTTTGGCAGGCACGTGGTGAGCCCGACCACGGGACGCTGCTACTGCCCGTGCACAAGTCGGGATACTAAGGTACCCCTACTTTAGTACACCGACAATCAGTTCCAAAGGGACAAGTGAAAGTGGTATTTTCTTGATCAAGTTGAGAAACATTTATTTGTGAAAAAACAGAATATCCATCAAGGAAGCAAAAGTGTGTGTACTAAGATAATATTTCTAGCATTTGATCAATAAAAGGCAGAGGGTAATGATCTTTTCTATTTGCTTTGTTTAATTTCCTAAAATCAATTACCATTCTATAGCTTGTAACAATTCTTTGTGGAATAAGTTCATTCTTATCATTAGGAACAACAGTAATACCTCCTTTCTTAGGAACACAATGACTAAGACTTACCCATCTACTATCAGCTATAGGATAGATTATACCTGCTTCTAGAAGTTTTAATATCTCCGCTCTTACCACTTCTTTCATCTTCGGATTTAACCAACGTTGGTCATCAACAACGGGTTTAGCACCAGGTTCCATATTAATCTTGTGCTGACATAGAGTGGACTAATGCCCTTCAAATCAACAAGAGTATATCCAATAGCAGCTCTGTGCTTCCTTAGAACTTTCAATAATCTTTCTTCTTCATGTTCTGAAAGGTTAGCACTAATAATAACAGGATATATCTTTTTTTCATCAAGATAAGCATATTTTGAAGTGTCTGGTAATTGTTTTAATTCAAACACAGGATCACCTTTAGGTGGAGAAGGACCTCCTAGAGTTTCAATAGGCAATTTGTGTTTGAGTAGAGGACGTTGTTCAAAGAAAATCTCATCTATTTCATTTCTTTCATGCATATGTAAATCATTTTCATGGTCTAGCAAATATTGTTCTAGTGGATCAGTTGGAGGCACAACAATAGAATCAAGACCAATTATTTCATCCTTACTAGGCAATTCTTTTTCATGAAGCTTTCTACTAAACTTGGAAAAATTAAATTCATGAAACTCATCAACAAAACTAACACTGATAGTTTGTTTCTCACAATCTATTTTAGCATTAACGGTGTTCAAGAGAGGTCTACCAAAGATAATTGGACAAAAGTCATCTTGTGGGGAACAAAGAACAAGAAAATCAGTAGGGTATTTTATTTTCCCACACAAGACTTCAACATCTCGAACAATCCCAATTGGTAAAATAGTATCTCTATTAGCAAGTTTAATAGTAACATCTATGTCTTCTATCTGTGCGGGTGCTATGTCATTCATAATTTCTTGATATAAGGTGTAAGGAATAGCACTTACGCTAGCACCAAGGTCGCATAAATCATGATAACAGCGACCTCCTATTTTAACTGAGACAACGAGCATGCCAACAATGGGTCTATGATTATCTGTTTTATCGGGTTTGGCAATTCTAGTAGCTTCATTATAGAAACAAATAACATGCCCATCTATATCTTCTTCCAAGAGGTCTTTAACCATAGCAATGCTAGCTCTACTTTAATTTGTTCATCAAGTTTAGGTGTTCTAATATAACTTTTGTTGACCATAGTCGATACTTTAGGATGTTCCTTTATCCTATTAGGGAAAGGTGGTTTCTCAATATAAGCAGTAGGAACAACTGGATCAACATTATAAAGTATAGTTTCCTCTTTGACTAATACTAGTTCTTTAATTCCTTCTTTAATAGGTGGGTGATATTTAAACCACTTCTCTTTAAGGAGATCAACATGAGTAGCAAATGATTCACAAAAGAAGGCTACTATCTCATAGTTAAGTCCATATTTAGCGCTAAACTTTTGAAAAGCATCGGTATTCATAAAAGATTTAGCACAACCATACTTAAGCTTAATACCTGACTCTTTACCTTCATCGAGTTCCCAGTCTTCAGAGTTGTATTTAATTATTTCCAAAATGATCCCACCGGAATTCAATAGTCTTCTTCATAAAATAACCAGCAGAAGAAGTATCAAGCATGGATTGATCATCATGAGAAAGCCGAGCACAAAAATTCTGGATAATAATTTCTCTTGAGAGCTCATGATTGGGGCATGAATATAACATTGGTTTAAGCCTTCGCCAAGCTTGAGCGATGATTTATCCTTCACGAGGCCAAAAATTATATATGTAATTCCGATCACAATGAACTAGATGCATAGGATAAATTTTTTGGTGGAACTCCAATTTCAATCGATTCCAATTCCAAGATCCAATATCATCGCATAGACTATACCATGCCAATGATTTTCCCTTCAAAGATAAAGGGGAAACCTTCTTCTTAACTTTATCTCTGGGTAAACCTACAAGCATAAACAATCAACAACTTAGTTCCACATATATCAAGTGCATATCAGGATGTTCGGTTCCGTCTCCTGCAAAGGATTAGCTAGCAGTTGTTCTATCATACCCGAAGGAATTTCATATTCAATATTTTCAGTAGGCGTAGTAGGTTGAGGGGTAGCTAATTGTGTTCCCAGTCGAGGTGAAGATACCCCGAACAAACCTCTCAAAGGATTGTTTTCCATAGTAACAAGTGACAATAAATTTCAACACACCATATAGATGTTTCCTTACCAAATTCCACTTACCAAAGGCGCTTCACTCCCCGGCAACCATGCCAGAAAATTGCCTTGATGACCCACAAGTATAGGGGATCAATTGTAGCTCTTTTCGATAAGTAAGAGTGTCGAACCCAATGAGGAGCGGAAGGAAATGGCAAGTGGTTTTCAGCAAGGTAATGTCTGCAACTGCTGAAATTGTAAGTAACAGAGTAGTTTGCCAGCAAGATAATTTGTAAGGAGCAAGTAACAATAATGGTAACAAAAGTGCAGCAAGGTAGGGCAATCCTTTTGAGGCAAAGGACAGGCCAAAACGGTCTCTTATAGAAAGCAAAGCGTTCTTGAGGGTACACTGTAATTTCATCTAGTCACTTTCACCATGTTGATTCGATTTGTGATCGCTACTTTGATAATTTGATATGTGGGTGGACCGGTGCTTAGGTGTTGTTCTTACTTGAATAAACCTGCTACTTATGATTAAGCCCCTCGCAAGAATCCGCAACTACGAGAAAAGTATTAAGAATAAATTCAAACCATAGCATTAAACTTTTGGATCCAATCGGTCCCTTGCGGAATAGCGCATAAACTAGGGTTTAAGCTTCTTTCACTCTCGCAACGCATAATTTAATAACTACTCCACAATGCATTCCCTCAGGCCCAAATATGGTGAAGTTTCATGTAGTCGACGTTCACATGACACCACTAAGGGAATCACAACATACATACTATCAAAATGTCGAATGCATATCAAGTTCGCATGATTACTTGCAACGTGATCTCTCCCATGACCAAAAAATGTAACTACCCCCAAATGATAATCATGCTGAAGATAATAGGAGTAATAAATAGCATATTGGATCAGAACATATAATCTTCCACCAAATAAACCATATAGTAATCAACTACTCCCTTCGTAAACTAATATAAGAGCGTTTAGAATACTACTTTAGTATTCTAAACGCTCTTATATTAGTTTACAGAGGGAGTACAAGATGTAATCAACACTACTAGTCACCCACAAGCACCAATCTATAGTTCTGGTACAAAGATTGAACACAAGAGATGAACTAGGGTTTGAGAGGAGATGGTGCTGTTGAAGATGTTGATGGATATTACCCTCCCCAAGATGGGAGAGTTGTTGGTGATGATGATGACGATGATTTCCCCCTCCGGGAGGGAACTTCCCCTGGCGGAATCGCTTTGCCGGATGGAAAAAGTGCTCCTGCCCAAGTTCCATATCGAGACGGCGGCACTTGTTCCCGAAAGTCATCTCCAATTTTTTCTAGGTCAAAATGACTTATATACCAGAAGTTGGGCACCGAACGTGGGCCCAGGTGTGTTGTGCCCACCTGGTGGGCCCCCCTCGGCTACTTATTGGCTCCAATATTCCTCAAATATTCCAGAGAAAAATTTCGTAAAGTTTCAGCTTGTTTGGAGTTGTGCAGAATAGGTGGCCTGACGTAGCTTTTCCAGGTCCAGATTTCCACCTGCCGGAATTCTCCCTCCTTGTGTGTACCTTGCATATTATGAGAGAAAAGGCATTAGAATTACTCCAAAAAGCATTATTATGCATAAAAACATCATAAATAAAAGTAGGAAAACATGATGCAAAATGGATGTATCACCTAGCTGTATCAGTGTTAACATCATTAGGAGCATAACGTGCAAGATTATTAAATTCCTCCACATACGCATTAAATGTGCGTCCTTCGTGGCCCAAACTGCAAAGCTCCTACTTTTTCAGACTCATAGCACTAGCTGACACACGTGCAGCATGAAAAACAGCCTGAAACGGTGGCCAAGTGACAGTAGCAATGGGATAAGTGACCAAATAGTTGTCCCACCAAGCTGCGGCACGACCCTCCAACAAATTGCAGGGAAACGTAGCATGCAATTTCCAAAAAAATCCTACGCTCTTGCAAGGAGATGCATAGAAACGAGAGGGGAGCGTATGTCTACTTACCCTCGTAGACTGAAAGCAGAAGCGTTTAGTGATGCGGTTGATGTAGTCGAACTTCTTCGTGATACAACCGATGAAGCACTGAATGGATGGAACCTCCGTGTTCAGCACACGTTAGGCTCGATGACATCCTCGCCTTCTTGATCCAGCAAGACAAGCAAAGTAGTAGATGAGTTCCAGCAGCACGACGGCCTAGTGACGGTAGGTGATGAAGAACAATCTCTGCAGGGCTTCACCAAGCACTACAGAAACCAGACGGAGGATAAACTAGAGGGTCGGGGCTGCCGGCACATGGCTTGGTGAATCTTGATGTGTCTTAGGTGCTAGCCCTGGCCCTCTATTTATATATTGAGCCCTGGGGTCGAAATATGGAGCAAAAGCCTCCTCAAAGTCGATTTTGCCCGAAAGGAAAGAGTCCTACTCAGACTCCAGGGCTAGACCCCCAGGTTCCTGGCGTCTACGCCAAGACGCCAGGGTTCCTGGCGTCTAGCCTGTGGTCTCTGCAAAACACCCTTTTGCACTTTCCAAAAGCCTCGTGGGTTTTCCCCTTTGGCCCAAATAAAGTGTTCTTGTACCCAAACATTTCGGGAAACATCCAGAACCCCTTCTGGTGAATTCCGGAACCCTTCTAGAGATCAAACATTATTATCCCATATATCAATCTTTACCTCCAGACTATTCTGGAACTCCTCGTCATGTCCATGATCTCATCCGAAACTCCGAACAACATTCGATCACCATCATACATAACTCATATAATACTATATCATCAACGAACGTTTAAGTGTGCGAACCCTACAGGTTCGAGAACTATGTAGACATGACCGAGACACCTCTCTTGTCAATAACCAATAACAGAACCTGGATGCCCATATTGGCTCCTACATATTCTACGAAGATCTTTATCGGTTGGACCATTATGACAACATACACAATTCCCTTTTTTTGTCGGTATGTTACTTGCACGAGATTCGATCATCGGTATCTCCATACCTAGTTCAATCTTGTTACAAGCAAGTCTCTTTACTCGTTCCGTAATACATCATCCTATGACTAACATATTAGTCATTTGCTTGCAAGGCTTATTATGATGTGTATTACAGAGAGGGCCCAAAGATAGCTTTCCGATACTCAGAGTGACAAATACTAATCTCGATTCACACCAACCCGACAAGACACACCTTCGGAGATACCTGTAGAGCATCTTTATAATCACCCAGTTACGTTGTGACGTTTGATAGCACACAAGGCACTCCTCCGGTATTCAGGAGTTGCATGATCTCATAGTCATAGGAACATGTATTTGACATAGATGAAAGCAGTAGCAATAAACTATACCATCAAATGCTAAGCTAAAAGATGGGTCTTGTCCATCACATCATTCTCATAATGATGTGACCCCATTATAAAATGACAACTCATATCTATGGTTAGGAAACCTTAACCATCTTTGATCAGCGAGCTAGTCTAGTAGAGGCTTAGTAGGGACACGGTATTTGTTTATGTATTCACACATGTATTTAGGTTCCCAGTCACTAAAAATCTAGCATGAATAATAAACCTATATCATGATGAAGGAAATATAATAATAACCATTTTATTATTTCCCTAGGGCATATTTCCATCAGTCTCCCACTTGCACAAGAGTCAATAATCTAGTTCATGTTGCCATGTGATTAACACTCATAGTTCACATCGTCATGTGACTAACAACTAAAGAGTTTACTAGATTCAATAGTCTAGTTCACATCGTCATGTGATTAACACTCATAGTTCACATCGCCATGTGACTAATACCTAAAGAGTTTACTAGAGTCAATAATCTAGTTCACATCGTTATGTGATTAACACTCTAAGGTATGATCATGTTTTGCTTGTGAGAGAGGTTTTAGTCAACGGATCTGCAACATTCAGATCCGTGTGTATTTTGCAAATTTCTATGTCTACAATGCTCTGCATAAAGCTATTCTAGCTAATTGTTCCTATGTTCAATACGCATCCTGATAGATACTCAGAGTCATCTAGATTAGTATCAAAGATTGCATCGGTGTAACCCTTTACGACGAACTCTTTAGCACCTCCATAACCGATAAACATTTCCTTATTCCTCTAAGGATAATTTTGGCCGTTTTCCAGTGATCCACTCCAAGATCACTCTTGTACACCCTTGCCAGACACGTGGCAAGGCACACAATAGGTCTGGTACACAACATGGAATGCTTTATAGAACCTATTGCTGAGGCATAGGGAATGACTTTCATTCTCTCTCTATTTTTCTGCCGTGGTCGAGCTTTGAGTCTTACTCAACTTCATACCTTGTAACAAAAGCAAGAACCCTTTCTTTGTCTGATCCATTTTGAACTTCTTCAAAACTTTGTCAAGGTATGTGCTTTGTGAAATTCCAATTAAGCGTCTTGATCTATCTTTATAGATCTTAATGCCCAATATGTAAGCAGCTTCACCGAGGTCTTTTATTAAAAAATTCTTATTCAAGTATCCTTTATGCTATCTAGAAATTCTACATCATTTCCTATCAATAATATGTCATCCACATATAATATCAAAAATGCTACAAAGCTCCCACTCACTTTCTTGTAAATACAGGCTTCACCGTAAGTCTGTACAAAACCATATGCTTGGATCACCTCATCAAAGCATATATTCCAACTCTGAGATTCTTGCACCAGTCCATAGATGGATCGCTGGAGTTTGCACACTTTGTTAGCACATTTAGGATCAACAAAACCTTCTGGTTGCATCATATACAACTCTTCTATCAAAAATCCATTAAGGAATCAATTTTGACATCCATTTGCCAAATTTCACAATCATAAAATGCGGCAATTGCTAACATGATTCGAACAGACTTAAGCATCGCTATGGGTGAGAAAGTCTCATCGTAGTCAACTCCTTGAACTTGTCGAAAACCTTTCGCAACCTGTCGAGCTTTGTAGATAGTGATATTACCATCAGCGTATGTCTTCCTCTTGATGATCCATTTATTCTCAATGGCTAGATGATCATCGAGCAAGTCCACCAAAGTCCACACTTTGTTCTCATACATGGATACTATCTCAGATTTCATGGCCTCAAGACATTGATCGGAATCTGGGCTCATCATAGATTCTTCATAGTTCGAGGGTTCGCCATTGTCTAATAACATCAGTTCCAGGACAGGATTGTCGTACAACTCTGGTGTTGAACGTGTTCTAGTCGACCTTCGAGGTTCTATAGTAACTTGATCTGAGGTTTCATGATCATCATCATTAGCTTCTTATCTAGTTGGTGTAGTCATCACGGGAACTGTTTTCTCTGGTGATCTACTTTCC
The DNA here is from genome assembly GCA_902687465.1 of Secale cereale. Lineage (NCBI taxonomy): Eukaryota > Viridiplantae > Streptophyta > Magnoliopsida > Poales > Poaceae > Secale > Secale cereale. Next base: position 279,785,829 of record LR738711.1, on the reverse strand, counting down.
AATTCGAGAGAAGGTATGGTTACCTCATCAAGTTTTACTTTCCTCCCACTTACTTCTTTCAAGAGAAATTCCTTATCTAGAAAGGACCCATTCTTAGCAACAAAGATCTTGCCTTCAGATATGTGGTAGAAGGTATACCCAACATTTTATTTTGGCTATCCTATGAAGATGCACTTCTCCGATTTGGGTTCGAGCTTATCAGGTTGAAGCTTTTTCACATAAGCATCGCAACCCCAAACTTTAAGAAACGACATCTTTTGTTTCTTGCCAAATCATAGTTCATATGGTGTCGTCTCAACGGATTTAGATGGTGCCCTATTTAATGTGAATGTAGCTGTCTCAAATGCATAACCCCAAAATGATAAAGGCAAATCGGTAAGAGACAACATAGAACGTACCATATCCAATAAAGTATGGTTACGTCGTTCGGACACACCATTACGCTGTGAGCTGTGAAACTATTCCATGTTATTTCAAATGAAGGCCAAACTCATAGCTCAAATATTCGCCTCCACGATCAGATTGTAGAAACTTTATTTTCTTGTTACGATGATTCTCTACCTCACTCTGAAATTCTTTGAACTTTTCAAATGTTTCAGATTTGTGTTTCATCAAGTAGATATACCCATATCTACTCAAATCATCTGTGAAGGTCAGAAAATAACAATACCCGCCGCGTGCTTCAACACTCATCTGACCGCATACATCGGTATGTATTATTTCCAATAAGTCATTAGCTCGCTCCATTGTTCCGGAGAACGGATTATTAGTCATCTTGCCCATGAGGCATGGTTCGCAAGTATCAAATGATTCATAATAAAGTGATTCCAAAAGTCCATTAGCATGGAGTTTCTTCACGTGCTTTACACCAATATGACCTAAACGGCAGCGCCACAAGTATGTTGCACTATCATTATCAACTTTGCATCTTTTGGCATCAACATTATGAATATGTGTATTACTACGATTGAGATTCAATAAACCACTAACTTTGGGTGTATGACCATAGAAGGTTTTATTCATGTAAATAGAATAACAATTATTCTCTGGCTTAAATGAATGATCGTATTGCAATAAACATGATCCTTATCTTGTTCATGCTCAACGCAAACACCAAATAACATTTATTTTGGTTCAACACTTATCTCGAAAGTATTGGGAGTGTGCGATGATGATCATATCAATCTTGGAACCACTTCCAACACACATCGTCACCTCACCCTCAACTAGTCTCCATTTATTCTGCAACTCCTGTTTCGAGTTACTAATCTTAGCAACTGAATAGGTATCAAATACCCATGGGCTACTATGAGCACTAGTAAGGTACACATAAATAACATGTGTATCAAATATACCTTTCTTCGTTTTACCATCCTTCTTATCCGCCAAATATTTGGGGTAGTTCCGCTTCCAGTGACCATTTACTTTGTAGTAGAAGCACTCGGTTCCAGGCTTGGCTCTAGCTTTGGGCTTCTTCTTGGGAGTGGCAACTTACTTGCCAGTTTTCTTAAAGTCCCTTTCTTTCCCTTGCCCTTTTTCTTGAAACTCGTGGTCTTGTTAACCATCAACACTTGATGCTCTTTCTTGATTTCTACCTTCGCCTATTATACCAACGCGAAGAGCTCGGGAATCGTTTTCTTCATTGTAAGTGTGTTATATCGACTAGAGGGGGTGAATAGGCGATTTTTATAAATTCGTAACTGAGGAAATTCTAGCTGAGGAATTTACTAAGCAACGGACTACTTAGCAGCAAAATAGATACTCAAGTGCATGCACAACAAAACAATAGCATGGTCAACATGATGAAATGAAAGCAAACACAGAGCACAAGTAGCATGTAAACAGGATAAGCAGGCTGAAGACTAAGGAGTGAAGAAATAGGGTTGAGGAAATTGAGAAAGTCTTCAGTGAAAGTCCTCAAATAGTACAGATCAGGTTCATTAACACATGAATGAGTAAATGGATGGGTTGAGGAAATAGAACCAATAGGCTTGGTGAATACAATGATTTGTTCGACCAGTTCCAACTGCTGTGACACTTGTATGTCTGGTTGGGGTGGCTAGGTATTCAAACCTGAGGACACACAGTCCCGGACACCCAGTCCTAGACACACAGTCCAAGACACCAAGTCCTCACTGTATTCCCCTTGAGCTTAGGTCACACAGACCTCACCCAATCACTCATGGTAAGTCTTCACATGTGACTTCCAAACCTTCACACACATGGTCACTCGGTGATCCATAATTCCTATTGGATGCTCTAGACCACTGACGCCTAACCGTCTGGAAGATCACGGTCTTCGAAGGTAACAAGCATCGGTTCCACATAGGAACACTCTCTTCAGTGATGCTCAATCGCTTAGGGGTTTTAGGTGTTGGGGTTTTGGGTTTTTCCTCACTTGATGATTTTCGCTCTAAGTCCTCGGAGGATGGGTTGCTCTAATGAAAAGTGTCAGTTTCTCTCGGAGCATCCAACCAACTAGTGGTTGTAGGGGCGGCTATTTATAGCCTAGGGAGCAGCCCGGCATGATAAGACATAAATGGCCTTAAATGATATGACCGTTAGGTGGATAGGATATTTGGGACAGCTGGCGCATAGCACAACAACGGTCGGAAATTTGAGCTCTCAAATTCCTCAAGGTTATCATGTTCCTCAGTTGTAGACAATGCACACTGACGAATTCCTAACTCCTCAGTCAGAATAAATTCCTCAGAGAACAAAAGAACTTCGTCTCTGTCACTAAAAAAATTGATTGAACTGTATGAGATTTCCAATGGATTCACTCGAATGGATTGGGTAGTGTAGGCTTTCAGTTGAGCATCACTTGGAAATATGTTTCCTTAGCTTTACCTCGACCCCCTTTAACAGTACGGTGTTTGCTATGACTCAAGAAAGAGAAAATTAAACTATGAAAGCAAAAGTCTTCACGCTCCATAATCCTCGCAAGAATATCCAAGTCTTCAAGGTCACACCAATTCCCTCATTATCAAAGTCTTCAAGAAAACCATAGTCTTCAACTGAAGACATACGTTTGTAGGGATCGACTTTCTTCATAAATATCAAACTCTTCGTAGACTTATATGACCTGTGTACACTCACAAACACATTAGTCCCTTAACCTATAAGTCTTCAATACACCAAAATCACTAAGGGGCACTAGATGCATTTACAATCTTCCCCTTTTTGGTGATTGATGACAAATAGGTTAAGTTTTTAACGGGGATAAACATATGAAGTGTAGCAACTGATATTGAGGAATTTGATTACAAGATATAGAAGAACTCCCCATGAACATGTGCATATTTGAGGATTTTGCTTGAGTAGCAAATGCACATTTGTAGAGTAATATCATGGAGATCTCCCCTATATATTGTAATTCATACACGCATTTAGCATATGATATGAAGAATTTGAAACGCATGACGAAATATGGTGTTTGACGAAAATCAGCATGCGTGCATTAAGGTACTGAGGACATAAGCATGCAGAAAGCAGTTCAAAAAGTGTCTGACCACCATCAGACTTAAGTTTACAACTCATCAGAGCAAACACCTCAGAAGAGGGAGAGTTGTAACTTAACAAAAAATATAGCCCATATAGATACCCGCTTGAAGACTAACTCAAATTTCCCCCCTTTGTCAGCAAATGACCAAAAGGGACAAAAAATGAGAACTAACGCACCTGAAGAATATAATCATGATGTCGATGGAGGAGCGTCAACATTGTTGGGGTTGTCCGTTGATGTAGGGCCAGCCGTAGTGTCGTCCAAATCTTTAGCTTCATCCGTCGCGCGCGATGAAGGAAATGAACTTGTGACCAGCTGAGGAACTTTGACCTTCTTGAACTTCTTCGAAGGTGGATGACACCAGTCAAAGTCTTGTTGGAAGTCCATATCCTTGAGTTCTTCAGCACTGAAGTGATGTGAAAGAATAGCCCAAGCGCGATCAAAGATTTTATGTGCATAGTAGTGATTCTTCTTCACAGTGTTCTGTTTGACAGTCATGTTCTAAAGAATTGCAGCAAACTAGCGCTTGACCCACTTGTGATTTCGACCAACTTTTTGATGAAGACTTAGGAGAAGCTCATGGTCAGTCATCACTCGTGGAACGGTTGCTTGAGGAATTTGCTTTGAAGCATTTATGGCAGTGTCTTGGGTTGCAGAATCATCATTGGTAGAATAAGATGCAGCTTCGCGAATCTGGCCATCCAAAGGACGAGTACCTTCATCAATACAGCCGCTTTGCTCTTTTCGTCAACTCAGGAAATGGTCCGTTTGAGGACTTCAACAGGAGGCAAATAGCTGAGGTGATTCTAAAAGTCCGCCTTGTATGCAATTGAAGACCTTGTTCTGATGAATCTCATAATCCAGGGTGACAGTGTAACATTCGCCAAAGTCCTCATGAAGAAATCGTGATAATTGACGGGAATCCCATGCATGATATTGAACAGCAGATTCTTCATGATGCCAACAACGTCTTCTTCTTCAGAGTTGTGGCCCTTAATTGGACTCAGGGTTTTGGTGAGAATGCGGTAGATGGTCCTTGGCACATAAAGCAAATCCTTGACAAGGAAGGTTGTTCTTGGAGCTTGGCCAACCTTCAAAGGCTTCATCAACACTTGCATCAGATGATTTTGAACTTCAGGTTCATCATAGATTCTTCTTGCGCCATCAGCAAGAGGGTGAACTGGGATAGCATGAAGCAATTCATATGGTGGTGCTTTGTAGTGAGTACTTTCAGACATCCCGTCCAGCACCCATGAATTCACATCATTTACATCACCAGTCAGATGCAAGGTGGCATAGAACTGAAGAATGAGTTTGTCCTTCCACTCACATATGTCAGAGTAGAAACTCTGAAGCCCCGCTTCGTGAAGTAAATTCAGCAAGAGCTCAAAGCAAGGGATGGAATCCATGTCAACATGAGGAATTTGACGATGCTCAAATACCTTATCCTTGTCGGAAAGCAGTGAAGAATAGAAATTCATCTGAGTTGTTGTCCAGAACCGCTTGCGAAGAAGTCTTGCTAAGTCATAAGGGTTGAATTCAGTGAAGAATTGATGTTCAACGAAGAAATCATCGACCTTGAATTTCTTCTTTGTTGCGTAAGGGTTCTTCTGCTTGGGCTGAAGATCACTAGATGATGACTTTGCAGCCTCTTTATAAACTTCTGGAGCTGCTGCTTGAGGAATTGAAGCTTCAGGTTCTTCAGCAGCGGTTGGTTGTTCAATTTCTTCAGCTGTTGCAGCTGGAGCTCCTTCAGGAAAAGGAAAGAAGTGGAGTGCGAAGTTCTTCAGAGCCCGTGTAAATTTCTTCAGTTTGAGCAGGGGACAGAGGAACTTGCTGTAGTGGTGTGGTCAATGGTGAGTTTGGATGAATCTTCACCCAATAATCATCGTTGAGCACTAGAGTTGTAGATCCAATATCCACATCTTCATCTTCTTCCATTTCCTCAATGCTAGCCCCTTCAGCAGTGAACTGAGGCATGGACGATGATACCAGAGGGGTTGAAGGGATATCTTCCATGTCAATTTCATCATCCAACTGCTCTGAAGAAGCAGCAGAAGGATTCTCTTCAGCAGTGTCATTGATAATGTTATAATCCTCACCAAAGGGAACAATCTCCTTTGACCTTGTAGTGGTGCTGGATGTTGACAAGATTCGGGCATTTCAAGTCCGGAACCTTGAGCGCTTTTAGATCATTGGTGGTGTCCACCGTAGCGAAACTGTAGTCGGAGCTATTGATAAACCTGGAGAAACGCTCGCAAGGCCTTCTGGGAAGGTGGTAGTGGTAGACGAGGATGTCATGTCGCACGCTCAACTGGGCGACGGCAACCTTCTGATCTTGCCCGGCACAACCCATGGCGTACTCGAGGTCAAGGTCGACCACTCGGTACTTGTCCTTGGCAAGGAACTGCTCCATAGTTTGGATGGAGCTCTACACCGAGACCGGATCCTTCGTGTACACCGCCGAGAGGGCCTTCCCCCTCATGTGGGTCTCCACTACGTGATGCGTGGTGAACTGCCAGCCACTGTTGTTGTCGGCCGCTGGGAGCGCCATTGGAGCCATGGGAAGCGCCATTGGAACCGCCGGATGTCCTATCTGTGTATGTGTCCTCGTGGGTGTGCTTATTGTGTCGTGTGAGACGAGAGATGAAGGTAAATGGCCGCAAGAATAAAGGGGGGGTGGGCGGCGTGGATTCTCGGCGTGTCTGCATGGCAGTTTTTGCAACGGGTAACTGCATCGTCGCGCCACGCCCGGCGCAACCACTTGCACACGAACGCGCGTGATCGTGCGCCGGCCCCAAAAAGTGGCAGCGCGCATGGAGGGACGAGGGCATAGCACTTGGAGGGACGCGAGAGCAGAGCGCGCATGGCGAGACGCGAGCAGAGCGCGCCACGGCCGCCTGAACCACAAGCAACCACACACATAGAGCAGTTGAAGACGCAGGAAATGGTCGCCTACAAGCCGGCCGACAGTTGCGTCGCTGCGTAGAGAGCGGCCGTGTGCTACCACCTTTGTCTAGTCTATATAGTCTCCTTTATATTATGTGCCATACTTTGCCCTCAGATTTAACCAACAAAATGTTAATGCATGTTTAAAAAATTATATAATTGGAAACTATGTTCAAATACAAACCCAACTATATAATCTCTGGCGACATGCATTCGTATTTTATTAGTTAAATCATACTTATAAACCAGGACAGTGGCATAGTAGGTAATTAAATTGCAAACGTTTTTTTATTAACCATATGTGTACGTGGCCTTTCGTCCTCCTCTCGCACATCTTGTCACCCCGCTGCCGCAGACGGCTTACAGCGCAAGCTTGCGCAACGCGCGGGGGCGTTATTTTGGCCAAACGATGGCGCCAATGAATCGTCGGTGAGCCTGTTCCTGCACAACCTCATAGGTTCCCGCGCAAGCTTCCCGCGTGACTCAGTGAAATCCCCCAAAATCCCAATGCTTAGCGGCCTGCTATAAAAACCCTCACGGCCGACGAGTCCTGCATCGCATTTTCCCCTCCCTCCCTGTAGCTTGTCTCGTCTGCTTCTCCCACAATCGCCAATGGCACCGGTTCGTCGTCGTCACTCAGCCACTCCACCGTCATCAGAGGACAGCTCTAGCTGGGAGGCTACACCGCGGCGGCGGCACAGTCCCCGGTGTAGTGTAGTGCGCGTGGCGTCCCTATTGGGTGTGCGCGGAACACCCACTACACGATCCGTCGCCGCTGCCCGTCGGCTGCTGTTGCCGGCCACCGTCGCCGCCACACCACCATCGAAAGGCAAGGCCATCGCCCGCTCCTCCATCGCGGCCCGCAGGCGGGAGGTGGCCATCGTGGCCGCCACCCCATTGTCGGCCACTTTGGCCATCACCCGCTCCACCACCGCGGCCCGAAGGCAGGAGGTGGTGGTCCTCGCCGCCACCCCGTCGTCGGCCGCCATGGCCGCCAGCCCACCGTCGACCGCTGGGGTCATCTCCCGCTCCGCCACCGCTACCCGAAGGCGGGAGGCGGAGGTGGATGCCCGCACGTGCGTCAGCGACCTTGTGCTCTACACCGAGTTCCTGTGGGAGGAGGAGGAGCGCCTCGTCGAGCATGCAAAGAGCCTTACGGCCGCCGTGGCTGTGGCACACGCCGCCTCAGAGGTGAGGAACCAGGAGATCTACCAGGAGAACCACCGCTTCGAGAGGGGTCCTCTGGAGCGGTAGAGGATGTTCGAGGTGAGCGTCACTGAAGCTGCAACAGCGGTAGGCACCGTAGTGCGGTTGCCCAGCTCGTCGGTAGGCTCCTCCTCCTCCGCTTCTTACTAAGCACGCTCGGCAAAGGAGAGGCAGATGGAACTAGTACAAAGCCCCTCCATAGTAGTAGTAGTAGTAGTAGTAGTAGTAGTAGTAGTAGTAGTAGTAGTAGTAGTAGTAGTAGTAGTAGTAGTAGTAGTAGTTGTTGTTGTTGTTGTTGTTGTCGTAGTACTAGTAGTAGTAGTATTTAGGGGCTATTTTGTTCAGCTCATCTGACTATAGATGTGGTGGAACTGTACAACGTACTTAAAATTATCTAGTATATATAGTTGAACTAGCTATTTCAGTATGTGGTTGGCAACAGTTGGGGAAAAGTTTGGTCGGTTCAGCTGTCGAGTTGAACTGTTTGCATAAATTAAGAACGACTGCTTAATCCATGAATGAAATCTATGCTTAATTGCTGAATTTTAGTAGCAAAAATTAGATACTGCTAGTGATTTTTAGCTTCATATTGTGACAAATCGCATTGTTACAAGGATTGACAAATCTTACCAAATTGTTTGTACGTGGTTGCACATGGGTCATCCAAACAACCGTTTGCATTGAAGGGATGCGCAAATCCTGCGCTGCTCTCGCTTTGCATACGGGTGTTCTATCTAAAACATTTGTGATCAAGAGGTGCAGAAATCCTACTCGACACATTTTCTCTTGGCTTCCTGGGGAATCTGTCGGTTTGCATACGTGTGTTCTAACTAAAACGTTTGCGATGAGTGTTTTATATTTAAAAACCGAATTAAGCTGCGGCTTGGGCGCCATTAATGGAGAGGATGCCAGCAAGGCGGGTGGCCATGGAAGTCAAAGGGCTCGCTTCGCAATGAGCCTCCGGAGCGTACAACTCGCATGCTTCCTGGTGAGCCTACGCATTCAAGGATAGCTTGCACGCCTCTCAGTCAGCCTGCGGACCGGACGACGCTCGCACGCCTTCCATTCAGTCAAGGTCAAGCAGCTATCCACACGACACCTCCTACAACCATTAAAACCAAGACACGTGGCGTCACGTGAATAGTTAACAAAACACACGCGGTTAAAATTATACAAACAATGAGATATAAAAGTGGCAGCTATTTTTTTCAAAATGCCTTTGTTGGCTGTCATTATTCGAGTGCGCCTTCTCCCAAAGTGGACACGAAAAATACCACGGCATGTCGGGTGCCATTCCATGATAGAAAGCCAAGTTTCACGAATTTCAGAAGACTTTTGGATTTACTAGAATTGAAAAATAAAGTACTCAACATTTTGCCAGCAATCAATGGTGCCCTGGTGTTTGAAATTCATTCCCATTTCTTGCATGTGACCTAAGCATGCACCCAAGGACACATATTTGATTTTCAACCAATTTATATGCACTGGAGCATGTGCATGTAGCTCGAAATTTTAATTTTGCACATAAATGCATTGATAACTTAGTTAATGCATAAAAATATCCAAACAAACCCTGAAAAATCACAAAGATTGACACAACACTCATGTTGTTCTATGTTGACACAAGAAATATTTTTAAAGCAATAAGAGGCAATGGATATCGTTTTGTCCCCAAAGGTGGGACGTTCCCTACCAAAACCATCATGCTTGTTGTGAAAAGCTCTGGTTTGTGAGAAGCATATATGCAAACCAGCCCGAAATGGGCAAAAAAAATAACACGACATGTTGATGTCACTGCATGATAGCATGCCAAGTTTCATGAATTTTAGAGTTTTGGATTTACTAGAATTTAAAAAACAAGCATCTCAATGTTATGCCACAATCAACTGTGCCCTGGTGGTTGAAATTCATTCACATTTCTTGTATGGGAACTAAGCATGCACCCAAGGACACAAATTTAATTTTTCGACCAAATTATATGCACTGGAGCATGTGCATGTAGTTAAAATTTGAATTATTCACATAAACGCATTGAAAACTTAGTTGATGCATAAAAATGTACAAACGAACCCCGAAAAATCACTAAGATTGACACAACACTCCTGTTGTTCTATGTTGACACGAGAAATTTTTTGAAAGGAATAAGAGGCAATGGATATCGTTTTGTCCCCAAAGGTGGGACGATCCCTAACGAAACCATCATGCTTGTTGTGAGAAGCTCTGGTTTGTGAGAAGCATATTCCAAAACCTGCCCCAAATGGGAAAAAATTTAGTACCACGGCAAGTTGATGCCGCTCCATGATAGCATGCCAAGTTTCATGAATTTCAGACGAGTTTTGGATTTACTGGAATTCAAAAACCTAGCATCTCAATGTTTTGCCGGCAATCAACGGTGCCCTGGTGTTCGAAATTCATTCTCATTTATTGCATGGGACCTAAGAATGCACCCAAGGACACAGTTTTGATTTTTCAACCAATTTATATGCACTCGAGCATGTGCATGTAGTTCAAATTTGAATTATGCACATAAATGCATTGAAAACTCGATTAATGCATAAAAATGTCCAAACGAACCCCGAAAAATGACAAAACTTGACACAACACTCCTGTTGTTCTACGTTGAAACGAGAAAATTTTGGAAGCGATAAGAGGCAATGGATATCGTTTCGTCCACAACGGTGCGACGTTCCATACCGAAACCATCATGCTTGTTGTGAGAAGCTCCGGTTTGTGAGAAGCATAAAGCCAAACCTGCCCCAAATGGGACAAAAAATTTACCACGACATGTTGATGCCGCTCCATGATAGCATGTCAAGTTTCATCAATTTCAGACGAGTTTTGGATTTACTAGAATTTAAAAACCAGCCATCTCAATGTTTTGCCGGCAATCAACAGTGCCCTGGTGTTTGAAATTCATTCCCATTTCTTCCATGGGAACTAAGCATGCACCCAAGGACACAATTTTGATGTTTCAACCAATTTAAATGCATTAGACCATGTGCATGTAGTTCAATTTGAATTATGCACATAAATGCATAAAAATGTCCAAACGAACCCCGAAAAATCAAAAAAAATGACACAACACTCCTGTTGTTCTATGTTGAAACGAGAAAAATTTGGAAGCAATAAGAGCCAATGGATATCATTTCGTAGGGTGGGACGTTCCCTACTAAAACCACCATGCAAGTTGTGAGAAGCTCTGGTTTGTGAGAAGCATATACCCAAACCTGCCCAAAATTGGACAATTTTTTTACCATGGCATGTTGATGTCGCTCCATGACAGCATGCTAAGTTTCATGAATTTCAGACGATTTTTGGATTTACTACTATTTAAAATCTAGATATCTCAATGATTGCGGCCGAGTGACGGTGGCAGGGTGTTTGACATTCATTTCCATTTCTTGCACGGGACCTAAGCAGGCAACCAAGGACACATATTTGAATTTTCAACTAATTTATATGCATTAGAGCATGTGCATGTAGTTCAAATTTGGATTATGCAGACGAATGCATAGAAAACTCAGTTATTGTATAAAAATGTCCAAGCGAACCCCGAAAAATCCCAAAAAATGACACAACACTCCTCGTGTTCTATGTTGACACTAGAAAAAATTTGAAATCAAGAAGAGGTAACGGATATCGTTTCGTCCAGAAAGGTGAAACGTTCCCTACCGAATGTAATGCCCAGGATGGGACCATACCTCCTACGTGTCGAGGCACGACTTAAAGGTATAAGCCCATTCTGGAATGATCTCAAGTTCGATATCTTTGCACGACTCATGTAAAAATAGGGATGAAATTGCAAAAGGAGATAGTTGGCTTACACTCGCCACGTCACACAATACATTACATAGCAAATCATCATCCAAATAACATCACAACCCGACTACGGGTGAAGATCCAAAAGAAAGATAGCAAATACATAAAGCCATAGGTTTGAGTCGCCCCTAGTAGAAACCACTACTGATCATCGGGATAGTGCACATAGTATCGACTACGTTCTTCATCGTACTCCCAGTACAGCTCTGTGCCGTCACCTGAGTAGTTCACCATAGTACATGCATCTGGTGTGGTGTAGAATCTGTGAGCCATGGAGGACTCAGCAATCCCATTCCCGGGTAGCAAAACTATCTAAGCCTTGGGTGTGGAAGAAGGCTGAAGAAAGAATAAAGGTTGCAACTGCACTAGCACTAACCTACGTGTTAAGAGCGAGAAGAGAAGTGCCACGAGCGTCAAAGTGATCACGAAGTGATCCTATCTAAACACGTCAATTATAACCCCACCGTGTTCACTTCCCGAACCCCTTTCGGAAAATGACCGTCACGATTACTCACGCTGGTAGTGTGTTCTGAACATGGTGTCAAGTTTTCTACAACCGGATATTAACAAATTCCCATCTGCCACATAACCGCGGGCACGACTTTCGAAAGTTCAATACCCTGCAGGGGTGTTCCAACTTGGCCCATTACAAGCCCATGATCCGCGGAGTCGCAACTCCAAGGTGGGAAGGCCTGAGTATTCTCGGAATCCTGTGCTCAAGATACTCCGACTAAGGTAAGACTAATCCAGCAAATCCTCCCGGCGTGCCGACACCCTGATAGTAGCCACGCGTATCTCCTCTCACGCCACGACCGGATGGGTGATCCCACAGGTTTTTACCAGCCCTCGGGTTCCCCCAAGGTGGCCCCGCGTAACCCCCAGTTTGGACCAACACTCATGAGGAGCACTGGCCCGGGTTGTTGATTAAGAAGACGGTTTATAACTCCCTATGCAAGTTTTTAGTTGTTTAGGTAAATGGAGTACCAATGTTGGGACTTGTTGGAAAAGACTTAGCGCTAAGCGGTTTATCGAGGGGGTCCCATAACCCCAACCGTGTGAGGAACGCATAATCAAGGAACAGAACACCGGTTTATACTGTTCCTAGGGCGGCATGAGTGGAACAAATCACCAAGCAAGAGGCTTAGCCTTCCACCCATTACCAATATATAGATGATTTAGTTTAAGAGTTTATATAGAGTGATATCCCAACAAAAAGTTCAACATGAAGCAAGAATCTTCAAATCTTCTCCTACAACTAGCAATGCTATAAGAGGGGCAGAGCGAAGCCTACGTAGCCAAACAAAGGTTTTGCTAGGTTGGGTGGTTAGACAGATTCATGGTTACAATAGGAGGCTGACAAACAAACATGGGCATCGAGGCAATAAGCTAAAGAGCAAGACTTCTAGCAATAGGCAAAGATAGTAATGATATCTGGGTCAGGTCATCTTGCTTGTCGAGTCGTCGATGGGATCGTAAGACGGCTCCTCGTTCTCAACCTCGGTAGTAACCTCGTTCTCGTACTCGGTCTCAGCTTCCGGCTCTACTCAACACAAGAACACACGAGGCACGAAAATCAAACAAGGTACAATGCACAATCTATAGGATGCACGTATGATGCACTTAGGATGCATTGCAGATGCACTCAGGATGCATAACCTGACAAGGTAGGAAGCACAGAGAAACAACACAAGAACAAGACAATATGCTCAAGCAAGTAGGATGCAAGATAGATCTATATAGGATGCAAAACATGGCAAGGTAGGAAGCACAGAGAAACAACATAAGAACAACAAGTTTAAATGAGGCCGGAAACTACTTAAGACAAAACCGGTAAGTCCTCATATGCATAGTTTGAAATTAGTTCAGATCTGAACAAACCTTAAGTTAAAGTTGTTAAACAGCAAGTTAACATGCACCATGATGATCTACATGAAATTCTAGTCAAGTTTCATATAAATTTTGTTTAGAACGGAGCTACGGTCTAGAAGTGATGATCAAAACAAGATAAGCAATGCAAAGCTGTAATTAACAGCCACATAGCAACTTTGGAGCAAGAAATATATACTCTACAACACTCAAACATGGTGATAAGAAGCATGGACATGAAGTACACATATCCTACAGCAAACAACTCCATTGGAGCAATTCCATAGGAGGCATGGATCAATAGCAACAAGCTACAACATTTTGATCATGACGTTAAAAACCTGACAGTAATATTTTATAGAAACTTGGGAGCAAGAATTAAATAAGCTACGGCAACCCAAAGGAGCAAGTGAGGGCATGGATGGATAGACAACAACATATACAACAAAGAATGATCAATGGCCACCCCAAAACTAACATGGATTTGCCTAGAACATCAAGCAAACATAGCATCAGGATATGACTGATTCCAGACTTAGTGAAATTTCACTGTGTTAAAACAGTAACATTATCATGGCATGTTTGCGAGCATGTTTAAGTCACCTCAAGGCATATCATGGCAATAGGTTAGCACTACAACAAAGAAAACATGATGGAGAATCTAAAACATATGAGCATGCGGCATGGGACAAACCCATCAATAGCAACGAGATCCTCAACTAGGCATCTCGTAACAAGTTACAAAACCTAACAGCCACATGCACTTTTGCAACAGAGATAAACATGGCAATATGAACTCTAACATGCATGCTATAGCAACCAACATGTAGAGCATCTCATGATGAACATTTTGACATATCATTTGCTTCATTTGGATAAACATGCACCAAGTTATCACATCTCAAACATGGCATGAAAATAACAAGTAGCAGCAGTTTATATCAAGTAGCACTCTTGTCATGATGATTAGGACATCTAGATGTACTCAAACAAGCATGACACAATGGAACAAAACATAGTACACATCACCACGGTCATTTTGACATATCATATGCACAAATCGGACATACACACAAAAAGTTATTGCCATCACAAGAAGCCATCAGACAACAAAATGCAAAAAGGACTTAAAGGAAAAAACAACAGGGTCGACCTCAGATCTGGTCAACGGCGGATCGGGCCAGGTCAACGGGTCGGGCGAAGCGGGTCGCGGGTCGCGGGCGCCGGGACCCGTTAGGGTTCGCCCGCGCGGCTGGATCGGGATCGGCCTTGCGGGGCGGCGGCCCAATCTGAAGCGGGGCTGGCTGCGGCTGACCTCGCCGGCAAGGGGCCGGGGCGGCGCGCCTGCGCGGCTGGGCGGCAGCGGGATCAGCCGGGGTAGCAAGGCGGCCAGCCGCGGGGAGGAGGCGGCGGACGGTGACTGCTCGAAGGCGGCGGAGGATCGGCGAGGGGGGCCCCGGGCGGCGAGCTCGGGCCGGCGGGGAACCTCGGGGTTTCCGGCGGCGGCGGTGTACCCCGCCGGAGGCGGCGGGGAAGGCGAGTTGCGGGCGGCGGCGGAGATGGGCCGCGGGGGCCGGGAATGGGCCTATGGGCCCGCGGGCGGCGGAGGCGAATGGGGCGACGTGGCACGCCCCGAGTGGTCGGTGGCGGCGGGCGGACGCGTCCGGCTCGGCCCGGACGTGTCCGGCGGCTGTGGAGGGAATAGAGCTAGGGTTTTTTGGACGAAAATGGCATGGGGGGACGTTTTTATAGGCACAAGGAGCTAGGAGACTCCAAATGAGGAGCGGTTTTCGGCCACGCGATCAAAATTCTACGACCGAGATGATGGGAAGGGTTGTGCTGGGTTGGTGGGCTGTTGTGGAGGGGGTCTTGGGCCTCAAAGAAGAGGTTCTTTTAGCCCACTAGGTTAACCGTTGGAGTACCAAACGAACTCCAAACGCGACGAAACTTGACAGGCGGCCTACACATACCAAAACAACAACGCACGACAAGTCTCACGTCATTACAGAAACGTTACACGGCCACACACGAAAGAAGGACTCGGGGATGCCACGGGCACGTGTGAGAGCGTCGGAACTCGAAACGGACAATGAGAAGAGATGAGTGGGGCCGGATGCAAGTGACAACACAATTGCAATGCAATGCACATGACAACATGACATGGATGAAATACACACACGCACGCGACAAAACGAAGAAACCCGAAAAGAAAGAAGAACCCAGAATGGACATGATGAAGCCAAAGTTTATATATTGCCATATTGGGAAAGTGTTACATCTGGGGCATTACAAACTCTCCTCTACTACGAAAAGATCTCGTCCCGAGATCTAGGACTGGAAGAAGGAAGGATACTCCGAACGAAGGTGATCTTCTCATTCCTACGTAGCTTCTCGGTTGGTATGGTGTGACCACTTGACTTTCAAGAACTTGATTGACTTGTTGCGGGTCTTGCGCTCGGTTTCTTCAAGAATAGCAACGGGGTGCTCGCGATAAGACAAGTCTTGTTGAAGATCAATCTCCTCTAACGGAATGGTGCGTTCAGGTGTCTTGAAGCACTTGCGGAGTTGAGACACGTGAAACACATCATGACCATTAGCGAAGTTGGAAGGGAGCTCAAGTTGATAGGCTAGATCGCCTCTTTTGCGAAGGATCTTGAAAGGGCCCACGTATCTAGGAGCAAGTTTTCCTTTGATACCAAATCTTTGGGTGCCTTTCATAGGAGAAACACGGAGATAGACATGATCCCTCATGTTGAAGGCCAAATCACGATGCTTGCAGTCATAGTAGCTCTTCTGACGCGACTGAGCGGCCTTGAGATTCTCATGTATGACTTTGCACATTTCTTCGGCTTCTGAGATCAAGTCATTGCCAAGAAGTTGACGTTCACCAGTCTCGGACCAGTTGAGAGGAGTACGACACTTTCTGCCATAGAGAATTTCAAACGGATCTTTGCCGGCACTTGCTTGGAAACTGTTGTTGTAAGAGAACTCAGCAAACGGAAGACAATCTTCCCTCTTCATGCCAAAAGAGATGACACAAGCTCTGAGCATGTCTTCTAGGATTTGGTTCACTCTTTCGACTTGACCACTAGTCTGAGGGTGAAACGCAGTGCTGAAACGGATCTTAGTGCCCATGGCAGACTGAAAGGAGTCCCAGAACTTGGATGTGAACAAACTTCCACGGTCTGAGGAGATAACTTGAGGAATGCCATGTAAGGACACAATTCTGGAAGTGTACAACTCTGCCAGTTGAGCTGCATTGATGGATTCTTTGACTGGAAGGAAGTGAGCTACTTTGGTTAGCTTGTCAATCACAACAAAGATAGAATCATTCCCCTTCTTGGACTTGGGAAACCCAGTGACGAAATCCATTTCAATGTGGTCGAATTTCCACTCGGGAATAGGAAGAGGTTGGAGAAGACCGGCTGGACGTTGATGCTCTGCCTTCACTCTTCTGCAGACATCACATTCATTCACGAATTGGGCAATCACCCTTTTCATGCGAGTCCACCAGTAAGATTTCTTGAGGTCTTGGTACATGTTGGAACTTCCAAGATGAATCGAGAGGAGGGAATCATGTGCTTCGTTCATTATGAGCTTCCTGAGATCACCCTTGGGAACCACAAGTCTGTCCTCAAAGAACAAGATATCTCTCTCATCAACGCGATAGCACTTGTATTTGGAAGTACCCTTTGCAATACCATGTTTCACTTTCTGCACCATAGCATCACTGAGTTGGGCCTCACGGATCTGATCTTCCAAGGTAGGAGCAACTTGAAGGTTTGCAAGAAATCCTTGCGGAACAACTTGAAGGTTGAGCTTCCTGAATGCTTCACAGAGCTCAGGCTTAAACGGCTTGATAAGGAGACTGTTGCAATATGCCTTTCTGCTCAAGGCATCTGCTATGACATTGGCCTTGCCAGGTGTGTATTCGATGCTTGGATCATACTCTTGGATCATCTCAACCCAACGAGTCTGGCGAAGGTTCAGGTTCGGCTGTGTGAAGATGTACTTCAAGCTCTTGTGGTCCATCAAGATGTTGACTTTTCTGCCCAACAGAAGGTGTCTCCATGTGATCAAGGCGTGTACCACAGCTGCTAGCTCGACATCATGTGTGGGGTAGTTCTTCTCACTTGGCTTCAGTTGACGAGAAGTGTATGCCACAATCTTCTTGTCCTGCATTAGCACACCACCAAGTCCTTGAAGAGAAGCATCACAGAATACTTCGTAGGGCTTGGACTCATCTAGAGGAGTCAGAACTGGAGCAGAGACGAGCTTTTCTTTGAGAGTTTTGAATGCCACATCACAATCCGGAGACCAGTTGTACTTGACATTCTTCTGCAGCAAGTTGGAGAGAGGCTTGGCAATCTTGGAGAAGTTCTCAACGAACCTTCTGCAATAGCTAGCAAGACCAAGAAAGCTTCAGAGTTGCTTGACGTTCTGAGGAGGTTCCCAGTTGACAATGGCTTCAACTTTCTCGCGGTTGACAGCAATACCGTCAGCACAGATGATATGGCCCAGATACAAGACCTTATCGAGCCAGAATTCGCACTTGGAGAACTTGGCATAGAACTTATGTTCACGGAGTCTGTCGAGAACAAGACGGAGGTGCTTTTCATGATCCTCTTCATTCTTGGAGAATACCAAGATGTCATCCAGATAAACAAGCACAAATTCGTTGGTGTAGGGGTTGAAAATGTAGTGCATCATTCTCGAGAAGGTGGGTGGAGCATTAGCGAGGCCAAAAGACATGACTGTATATTCATAGGAGCCGTAGCTTGTTCTGAATGCAGTCTTGTGAATATCTTCTTCGCGGATACAGATCTAGTGATAACCCATCCAGAGATCGAGCTTTGAGAACACTTTTGCTCCTTTGAGCTGCTCAAACAGTTCATTGATGTTGGGGAGCGGATACTTGTTCTTTATTGTCTTCTTGTTCAATGGCCGGTAATCAACACAAAGGCGCTCCATGCCATCCTTCTTCTTGACAAATAAGACACCACAACCCTAAGGAGAAGTGCTAGGGCTGATTAGACCCATATGCTCTTGCTCATCGAGTTGTTTCTTCAACTCCTTCAACTCTTCAGGGGAGAGCTTGTACGGACGCCGGCATGCTGGCTCAGTACCAGGCTCGAGTTCAATGACAAATTGAACTTGACGATGCAGAGGCATGCCTGGAAGCTCTTCAGGGAAAACATCTTCATATTCATTGACCACCGGAATTTGAGATATGGCATTAATCTCGCCCTTGTCATTGAGAGAGAATAGCCTGATTGTGTTATCTCGAGAGGCGAAGATAATCACGTCTTTGTTGGAATGAGTAAGCTTGACTTCCTTGTTTGCACAATCAATGTGAGCATCATGTTGAGAAAGCCAATTCATCCCAAGAATAAGATCAATGTCGGTGTTGCCGAGAACAACTGGAGAAGCCAGAAAGCGGTAATCACCCATGCGAATAGATACATCCGGAGCAAATATTTTTGAATGCATTAGTTTACCCGGAGAAACAACTGATAATTCCCTTGGCAAACTTTTGATGTCAACATTATGCTTGGATGCAAAAGGTTGAGACATGAAAGAACATGATGCACCCGAATCAAACAAGACTTTAGCAGGTTTAAGGTTGACTGGAAGATTACCAAGTATCACATCTGAAGAATTCTCTGCTTGAGCTGCATTCATCAGATTCACTCTTGCTGACTTGGGGTTGTGCTTGCCAATAGCAGTGCTGACAGGTGGAGGAGGCGGAAGGCGCCTTGGGTTGGGGCACTTGCTAGCATAATGACCCTTCTGAGTGCACTTGTTGCAAACCACTTCTGAGAGAGGACGGTGATAAGGAGCACTTCACTAGGAAGCTTGAAAATGATTCTTTGACTGATTGCTTGGGTTGGGTGGGTGGGAGAAACCACAGCCACCAGAATTCTTGTTGTTGTTGTTGTTGGGAGCTCGGATCACTGGAGGAGGTGGAAGCCAAAACTTCTGTTGCTTTGCGACCACTTGGGAAGAAGAGGAGTGAACAGCATCTCTGATCCTCTTTTTGGAAGCTTCCATCTTGAGCTAGGCTGCCTCTTGCTTAAGTGCCATGTTATAGAATTGATAAAACTCATCAGGCTCGAACAAGGTGAGAGCTAGTTGCAGTTCATCCTTCAGACCACCACGGAACTGATAGATCTTGCTCTTGGCATCTGGGATGTCTTTCTTTGCATAGCGGGCAAGGTTCTGGAACATGACCTTATATTGGTAGACAGTCATTGAGCCTCGCTTCAGGTTGTGGAATTGCTCACGCATACCCTCGATGACACTTGTTGGAATGTGGTGAGAACGAAAGTCCTTGCAGAAGTCATCCCAAGAGATTACACGCCCCTCTATGGAATCTTTGTACTACTGCCACCAATCAGCGGCTTGGTCCTTGAGTTGGAAGGCTGCAAACTTCACATAGTCCTCGGGCCTGACGTTACTTCACTCGAAATGCTTCTTGATATCTGTTATCCAGTCTTCAGCATCTAGAGGGTCCACACAGTAATTGAATGCCTTCGGTTGGTTTGCCAGAAACTGGTTGAGCGAAGCAAAGTGAGGTTGGTTGAACAAATTGCCTTAGCCTTGGTTCCCATGAGCACCCTGATTTGCTTGATCTGCTTGAATGTTCTACATCATTTGTATAAGCATCTTGGTGTTCTGGTTCGTCGCTTGCATAATTGCTCTCCAGGCCTCAGACGGAGGAGGAGGGGAAGGAGGACGATCAGGAACCTCTTCACCCTCTGGGTTAGCGTTGGGAACCCTTTTAGGAGCCATCCTGAATGAGATGACAACTATTAGCCATTAATTGAAAGAATATATAAGCTGAATCAACGGCTAGAAATTGCAACATAGTCTTCACAAGAACATTCGAACAAGATGAACGAATGTAATCCACAGTTTAATAGTAACAACAATCTTCACGAGAAGCCACTTGGGAGAACAAAAGGTAAATAAAAACAACAAGGAGCAGATAGAACAAATACAAGATAGAAGCTTCGTTCGACAAATTCATGCTGAAAGCTTATGGAACGTGTTACAAAAGGGTTTTGCAATCCCCGGATCAGCATAGCCAAGGACCCTTTAGGATGCAATTCCCAATCCGAACAACGGCCATAAAACTACTTCACTCAATGTATAACCCCGAACTCCATATCATGCATTCGTTGGAAGAAAGCCTACAAGCTACTAGATGAACCCACCTATTAATTTCCGAAAGTTTCCAGTTATGCAATCAGGTGTTGGGGATACAGGGGAAGCATCGCGCACTCAACTCTAATCCTACATCCAGCTGTATCCATCCTTCAACACATAACCAGTTATTTCCGGAAACCGTCTACCTCGGACCTTCGAAACGCATCTACTATACAAGCTATGGAAATACTCCCGAACTACCTCCCCAGTACTGGGTGACGTCGGGGTTATCTTGCCACTAACCTCATAGGAGAGTTTTCGATGTCGGCCGTCTTAAGTATTCCAGAACTGATGCGATATATTTGTGACGACAACACCTCGGAGGTCAACTCCCCGGGACAATGCCACAACCCCTTAATGACAGGAGGCATCGAGAACAATGTTCTCGTCACAAAGACATCGGAACAATCCAAACAATACTCGCGAGATTCCTAAAAAAAATTGGTGAAATTTTGAGAGTAAAAGAGACAAGAGTAATCGTCAGGAGTCCTCACCAGAGTGAAAAGAGATGAGGAGCAAAAGAAATCCTACTCTCCGATATATATGTAGGACTCAAAACATTTTAAGTGTGTGCCTAGACTCAACCGTCAACGATTTGATCAATCAGTGGGGGCTTCTAGGTCGGAGAAGGCTCTGAATACCAACTTGTAATGCCCAGGATGGGACTATACCTCCTATGTGTCGAGGCACGACTTAAAGGTATCAGCCCATTCTGAAATGATCTCAAGTTCGGTATCTTTGCACGACTCATGTAAAAATAGGGATGAAATTGCAAAAGGAGATAGTTGGCTTACACTCGCAACGTCACACAATACATTACATAGCAAATCATCATCCAAATAACATCACAACCCGACTACGGGTGATGATCCAAAAGAAAGATACCAAATACATAAAGCCACAGGTTCAAATCGCCCCTAGTATAAACCACTACTGATCATGAGGATAGTGCACATAGTATCGACTACGTTCTTCATCGTACTCCCAGTACAGCTCTGTGCCGTCACCTGAGTAGTTCACCATAGTACCTGCATCTGGTGTGGTGTAGAATCTGTGAGCCACGGAGGACTCAGCAATCCCGTTCCCGGGTAGCAAAACTATCTAAGCCTTGTGTAGCGACCAGACCTCAAACAGTCTGATCTTGATGCGTCAGTGTCATCCCTGGATCAGTAATGCTGACACGCATGGTACTTGAAGGATTTATAACAGAGTAGCAATCACACACTTATTACATCGATAGTCCAATGATGAATTTATTACAAATAATATGGCTGAAGGCCATCTAACACGATAACAGCGGAAGGCTCGGAAGATAAGTGGGTCCATCAACTCTAGCGGCATCACTGAGTATAGAACCACGACCTAAAAGGGCATCTTACTCGTCGTCTGAAAAGTCTGCAACATGAAACATTGCAGCCCGAAAACGGGTCAGCACATGGAATATGCTGGCAAGGTAACACAAGAGAATGCAATAAAAGTAAAGCTATACTATATGCAATATGGCTGGTGGAAAGCTCTATGGTTAAGTTTTTGCGTAAAGCCAATTTTTCCCTACTTCAAAGGAATGTATTTTAATTAACTATAATGGTAGTTGAAACATCGTTGAGAAGATAGACATCCTCTCAACCCCAATTAAAGTAATCATTAAACCCAACAAAATTAATTTAGAGTAACATGATGAGATGCACATGATAATCCAAGTACCAGATACTCAAGACGTCCATAACCGGGGATACGGCTAATCATGATCAGTTTGTACACTCTGCGGAGGTTTGTGCACTTTCCCCACAAGACTCGATCGCCTCTGTTTGGTTTCTCAAACTGCATGGTGTTTGAGAAACGGATGACCGAGACATAGTCTTTCAGAAGCGCTAGCACCTTACGATCGGGCGGACCGTACCAACCTACATCCCCTACATATGCTAGTCCACCACTGTAAGAGTTCGCACAACCTACTCATACTATGCTAGAGCCCATAATAGCATTGTGGCTGCACACAGAAGTTTCTAGTATGAATAATCTCATGATCCCTTTAAGCCTGGGTGGCGGTCCAAAAGAAAAACAGGCAATCCTGGAATACCCAGATGCCTCAATCCACCCAGATGTGTATTAATGTTGCCACCTTAAGTTGAACCATTAATTAACAACTCACATCTGTCATGGATTTCACTCAACCCAAACCACGTCTACGAGCATAGCATGTCCTAACAGCAAACGTAGAAGTAACTCCCAAGGGTTTGAATGTAATGCAGGTAATAGGTACTACCTCAATCTACTTCCCAATCCCACAAGTTAATTGATCCTACTCATGCAATGTGTTTGAGGATTTGTCTAATGCAATGAAAACTGGGTAATTGGAAAGCATGATCAAAGTGTTACTTGCCTTGCTGATGATCCGCAAAACCTAGAGACTCAAAGTAGCAAGCGGCGCACTACGGGTACTCTATCGCAATCAAACAAACAAGCATACAATAAGTACTTAACTAATGCACGGGTAAAACTCAAATAAGAGATCTAACCAGAAAGTTCAACTTAAGAACTCCGGTTTGCAAAAAGAATCAACTCGAAAGAAGCAACGAAACTCAAACTACAAAAGAAACGAGCTCTGAATTACTAGTTGGCCTAAAGTCAAATTTTACAGTAGCCAAAACTTTGTTCAAGTAGTTCTAACGTAAAGAGGGCTTCGAGACGAAGATCTGGGATTTTGAATCACCTGATTCCGACTCTCGAGCGAAAAGAAAACGAAAAACAAGATCAGGGCAGAAATCGCGATCGGAAAAATCGCGGATAAATACCCCAAAAAGAAAAATGACGAACAGGCTAACGAACGAACGTACGCTGTCTATGGTTAACTAACGAAAACCGTACTTTAAAACAAACGTACGGACGAACGTCCGCTATTTAACTAAACCGGCGAAAAAATAAAAAAACCGAACCGATCTATAAAAAAACAGATCTAGGTTTTCCTAAACGAACCGATCTAAAAACCGAAAAAAACTACCTCACTCCGGCGAACTTCCGGCGAGGGGCGGCGGCGGCGGCTGCGCGGCGGGGCAGCAGCAGGCGGTGGCGGCGCGGCGGGTGGCGGCGCGGCGGGCGACGGCGGCGAGGCGGGCGGCGAGGCGGCGGCGCGGCGGCTCGGGCGGCGGGCTGGCGAGGCGGCTAGGGTTAGGTGCTGGCAGGCTAGCGATTCGGGCCGGATCTGGCGATATTTAAAGCCCAGAGTCCTGGTCCTTGACTAGTCCTAGTCGGTTTCTTTTTTTTTCAAATAGAGACCCGGCGCAGTAAAATTAACGAAAGAAATACCAAACGGACTCCAAAATTCCCGAAATAAATTTTCACCGTCCTCTAATAATATTTAGGACAAAGTGAACATTTTCCCGGACCTAAATGCAATTTTGAAAAATGTGTATTTTTCCTATGCAAATAAATCCGAAAATAAATTCAGAAAAATACCAAAAGTGATTTTAATATTTTTCCTCCAATATTTCTGTTATTTTGGAGAAGTCATATTATCTCCGCTCATTTATTTTATTTAGAAATACTTTTAGGAGGGAAAAATAATTAGAATCACACTGTCCTCGTACCGGCATTCGAGCGAACTCAAATACGAAAACGGTAAAATTCCCAATCTCTCCGTACGTCCTTGAGTTGCTTAGAATTTCGAGGAACTCCATGAATAAAATGCAAAACGATGCAAATGCAATTATGATCTATGTATAACATTCCAAATTAAAAATTTGGGATCTTACGAACCTACCCCCTTAGAATGAATCTCGCCCTCGAGATTCGACTTGGCTAGAGAACAGGCGTGGGTGGTCCTTGCGTAGATCATCTTCTCGTTCCCAGGTGGCTTCTTCCTCGGTGTGGTGACTCCACTGAACTTTGCAAAACTTGATAACCTTGCTGCGAGTAACTCTGCTCGAAAACTCGAGAATCTTAACGGGCTTCTCCTCGTAGGTCAGATCACTGTCCAACTGAATTGCTTCCAGGGGTACTGTGTCTCTACGCGGTATATCAGCCATCTCCGCGTGACACTTCTTAAGCTGCGAAACGTGAAACACGTTGTGCACTCCTGACAATCCTTCTGGCAATTCCAACTTATAGGCAACCTCTCCCATGCATTCCAAAACACGGTAAGGTCCCACAAATCTCGGGGCTAACTTACCTTTAACTCCGAAACGTTTAACTCCTCGCAGGGGCGATACTCTCAAGTATGCTCTGTCTCCGATCTCATAGGTTATCTCCTTGCGCTTCGAGTCTGCATAACTCTTTTGCCTGGACTGAGCTACCTTCAGTCTATCTCGGATCAACTTCACCTTCTCCTCACACTCTTTGATTAAGTCTGGTCCAAACAGTTATCGGTCTCCAACTTCATCCCACGACAACGGTGTTCGGCATCTCCTTCCATACAATGCCTCGAACGGTGCCATCTTCAAACTGGCCTGGTAACTGTTGTTGTAAGAGAACTCTGCGTAAGGCAAGTTGTCATCCCAACTAGATCCATAATCTAATGCACAGGCTCTCAGCATATCCTTCAAAATCTGATTGACTCTCTCCGTCTGTCCATCAGTCTGCGGGTGGAATGTTGTGCTAAACTCTAGCCTGGTTCCCAAAGTTTCATGTAACTGATTCCAGAACTTTGAGGTAAACTGAGTTCCTCTATCTGATATGATACTCCTCGGAACTCCATGCAGACATACAATTCTGTTCATGTATATCTTAGCCAACTTCGCACTGGTATAGGTGGTTTTCACAGGAATAAAGTGGGCTACCTTCGTCAATCGATCTACTACTACCCAGATTGAATCATATCCTGCTTTGGTCCTGGGCAATCCGGTGATAAAATCCATGCCAAGCTTCTCCCACTTCCATTCGGGTATTGGCATAGGTTGCAATAATCCTGCTGGCTTCTGATGTTCTGCCTTTACTCTTTGGCATACATCACAAACTGCTACGTACTCCGCAATATCCTTCTTCATACCGGTCCACCAGAAAATATCCTTCAAATCCAAATACATCTTAGTATTTCCTGGGTGAATCGAGTATGGTGAATCATGGGCCTCCTGTAAAATCAACTTCCTAATCTCCGGGTCATTGGGCACATAGATTCGATCCTCAAACCATAAGGTGTCGTGTTCATCCTCACGAAAACCTTTAGCTTTTCCTTCGCTCATCCTCTCCTTTATAGCGACAACCTCCTTGTTAGCCTTCTGAGCTTCTCTGATTTTATCCATCAGGGTAGACTGGATTTCTAGTGTTGCTACATAGCCTCTCGGAACTATCTCCATACGTAGTTCTCGTAGGTCCTCGGCTAACTCCTTTGGAAATTCTTCCATCATTAGGGTATTGACATGGCTCTTACGGCTTAGCTTATCAGCTACTACGTTAGCCTTTCCGGGATGATAATGCAATCTCATTTCATAGTCCTTAATGAGTTCCAGCCATCTCCTTTTCCTAAGATTCAACTCCTTCTGAGTGAATATGTACTTCAAACTCTTATGATCCGTATATACTTCACAATGGTTTCCAATGAGAAAACGTCTCCATGTCTACAATGCATGCAATACGGCTGCTAACTCCAAATCGTGGTTGGCATAGTTCATCTCATGAGGTTTTAGTTGTCGTGAAGCATACGAAACAACTCTTCCTTCCTACATAAGAACTGCTCCAAGTCCTCGACGTGAAGCATCGCAGTACACCTCATAATCCTTATGTTGATCTGGCAGAATCAACACAGGGGATGAGACCAACCTTTTCTTCAACTCCTGGAAACTAGTCTCACATTCTTCGATCCAACTGAACTTGGTGTCCTTCTTCAACAATTTCGTCATAGGCTTTGCAATCTTCGAGAAATTCTCGATAAATCTCCGGTAGTATCCTGCGAGTCCAAGAAAACTACGGATCTCTCCAACGGTCGTCGGTGCTTCCCAATTGGTCACAGTCTCCATCTTGGCGGGATCTACTGCTATTCCTTTTCCGGATATAACATGTCCGAGGAATCCGACTTCCTTCAACCAAAACTCGCATTTGCTAAACTTGGCATATAACTGATGTTCTCTAAGCTTCTCCAATACCAAACGCAAATGCTCTTCATGCTCCTCTTCATCCTTCGAGAAGATCAAAATATCATCTATGAACACTACGATGAACTTATCCAAATACTCCATAAACACTTTGTTCATCAGGTTCATAAAGTAGGCCGGTGCATTTGTCAGACCAAACGACATAACGGTATACTCATACAACCCATACCTAGTGGTAAAGGCCGTCTTAGGGATATCTTGCTCCCGAATCTTCAATTGATGGTACCCTGATCGTAGATCGATCTTAGAAAACACCTTAGCTCCTTGCAATCTATCGAACAGATCATTGATCATTGGCAGTGGGTACTTGTTCTTGATCGTTACTTCATTCAGTCCTCGGTAATCAACAACCATTCTTAACGATCCATCCTTCTTCTCCACTAAAAGTACTAGCGAACCCCAAGGCAAAGAACTTGGGCGTATGAATCCTTTATCCAGTAACTCCTTGATCTGCTTCTTAATTTCCTCCAAATATTTTGCGGGCATCCTATATGGTCTCTTAGAAATAGGTCCGGTGCCTGGCAAAAGTTCAATTAAAAACTCTATATCTCTATCCGGTGGCATGCCAGGTAACTCCTCTGGAAACACATCCGGATAATCCTTCACAACTGGCACTTCCTCCTGTACAACTCCTGACAAGGAATTTAACCTACTCCTCTTTGACTCATGCTGGGATACATACTTGATCCTTCTTCCTTCCGGTGTAGTAAGCAAAATGGTCTTACTGGCACATTATATATTCCCTTCATACTTAGATAACCAATCCATGCCTAATATCTCATCCAGTCCTTGAGATTCCAATACTATTAGGTCCGAAGGGAATATGTAATTACCAATCCTTAAGGGCAACTGATCACACCATGACTTAGCCATATACTCTGCTCCTGGTAAGGTTACTAACATGGGCGATCTAAGGGCTTGGGTTGGCAGTTTATACTTATCCACGAATCCCCTTGAAATATAAGAATGCGATGCACCAGTATCAAAAAGAACGAGTGCAGTAAAGGACTTAACTAGGAACTTACCTATGACTTGATACGTCCAAAACGTATCCATAATTTATGCTTGCTCCATGCCACTTTTGGGTGATATTGCTATGATATTTATACACTTCCATACACTTTTGATCATATTTGGACTAACCTACTAATCCAGTGCACCCCGGTGCCAGTTTCTGTTTTCGGCTGTATTTGTATTTCAGGTTTTCACGTTACGAGAACTGCCAGGAAAAATGCAGAAAAAATATTAAATATCAGCGTTCCAGAACCTACCGTGTGCCCGAAGGACAGCCGGGGGGGGCCACCAGGGCTCCAGGCGCCCTGGCGGCGCGTCCCCCCATGGGCCGCGCCGGGGGGGGGCGCCTGGGCCCCCCGAGCCCCGTTTGGTGCCCCCCTTCGGCATATATTTAGAGCGTCCTCCGAAACCCTCGAGACGGGAACTCTTTTTCGCGATCTCATCTCTGTTCCACCGCCGCCGCCGCTTCCAAGATCGGGAGCACCAGGAGAACTCTTCCCGGCACCCTGCCGGAGGGGAGGATCACCATCGGGAGCCTCTCCACCACCATGGACGCCTCCCGGATGAGTTGTGAGTAGTCTCCCTTGGACCATGAGTCCATGACCAGTAGCTATGTGATGTTCTCCTCCCGTTCTTGTGCTTCACTAATTAGTCCTCGTGAGCTGCCCTACATGATCGAGGCACATATGTAATCCTTATGCTGTTGCTATGATGAGTTTGCTGGGATCCGATGGATTATGAGATTATGTTCAGATTGTGATTGAGTAATATATTTGATCTACCTCTTTTATATTTATGTTCATAAATAATTCTTGCATGTTCTCCGTTGTTATTTATTGCTTTGGCCAAGTAGTAGGTAGTGACTCCAAGAGGGAACGTTATGCTTGATTGTGGGTTCATGCCCCTCGATGACTAGCTTGAGTGACAGAAACATGAGTCTAGGGGATGTGCTGTTGCCACAAGGGAGAAAACAATGGTGCTTGTGACCGCGGGTGCAAGGATTGTTTACTTTACGCAAAGTTCTTTTAATGCAGTTGTCTGTTGCATTGAGTTTACACTATGGGTGGGACTCGCAACTTAATACCAGCGAGATGTTCTGGATATATATCTCAAGGTGGATGATTAGTAGTAGATATTGATGGATTTCGGTCTACTTACATTGGCGTACCGCCCATGCTTTGAACCTCAACCTTTCTTGCAATGTAGTCAGCATTGGTTTGCGTTCGTGGTCCTGTCAATTGCCCAGCTGTAATTCGTTTACCTCACATAGCTGTTTTATCGTCTTTTGGGAGAGAGACATCACTAGTGAACATCATGAGACTCCGGTCCATATTACCATCATTGATCACATCCACTATTTACTTTTCGCTTTTACTTACTATTGCAAACATTATCTATCACTACTATCATTTGCGTTTAATCCTTTGTGAACTACAAGGCCGGAGGGATTGACAACCTCTCTGTACTCGCTGGGAGAAAGTTATTTGTATCTGTGTGCAGGTCCACGTTGATTGCTAATATCTGGCGCCGTTAGCAGTTGACACCTACTTGTTGAACCTAGGAGTCTCTGGGGATTCGATCCGTGGCATCTTTGCTAAGGGAAAAACTTCCACAACACTGCATCTTACACCTTCCAGTTGGGGTAACCAACGAGGGGTTAGAGGCCCATCAAGGAGTTTTTCTGGCGCCATTGCCGGGGACTCCACTCTTCAGGATAGGGGAGTTGCATGCTATCTTTTACCTTTGCTTTTTAGTCTTGTTAGTTTACCTTTCAGTTTTTGCTTTAGTACCTTTTATCAAAAATCACAAAAATAGTTATCTTGCTTGCTTGCTACTATGGGTTCCACCAAGAACACCAAGTTGTGTGACTTCACTAGTCACAACAATGATGACTTTATCAGCACACCTATCACTACACCTGCCACCTCAGCACCTTCATATGAAATTAAACCTGCCTTACTGAACTTAGTCATGAAAGATCAATTCTCCGGTGCTGGAGATGATGCTGCTTTACACTTAAACAACTTTGTTGAACTTTGTGATATGCAAAAGTACCAAGAAATAGATGGTAATATTGTTAAGCTTAAGCTTTTTCCTTTCTCCTTGAGAGGAGGAACTAAAATTTGGTTTCAGTCTTTGCCTAGAAATAGCATAGATTCATGGGACAAGTGCAAAGATGCTTTTATCGGAAAATACTATCCACCTGCTAAAATTATCCAACTTAGAAGTAACATAATGAATTTTAAACAATTGGATAATGAACACGTTGCCCAAGCTTGGGAACGTATGAAATCTCTTATCAAGAACTGCCCTACTCACGGTTTGACTACTTGGATGGTTATCCAAACTTTTTATGCAGGCTTGAACTTTACCTCGCGGAACTTGTTTGATTCGGCCGCGGGAGGAACTTTTATGTCAACTATACTTGGTGCTGCCACAAAACTTCTCGATGAGATGATGACCAACTATTCCCAATGGCACACCGAACGTGCTCCAACAGGTAGGAAGGTAAACTCTGTCGAGGAGATTTCCTCCTTAAATTAAAAAGTTGACTTGATCATGTCTCTACTTTCGAAGCAATCTTCTATTGATCCTCGTGATGTTCCTTTAAATTCTTTGATTGCTCAAGAACAAGTAGATGTGAATTTTATCTCTAGAAACAATTTTAATAACAATGCTTATAGGAGTAACTTTGGTAACAATACTATACCGTTCCCCTCTAATTCTTATGGGAACAACAATGCTTATCCTATCACCAAGAACTCCACTACTGAACTAAAGATTATGCTTAAAGATTTCATCACTACCCAAAAAGCCTTTAATAAGAGTGTAGAAGAAAAACTACATAAACTAGATGATCTTTCTTTTAAGGTAGACCATTTAGCCAATGAGGTAAAATTTCTAAAAATTAAAACTTCTCCTCTTGAGGAGAGGGAAGTCACTCCTATAAATCCTATTCAAGTGCAAATTAATGAAAACATTAGGATGATGGCTAAACTTAAAGAAAGATGGGCTAGAGAAAGGGAGGAAGAAGATAGAATTAAGAGCCTTCCTACCCACCACACTGTTACTACTATCCAAGTTGTTGAGGATGTTCAAACTCTTAGCACCCAATGTACTCCTGGTCCCATTGGACCTATTAATGGTGATGCTATGACTATAGAAACTACCAAACAAGTGAACCTAAAGGACACTACTACCACCTTACTTGATGCTAATGACCTTGATTTTGATAATTGCACTCTTACCGAAGTTATTGATTTCCTTCACAAGATGTCTAGAGACCCCCGCACTAGCACGCTTAATCTTGCCTTCACAGAGCATATCACTAATGCTCTCATCAAAGCTAGGGAGGAGAAACTTAGAGTAGAAGCCTCCATACCTAGAAAGCTAAAAGATGGTTGGGATCCTATGATAAAAATTAAGTTGAATGACTTCTCTTGTTATGCATTATGTGATGTTGGTGCTAGTACCTCTGTTATGCCCAAAAGACTATATGATATGCTTAAATTGAAACCTTATGATTCTTGTTCTTTTGGTGTTCGTCTCGTTGATTCTTCCATAAAGAAACCTTTGGGGAGGATCGACGATGTTCTTATCATTGTCAATGATAATTATGTTCCCGTTGATTTCACTATTATGGATATTGAATGTGATCCTTCATGTCCAATTATTTTGGGACGTCCCTTTTTACGCACCGTTGGTGCTATCATTGACATGAAAGAGGGTAATATAAAATTTCAGTTTCCTCTCAAGAAAGGGATGGAACACTTCCCTCGAAAGAAGATCAAGTTACCTTTTGAGTCCGTTGTACGGGCTAGCTATTCTTTTACTCTTGATAAAACTTGATCTCTATGCATTATGCCTAGCTTAAAGGCATAAAAGAAAGCGCTTTTGGGAGGCAGCCCAATGAATAAATTTATTTTGCTTTTGTTGTGTCTTGATGTTGTTTACTACTGTAGCATCATCATTGTATCTTTGCTTTTCATATTTTGTGCCAAGTATAGCCTCTGATTGCTAGAAAGTTCAAAAGTTGTGAGGTGTTGTCCAGTAAACAGATTCTGTCCTTGGATAGAAAAATTCGTATAAAATCACCAGATCATCTTTTTGGTCTGAATTGTTTCGACAGCGTTCTCTATATAATTGTATTTCGTGCGTCTGTTCTGAGTTTTTTTATTTGAGTTGCAGAAGTGCCCCGAACAAATCAATTACTACCTGCTGTTATGTTTTTCACAGATCCTGTCCTGTTTTGCCTTTCCTTCATTTTGCAAACCAAGAGCTTGCTTTTTCTTTGCAAAAACCTTTTGGCAATCTTGAGAAACAGTAGAACTTCAAGAATATCTTTATTTCCAGCAAGGTATAATTATTTTATTAAGGGTACTAACCTCGCTAATCAGATTATGACGAGTTATGTATGAAGGGAGTTTTCAAGTGTGCGAGGGAAGATGAGAAAAAGATTCAGGAGTGTCAAGCGCTCAAGCTTGGGGATGCCCCCATGCACCCCCAAGAAATATTCAAGGAGACTCAAGCGTCTAAGCTTGGGGATGCCCCCGTGCATCCCCTTCTCCATCAACATTATCAGTTCATCTTTCGTTCCACTATATTTTTATCACTTCATGTGTTATGTGCTATGCTTGGAGCGTCTTGCTTTTAGTTTTCTTTTTAGTTTTTCATAACGAGTCGGAACTCAGCGTTCTTTATGTGGGAGAGAAACACGCTCCACTTCTACCTAGAACATAACATAGAATTTTCATGTCTATCTTTGCTGTGTGTGTTCTTTGTCTTTTAATAGCTACTATCATGCTCTGCTCTTAGTATTCATGCTTATCTTTTCAAAGAGCTTTTGTTTAGTTGGTTGCTTGAACTCTCTTTAATTACCATGCTCACCTTATTAAGAGAGTTTGCTTCCGTTGCATTGGTTGATATGTCTATGATAAAGATGCTATGTGCATAATGGAGCTTAGTAATTCATGTTTTCTTATGGTTAGTCTCAAATAGCTGGGGGATTCCCAATGTGTTATTGGAATACCAACTTGATTTGTTTGCCTATGATGTGGTATGGTTTAGTAATATCTTCTTTCGAGAATTTATTTTTATTGACTTGGCGTATGCTCAAGCATATTTAAGACTGTAAAGAAAGTCTGTCAAGCCTTGATGATCTTTTATTTCTGAGTAGCGATATAACTTCCATGCCTGATTCAATATTGCTTTGTCGCTCTACATGATTATGACCGTCATTGCTCTCTTAGTTGGTCGCTCCCAGTCTTTTGCTAACCTCCACCTGTACTAAGTAGACTAACTTTGCAATACATAGCTCATGGGAAAGTAGCTTAAAAACTATTGTGGTAAAGAATATGTTGCCTATGTATCTTATTTCTTATAAGTTGCTTGCTGAGCGGTAACCATGTTTCTGGGGACGCCATCAACTGTCACACTTTTGTTGAATATCATGTGAGTTGCTATGCATGTTCGTCTTGTCTGAAGTAAGGGTGATTTGCCATGGGTTGAATGAGTATGCATATTGTTAGAGAAGAACATTGGGCCGCCAACCAAAGCCATGTATCATGGTGGAAGTTTTAGCTTGGACATTAATCCTCAATCTCTTATGAGAATATGCTTATGCATTAAAGAGGAGTCCATCATCTATTTTCTATGTTGTCCCGGTATGGATGTCCTCAAGTTGAGATCTATCAAAAACGAGAAATCAAATGCGATTTATCTCCTTGGACCTTTGTACAGGTGGCATAGAGGTACCCCTTTGTGACACTTGATTGAAACATATGTAATGCAATGATACCCCATGGAAATCCGAGCTAATTAGGACAAGGTGCGAGCACTATTGGTATTCGATGCATGAGGCTTGCAACTTATAGGATGTCTTATGCATGACACATATGAAGTACTACTACCGTTGACAAAATTGCTTCTATGTTTTCAAAATAAAAAGCTCTAGCACATAACCATTCTTTTACTTTTATGTTGAGTCTCCACCTTCTTTCTTCAAGCACCAACTACTGAGAGCATGATTGTCATTCTAAGTGTAATGTGCATTGTCCCAAAGTAGCATTGTCTTTTGCATGATTGTGATATCGTTTATTTTGAAATCATTGTATCTAGTCATCACTTAAACCTTGAAGGTGCCCCTCCATTTATGTTTTGCTTCACTAAAGGGGGCAAGCTAGATATCACTTTATCATATTTGCACATCATGTTCATTGCAAATCTTTTTGATGCTTCAATGTCATATTGTAAAACTTTCAGTCCTTTGTGATTTTCTCATGAGACAACTTAATTACTATAGAATCATTGTCTCTATAAGCTTTTGTCATATGACTATAAAAAGTCCTATAGGGTTAATAGCATGTCACCACAGAAATTATTCTTGTTATCATTTACCTACTCGAGGACGAGCAGGAATTAAGCTTGGAGATGTTGATACGTCCAAAACATATCTATAATTTCTGCTTGCTCCATGCCACTTTTGGGTGATATTGCTATGATATTTATACACTTCCATACACTTTTGATCATATTTGGACTAACCTACTAATCCAGTGCACCCCGGTGCCAGTTTCTGTTTTCGGCTGTTTTTGTATTTCAGGTTTTCACGTTACGAGAACTACCAGGAAAAATCCAGAAAAATTATATAAAAAATCAGCGTTCCTGAACCTACCGTGCGCCCGAAGGACAGCCGGGGGGGGGCACCAGGGCTGTAGGCGCCCTGGCGGCGCGCCCCCCCTGGGCCGCGCCGGGGGGGCGCCTGGGCCCCCCGAGCCCCGTCTGGTGCCCCCCTTCGGCATATATTTAGAGCGTCCTCCGAAACCCTCAAGACGGGAACTCTTTTTCGCGATCTCATCTCTGTTCCGCCGCCGCCGCCGCTTCCAAGATCGGGAGCACAAGGAGAACTCTTCCCGGCACCCTGCCGGAGGGGAGGATCACCATCGGGAGCCTCTCCACCACCATGGACGCCTCCCGGATGAGTTGTGAGTAGTCTCCCTTGGACCATGAGTCCATGACCAGTAGCTATGTGATGTTCTCCTCCCGTTCTTGTGCTTCACTAATTAGTCCTCGTGAGCTGCCCTACATGATCGAGGCACATATGTAATCCTTATGCTGTTGCTATGATGAGTTTGCTGGGATCCGATGGATTATGAGATTATGTTCAGATTGTGATTGAGTAATATATTTGATCTACCTCTTTTATATTTATGTTCATAAGTAATTCTTGCATGTTCTCCGTTGTTATTTATTGCTTTGGCCAAGTAGTAGGTAGTGACTCCAAGAGGGAACATTATGCTTGATTGTGGGTTCATGCCCCTCGATGACTAGCTTGAGTGACAGAAACATGAGTCTAGGGGATGTGCTGTTGCCACAAGGGGGAAAACAATGGTGCTTGTGCCCGCGGGTGCAAGGATTGTTTACTTTATGCAAAGTTCTTTTAATGAAGTTGTCTGTTGCATTGAGTTTATAATATGGGTGGGACTCGCGACTTAATACCAGCGAGATGTTCTGGATAGATATCTCAAGGTGGATGATTAGTAGTAGATATTGATGGATTTCGGTCTACTTACTTTGGCGTACAGCCCATGCTTTGAACCTCAACCTTTCTTACAATGTAGTCAGCATTGGTTTGCGTTCGTGGTCCTCTCAATTGCCCAGCTGTAATTCGTTTACCTCACATAGCTGTTTTATCGTCTTTTGGGAGAGAGACATCACTAGTGAACATCATGAGACTCCGGTCCATATTACCATCATTGATCACATCCACTATTTACTTTTCGCTTTTACTTACTATTGCAAACATTATCTATCACTACTATCATTTGCGTTTAATCCTTTGTGAACTACAAGGCCGGAGGGATTGACAACCTCTCTGTACTCGTTGGGAGCAAAGTTATTTGTATCTGTGTGCAGGTCCACGTTGATTGCTAATATCTGGCGCCGTTAGCAGTTGACACCTACTTGTTGAACCTAGGAGTCTCTGGGGATTCGATCCTTGGCATCTTTGCTAAGGGAAAAACTTCCACAACACTGCATCTTACACCTTCCACTTGGGGTAACCAACGAGGGGTTAGAGGCCCATCATGACTGCATCTGGTTGCTCTTCTACTTCTTCCACAGTCACGTGGTTCACTTGTCCTTTGTTGAACGGGTTGGGCTTCTTCCCGACGCTTCCATTGCCGTTCCCATTCTTAACTTCTGGGCATTCATTGGCATAATGTCCAGTCTTCCCACACTTGTAACAAGTGACATGGCTAAAATCCCTCTTGGTGGGTGTGGACGGTGCAGGGCGGTTCTGGTTTCCATTGGCTCCATTCCCGTTTCCATTCCCATTTCCATTCTTGGTGCCATTGTGGTTGTGTGAGCTACTTCCTCCATGGGTATGCTGAAACTGTCCTACTGCTTTAGGGGTAAAGCGAGGCTTCTGCTGAGCTCCAGAGTTATACTTTCCTTGCCCATACTTCCTCTTGCGACTCTCAATCTGCTGATGCTTCCTTTCAATCATTAGGGCGCGGTCAACCAACTCCTGATAGTTATTGAATGTTGGCACCATCAACTGTACACTCATCTCATCATTCAACCCTTCCATAAATCTCTCCTGCTTCTTCGCATCTGTGGCCACATCGTCTCGGGCATAACGAGATAGGGTACTAAACTCATCCACGTACTGGGCCACAGTACGGTTCCCTTGGCGCAAATTACGAAACTCCTGCTTCTTCATACTCATTGCTCCAGTCGAGACATGGGCAGTACGAAAAGCTTGCTGAAACTGATCCCAAGTCACATTGGCTACGGGGTAAGTGGCTGTGTAATTCTCCCACCATGCTGCGGCTGGTCCAGACAACGGGTGTGCGGCAAATCGCACCTTCTCAGCATCTGAGCAATTGGCGGTGGTCAAATCCCTTCCAATCTTGCATACCCAGTCATCAGCCACAATTGGTTCGATGCTGCTAGCAAACACAGGTGGTTGCAACGTTAAGAAACATGTCAGGTTGTCCACAGGTGGTGGTGGTGGAGGGTTGTTGTTGTTGTTCTGGTTGTTCTGAGTGTTCTCGACAAGAAGTTGCATCAGGGTGTTCTGTTGCTGGATCAACTGGGTGAGCTCAGGGGGAAACTCGAATTCACGTCTTGGAGGCATCTGACGGGTGTAGAGGGAAGAGATTAAAATAGAAAAGAGGTCTAAGGGAAAATCACTACCCATATTCACATGAGACAAACACACAATCATATCACACTAATCAATTTCAAGCAAGGTCTTACAAGTCTAACGATCGTTTACAAAAGTGCTCTAAATCTAATATCTGGAGGCAAACTACTAGTCACAGGGTGGTCATCTAAAAATATTGATCGGCAGAGAATTCCATAATATCTGCCCCAGCTTCATCTTCATAGTCTTCATCCTTGCTATCCTCAGCTTCCGAATCCGTATCATCTATGATGATATAGTCTTCCGGTGGAATCTCCTTGGGTTCTTTTTCCTCGTCTTCTTCTCCCATGAGTATTCCTAACTTCCGGGTCAAATCATCATTCTTCTCCACAAGTATCTTCATCTCCTCCTCATATCCGTCGCGTGTAGACTTGAGTTCTTCCTCTAGCTCCAAATTCCTATTTAGGGCCTTCTTCAAATCTATCATCCCAGCACACATCTGGTGCTCCAGGCGACGAATGTGGTGGTTCAACTCCTGGATGAATGCTGCAATGGATATACCCTTCCGAGTGCTGATCATATCCCAATTCTCATCTCGGCATCCAAAAATCTGGTAGATGGTGTCCATTAGCTCCTGCATGTAGACTTCTCCAGTCCTTCCCATAGCAATGTGGGCTGCCATACTCCTTCCTAGGCTCCATGTAGGTGCATTAAAGGAAAATGATATGAGTGAGGTGACGGGTGCGAACGTCCTTCCTGGAACTTGAGCTTGAATCAACCAACGCTCCTCCTCAGGTAGAGTGGCATTGTAGGTTCCAGTGAAACTTGGTAATCCAATGTGTAGATATCTGGTGACTTCCTTCAGGTGTCGTCCAAATGGCGTATCATCATCCGGTTTTATGAACTTGTGCTTTGCTTCCACCATCCTAAAGAGTAGAAAAGATGAGAAGTCAGAAAAGAGAAGAGTGAATTGTGTTCTTGGGCTTGTCTTAGTGGTCGTGTCCTATAGTCAGCGTGTGCTCTGATACCATCTTGTAGCGACCAGACCTCAAACAGTCTTATCTCCATGCATCAGTGTCATCCCTGGATCAGTAATGCTGACACGCATGGTACTTGAAGGATTTATAACAGAGTAGCAATCACACACTTATTACATCGATAGTCCAACGATGAATTTATTACAAATAATATGGCTGAAGGCCATCTAACACGATAACAGCGGAAGGCTTGGAAGATAAGTGAGTCCATCAACTCCAGCGGCATCACTGAGTATAGAACTACGACCTAAAAGGGAATCTTACTCGTCGTCTGAAAAGTCTGCAACATGAAACGTTGCAGCCCGAAAACGGGTCAGCAGATGCAATATGCTGGCAAGGTAACACAAGAGAATGCAATAAAAGTAAAGCTATACTATATGCAATATGGCTGGTGGAAAGCTCTATGGTTAAGTTTTTGCGTAAAGCCAATTTTTCCCTACTTCAAAGGAATGTATTTTAATTAACTATCATGCTAGTTGAAACATTGTTGAGAAGATAGACATCCTCTCAACCCCAATTAAAGTAATCATTAAACCCAACAAAATTAATTTAGAGTAACATGATGAGATGCACATGATAATCCAAGTACCAGATACTCAAGACGTCCATAACCGGGGACACGGCTAATCATGATCAGTTTGTACACTCTGCAGAGGTTTGTGCACTTTCCCCACAAGACTCGATCGCCTCTGTTTGGTTTCTCGCACTGCATGGTGTTTGAGAAACGGATGACCGAGACATAGTCTTTCCGAAGAGCTAGCACCTTACGATCGGGCGAACCGTACCAACCTACATCCCCTACATCTGCTAGTCCACCACTATAAGAGTTCGCACAACCTACTCATACTATGCTAGAGCCCATAATAGCATTGTGGCTGCACACGGAAGTTTCTAGTATGAATAATCTCATGATCCCTTTGAGCCTGGGTGGCGGTCCAAAAGAAAAATAGGCAATCCTGGAATACCCAGATGCCTCAATCCACCCAGATGTGTATTAATGTTGCCACCTTAAGTTGAACCATTAATTAACAACTCACATCTGTCATGGATTTCACTCAACCCAAACCACGTCTACGAGCATAGCATGTCCTAACAGCAAACGTAGAAGTAACTCCCAAGGGTTTGAAAGTAATACAGGTAATAGGTACTACCTCAATCTACTTACCAATCCCACAAGTTAATTGATCCTACTCATGCAATGTGTTTGAGGATTTGTCTAATGCAATGAAAACTGGGTAATTGGAAAGCATGATCAAAGTGTTACTTGCCTTGCTGATGATCCGCAAAACCTAGAGACACAAAGTAGCAAGCGGCGCACTCCGGGTACTCTATCGCAATCAAACAAACAAGCATACAATAAGTACTTAACTAATGCACGGGTAAAACTCAAATAAGAGATCTAACCAGAAAGTTCAACTTAAGAACTCCGGTTTGCAAAAAGAATCAACTCGAAAGAAGCAACAAAACTCAAACTGCAAAAGAAACGAGCTCCGAATTACTAGTTGGCCTAAAGTCAAATTTTACAGTAGCCAAAACTTTCTTCAAGTTGTTCTAACGTAAAGAGGTCTTCGAGACGAAGATCTGGGATTTTGAATCACCTGATTCCGACTCTCGAGCGAAAAAAAAAACGAAAAACAAGAACAGGGCAGAAATCGCGATCGGAAAAATCGCGGATAAATACCCCGAAAAAGAAAAACGACGAACAGGCTAACGAACGAACGTTCGCTGTCTGCGGTTAACTAACGAAAACCGTTCGTTAAAACGAACGTACGAACGAACGTCCGCTATTTAACTAAACCGGCGAAAAAATAAAAAAAACCGAACCGATCTATAAAAAAAAACAGATCTAGGTTTTCCTAAACGAACCGATCTAAAAACAGAAAAAAAAAAAACTACCTCACTCCGGCGAACTTCCGGCGAGGGGCGGCGGCGGCGGCTGCGCGGCGGGGCGGCTTGGCAGCGGCGGGCGGTGGCTGTGGGCGGCGCGGCGGCGGCGGCACGGCGGGCGGCGAGGCTGCGGCGCGGCGGCTCGGGCGGCGCGCTGGCGAGGCGGCTAGGGTTAGGCGCTGGCGGGCTGGCGATTCGGGCCAGATCTGGCGCTATTTAAAGCCCAGAGTCCTGGTCCTTTACTAGTCCTAGTCGGTTTTTTTTAATAAAGTCCCGGCACAGTAAATTTAACGAAAGAAATACCAAACAGACTCCAAAATTCCCGAAAAAAAATTCACCGTCCTCTAATAATATTTAGGACAAAGTGAACATTTTTCCCGGACCTAAATGCAATTTTAAAAAACGTGTATTTTTCCTATGCAAATAAATCCGAAAATAAATCCAGAAAAATACCAAAAGTGATTTTAATATTTTTCCTCCAATATTTCTGTTATTTTGGAGAAGTCATATTATCTCCGCTCATTTATTTTATTTAGAAATACTTTTAGGAGGGAAAAATAAGAATCACACTGACCTCGTACCGGTATTCGAGCGAACTCAAATACGAAAACGGTAAAATTCCCAACTCTCTCCGTAGGTCCTTGAGTTGCTTAGAATTTCGAGGAACTCCACGAATAAAATGCAAAACGATGCAAATGCAATTATGATCTATGTATAACATTAAAAATTAAAAATTTGGGATGTTACAAACCTACCCACCCTTAGAATGAATCTCGCCCTCAAGATTCGACTTGGCTAGAGAACAGGTGTGGGTGGTCCTTGCGTAGATCATCTTCTCCTTCCCAGGTGGCTTCTTCCTCGGTGTGGTGACTCCACTGAACTTTTTGCAAAACTTGATAACCTTGCTGCGAGTAACTCTGCTCGAAAACTCGAGAATCTTAACGGGCTTCTCCTCG
This sequence comes from Secale cereale, assembly GCA_902687465.1. Classification (NCBI taxonomy): domain Eukaryota; kingdom Viridiplantae; phylum Streptophyta; class Magnoliopsida; order Poales; family Poaceae; genus Secale; species Secale cereale. The sequence goes on along the minus strand of LR738711.1, from coordinate 279,745,147 downwards.
TAGGTCAGATCACTGTCCAACTGAATTGCTTCCATGGGTACTGTGTCTCCAAGCGGTATATCAGCCATCTCCGCGTGACACTTCTTAAGCTGCGGAACGTGAAACACGTCGTGCACTCCTGACAATCCTTCTGGCAATTCCAACTTATAGGCAACCTCTCCCATGCATTCCAAAACACGGTAAGGTCCCACAAATCTCGGGGCTAACTTCCCTTTAACTCCGAAACGTTTAACTCCTCGCAGGGGCGATACTCTCAAGTACGCTCTGTCTCCGATCTCATAGGTTATCTCCTTGCGCTTCAAGTCTGCATAACTCTTCTGCCTGGACTGAGCTACCTTCAGTCTATCTCGGATCAACTTCACCTTATCCTCAAACTCTTTGATTAAGTCTAGTCCAAACAGTTGTCGGTCTCCAACTTCATCCCACGAAAACGGTGGTCGGCATCTCTTTCCATACAATGCCTCGAACGGTGCCATCTTCAAACTGGCCTGGTAACTGTTGTTGTATGAGAACTCTGCGTAAGGCAAGTTGTCATCCTAACTAGATCCAGCATATCCTCCAAAATCTGATTGACTCTCTTCGACTGTCCATCAGTCTGCGGGTGGAATGATGTGCTAAACTCTAGCCTGGTTCCCAAAGTTTCATCTAACTGATTCCAGAACTTTGAGGTAAACTGAGTTCCTCTATCTGATACGATACTCCTCGGAACTCCATGCAGACATACAATTCTGGTCATCTATATCTTAGCCAACTTCGCACTGGTATAGGTGGTTTTCACAGGAATAAAGTGGGCTACCTTCGTAAATCAGTCTACTACTACCCAGATTGAATCATATCCTGCTTTGGTCCTGGGCAATCCGGTGATAAAATCCATGCCAAGCTTCTCCCACTTCCATTTGGGTATTGGCATAGGTTGCAATAATCCTGCTGGCTTCTGATGTTCTGCCTTTACTCTTTGGCATACATCACAAACTGCTACGTACTCCGCAATATCCTTCTTCATACCAGTCCACCAGAAAATATCCTTCAAATCCAAATACATCTTAGTATTTCCTGGGTGAATCGAGTATGGTGAATCATGGGCCTCCTGTAAAATCAACTTCCTAATCTCCGGGTCATTGGGCACAAAGATTCGATCCTCAAACCATAAGGTGTCGTGTTCATCATCACGAAAACCTTTAGCTTTTCCTTCGCTCATCCTCTCCTTTATAGCGACAACCTCCTTGTCAGCCTTCTGAGCTTCTCTGATTTTATCCATCAGGGTAGACTAGATTTCTAGTGTTGCTACATAGCCTCTCGGAACTATCTCCATACGTAGTTCTCGTAGGTCCTCGGCTAACTCCTTTGGAAATTCTTCCATCATTAGGGTATTGACATGGCTCTTACGGCTTAGCGCATCAGCTACTACGTTAGCCTTTCCGGGATGATAATGCAATCTCATGTCATAGTCCTTAATGAGTTCCAGCCATCTCCTTTGCCTAAGATTCAACTCCTTCTGAGTGAATATGTACTTCCAACTCTTATGATCCGTATATACTTCACAATGGTTTCCAATGAGAAAATGTCTCCACGTCTTCAATGCATGCAGTACGGCTGCTAACTCCAAATCGTGGGTGGCATAGTTCATCTCATGAGGTTTTAGTTGTCGTGAAGCATACGAAACAACTCTTCCTTCCTGCATAAGAACTGCTCCAAGTCCTCGACGTGAAGCGTCGCAGTACACCTCATAATCCTTATGTTGATCTGGCAGAATCAACACAGGGGATGAGACCAACCTTTTCTTCAACTCCTGGAAACTAGTCTCACATTCTTCGGTCCAACTGAACTAGGTGTCCTTCTTCAACAATTTCGTCATAGGCTTTGCAATCTTCGAGAAATTCTCGATAAATCTCCGGTAGTATCCTGCGAGTCCAAGAAAACTCCGGATCTCTCCAACGGTCGTCAGTGCTTCCCAATTGGTCACAGTCTCCACCTTGGCGGGATCTACTGCTATTCCTTTTCTGGATATAACATGTCCGAGGAATCCGACTTCCTTCAACCAAAACTCGCATTTGCTAAACTTGGCATATAACTGATGTTCTCTGAGCTTCTCCAATACCAAACGCAAATGCTCTTCATGCTCCTCTTCATCCTTTGAGAAGATCAATATATCATCTATGAACACTACGACGAACTTATCCAAATACTCCATAAACACTTTGTTCATCAGGTTCATAAGGTAGGCCGGTGCGTTTGTCAGACCAAATGACATAACGGTATACTCATACAACCCATACCTAGTGGTAAAGGCCGTCTTAGGGATATCTTGCTCTCGAATCTTCAATTGATGGTACCCTGATCGTAGATCGATCTTAGAAAACACCTTAGCTCCTTGCAATCTATCGAACAGATCATTGATCATTGGCAGTGGTTACTTGTTCTTGATCGTTACTTCATTCAATCCTCGGTAATCAACAACCATTCTTAACAATCCATCCTTCTTCTCCACTAAAAGTACTGGCGAACCCCAAGGCAAAGAACTTGGGCGTATGAATCCTTTATCCAGTAACTCCTTGATCTGCTTATTAATTTCCTCCAAATATTTTAGGGGCATCCTATATGGTCTCTTAGAAATTGGTCCGGTGCCTGGCAAAAGTTCAATTAAAAACTCTATATCTCTATCCGGTGGCATGCCAGGTAACTCCTCTGGAAACACATCCGGATAATCCTTCACTACTGGCACTTCCTCCTGTACAACTCTTGACAAGGAATTTAACCTACTCCTCTTTGACTCATGCTAGGATGTATACTTGATCCTTCTTCCTTCCGGCGTAGTAAGCAAAATGGTCTTACTGGCACATTCAATATTCCCTTCATACTTAGATAACCAATCGATGCCTAAAATCACATCCAGTCCTTGAGATTCCAATACTATTAGGTCCGAAGGGAATATGTAATTACCAATCCTTAAGGGCAACTGATCACACCATGACTTCGCCATATACTCTGCTCCTGGTGAGGTTACTAAAATGGGCGATCTAAGGGCTTGGGTCGGAAGTTTATACTGATCCACGAATCCCCTTGAAATATATGAATGCGATGCACCAGTATCGAAAAGAACGAGTGCAGTAAAGGACTTAACTAGGAACTTACCTATGACTGCATCTGGTTGCTCTTCTAATTCTTCCACAGTCACGTGGTTCACTTGTCCTTTGTTGAACGGGTTGGGCTTCTTCCCGGCGCTTCCATTGCCGTTCCCATTCTTAACTTCTGGGCATTCATTGGCATAATGTCCAGTCTTCCCACACTTGTAACAAGTGACATGGCTAAAATCCCTCTTGGTGGGTGTGGACGGTGCAGGGCGGTTCTGGTTTCCATTGGCTCCATTCCCGTTTCCATTCCCATTTCCATTCTTGGTGCCATTGTGGTCGTGTGAGCTACTTCCTCCATGGGTATGCTAAAACTGTCCTACTGATTTAGGGGTAATGCGAGGCTTCTGCTGAGCTCCAGAGTTATATTTTCCTTGCCCATACTTCCTCTTGCGATTCTTAATCTGTTGATGCTTCCTTTCAATCATTAGGGCGCGGTCAACCAACTCCTGATAGTTATTGAAAGTTGCCACCATCAACTGTACACTCATCTCATCATTCAACCCTTCCATAAATCTCTCCTGCTTCTTGGCATCTGTGGCCACATCGTGTGGGGCATAACGAGATAGGGTACTAAACTCATCCACGTATTGGGCCACAGTACGGTTCCCTTGGCGCAAATTACGAAACTCCAGCTTCTTCATACTCATTGCTCCAGTCGAGACATGGGCAGTACGAAAAGCTTGCTGAAACTGATCCCAAGTCACATTGGCTACCGGGTAAGTGGCTGTGTAATTCTCCCACCATGCTGCGGCTGGTCCAGACAACTGGTGTGCGGCAAATCGCACCTTCTCAGCATCCGAGCAATTGGCGGTGGTCAAATCCCTTCCAATCTTGCGTAGCCAGTCATCAGCCACAATTGGTTCGATGCTTCTAGCAAACACAGGTGGTTGCAACCTTAAGAAACGTGTCAGGTTGTCCACAGGTGGTGGTGGTGGAGGGTTGTCGTTGTTGTTCTGGTTGTTCTGAGTGTTCTGGACAAGAAGTTGCATCAGGGTGTTCTGCTGCTGGATCAACTGGGTGAGCTCAGGGGGAAACTCGAATTCACGTCTTGGAGGCATCTGATGGGTGTAGAGGGAAGAGATTAGAATAGAAAAGAGGTCTAAGGGAAAATCACTACCCATATGCACATGAGACAAACACACAATCATATCACACCAATCAATTTCAAGCAAGGTCTTACAAGTCTAACGATCGTTTACAAAAGTGCTCTAAATCTAATATCTGGAGGCAAACTACTAGTCACAAGGTGGTCATCTAAAAATATTGATCGGCAGAGGATTCCATAATATCTGCCCCAGCTTCATCTTCATAGTCTTCATCCTTGCTATCCTCAGCTTCCGAATCCGTATCATCTATGATGATATAGTCTTCCGGTGGAATCTCCTTGGGTTCTTCTTCCTCGTCTTCTTCTCCCATGAGTATTCCTAACTTCCGGGTCAAATCATCATTCTTCTCCACAAGTATCTTCATCTCCTCCTCATATCCGTCGCGTGTAGACTTGAGTTCTTCCTCTAGCTCCAAATTCCTATTTAGGGCCTTCTTCAAATCTATCATCCCAGCACACATCTGGTGCTCCAGGCGACGAATGTGGTGGTTCAACTCCTGGATAAATGCTGCAATGGATATACCCTTCCGAGTGCTGATCATATCCCAATTCTCATCTCGGCGTCCACAAATCTGGTAGATGGTGTCCTTTAGCTCCTGCTTGTAGACTTCTCCAATCCTTCCCATAGCAATGTGGGCTGCCATACTCCTTCCTAGGCTCCATGTAGGTGCATTAAAGGAAAATGCTATGAGTGAGGTGACGGGTGCGAACGTCCTTCCTGGAACTTGAGCTTGAATCAACCAACGCTCCTCCTCAGGTAGAGTGGCATTGTAGGTTCCAGTGAAACTTGGTAATCCAATGTGTAGATATCTGGTGACTTCCTTCAGGTGTCGTCCAAATGGCGTATCATCATCCGGTTGCATGAACTTGTGCTTTGCTTCCACCATCCTAAAGAGTAGAAAAGATGAGATGTCAGAAAAGAGAAGAGTGAATTGTGTTCTATGGCTTGTCTTAGTGGTCGTGTCCTACAGTCAGCGTGTGCTCTGATACCATCTTGTAGCGACCAGACCTCAAACAGTCTGATCTCCATGCATCAGTGTCATCCCTGGATCAGTAATGCTGACACGCATGGTATTTGAAGGATTTATAACAGAGTAGCAATCACACACTTATTACATCGATAGTCCAACAATGAATTTATTACAAATAATATGGCTGAAGGCCATCTAACACGATAACAACGGAAGGCTTGGAAGATAAGTGAGTCCATCAACTCCATGTCACAACCCAAGTTCTGGTATGCACTAGGTTAGTCTTGTTGTTTGCATCATGTTTAAATTTCAAATGAAATTGAATTGAGGACTTGTGAAACCCTCAGAAACCCTTTTTGAAAATGACCCAAATAAAAATTGCTCCAAAAAGGTCCAAGAAAATGTTCATGTGGCCCTCTGAAAATATTGGTTAGAGATAAAAATCAAACAAATATTATTAGGAGCTCATAAGTATTTATTTTGGGCATTTGGAATTAATGCAATAGTTATTTGCTAGGATATATATTTATTATATATTTTATATATGTCCAAAATTCTGATTCTTTATTTTGAGGGGCTTGGATTAATTCCTAGGTCCCTGCAAAATAAAAATGTCAGAAGAAAATAATTGATTTAGTTTAGAAACTAAATCAAAACATAATTGCAGAAATAGAAAACAGAACAAATAAAAAAATAGGAGAGGGAGCAACTTACCTCTGCTGGCCCAGCACAGTGCGGCCTGGCTGGCCCAGCTGGCCAGCCCACCCCGCCTGGCTCCCCTGTTGTTTTCCTCGCGCCAGTAGGCAGGCGCGTGGCCGACGCGCGCGCGCACGGCGAGTGCGCCACGCCGCCAGCTGCCTGCCTGCTTCCCCGGGACAGCACGACGCCTTGAAGCTTCTCCGCGGCGCCACCCCGATCCCCTGGACGCTTTTCTCCCCCCTCCTGCCCTCTCCCTCGCTCTTTCTCGCACCCCCCCGAACGCCGTCGTCGCCGTCGCCCGCCGCTGCCGTGGCCACAGGCCACCCCACGCCCAGCCAAGGTGCCCGAGAGCTCCGCCACCTCATTCCCGACCTCTCCGACGAGTCACACGTCGCCGGACGCCCTGAGGAGCTGCCACCGTCATCTTCTTCATCGCCGGCCGCCGGAGATCCCCTCCGCCGCCCTGCTCGCTCCGGCCCTCCTCCGAGCCCTCCGCCTGCACCGCTGCGATCGCCGTGAGCTTCTCCCTCGAACCTTGCCCTCCGTTTCGCCGTTCTTACGCCATAGCCATGCCACCCACCGGACCCGAGCAGTTGCGCCGCCGTGTTTCCTCTCCGTCGTGGCCAGGGCCACCGTGGCTCGCAACTTGGCGTGTCACTGCATTTGCCACACTGCCAGGAGCCCGTAGCACCTCTCCGTTGGCCTCCCTGTGCCCTGTAGCTCCAATTCCGACGAGGCCCGAACTCCGGCGCCGCCGCGAGCTCGTTTCCGGCGAGCTCCGGCCGCCCTAGCTGCTGCTGCTTGTTGGAATGGATGCGGGTGAGCTCCAGCTCCCCGTAGATGGTCTCCGCTGCGCAAAAGACCCCCGGAATGGAAATCTCGACGCCCTCCGCCGCGTTTGCTGCCGCCGGCGGCTAAACGTCGGCGTGTTTGCTGGGGTTTGACCAGGATTTGACCCCCTAGGTCAATGACAGGCGGGCCCCCACCCCTTCAGTTAGTTGACTGTTTAGTTTAATTAAGTAATTTTGGTTAATTAGATTAGCCACTGACATGTGGGCCCTGCCCTGCTGACTTTCTGTTAGGATTAGTTTAGTGTTAATTAACTCAGTTAATTAACTGAGTCACTGACCAGTGGACCCCACTGTCAGGTTTGACTCTGGACCAGCTCTTTGACCTGCTGACGTCATGCTTGGGTCATGCTGACGCAGTATTCCAATTCTGGTATTTAAATAAATCTTAAATGATTTATTTATTTCAGAAAATTGTTTAAAACTTTAAAAAATCACAGAAATTCAACCGTAGCTCAGAATGAAATAATTTATATATGAAAAATGATCAGAAAAATATAAGGAATTTGTTTATGGCATTTTCATGCATGTTTAACAAACTTATACTTGCTGTATATGTGAAAACACATAAATGGCACTTTTAAATGTTAATTTTGGAATTGCATTTGGTTCAAATGGACTTCTTTCAAATCGAATGCTAGTTGCATTAACTCAAATAACATCACATCTTCATGCCATGATCATGCATCATATTGTTGCATATGCTTGTGTTTGATTGTCGGCACCGTTCTTCTCGATAGGTCCAGCTCCGGAGACCGATCCAGAGTACCTGTCAGAGGAGTAGTGCTCTACACATTGTTTTACCAGGCAAGCAAAACCCCTTGTTCATTCCGATACAACCCCTCTCTCGCTCCTGCTCCCTGTTATTGCATTAGAACAACAACGACTTCAACTGCTACTTTATGCTGCGGTAGTTGAACCCATTCCTTTGCATGACCTGTCATTCCACAGTAAATAGTTGAAACCCACTAGCATGTGTAGGAGTTGATTGAAGCCATGTTGTGATCTTACCATGCCTTGCTTGCTATTGCTTAGAGTGTGTCAGGTCCGATTCATCGGGAATGAATTGGAGTACAATGATATGTTCTGATGCTGAGGGTTAAGTGTGTGAACACGATTTGGTAAAGGTAGTGGTGAGAGGCCATGTAGGAGTACATGGTGGGTTGTCTCACTGGAACCGTCCCTAAGAACTGAGTTCTGTGTATGTTGTCGAATGACCAGCTACTACCACGCATTGGAATGCTTAAGTGCCCCTCTCGACTTATTAACCGACTTGGTCTCTGTCCAGGAGTTGCAACTAGTTTCTGGTGTTTGTAGGTAGTGTTAGTAGTCTACCAAGTGGCACTCGGCCAGTGGGCTTGGGACAGACTAGGCACCGTGGCACGGTGTACCAAGCGTAGATCCACTCGGCGAGGTGGGCTTGGGAACCCTGCGCACATCATTTGGGCCCGTGAGCGATACCCCGGCCGGATCTCCTTACGGACGGAACCCGAATAGGCGATAAACCTGGAATAGAGTCTTGTGTGGTTAGTCAGGTCGTGGCCCACACCCTCGCCAGGCTTCCGCTTGAAGGTTGCCGAGATACACGAGATGTACATGGCGGTAAGTGGCGAGAGCGTGTGTGAAGAAGTACACCCCTGCAGGGTTAACATGATCTATTCGAATAGCCGGGTCCACGGTTATGGACTTCTTGGATGCTTACGTGGTACATAGACAACTTGAAGTGGATACTCTAAAATACTCAAGACAAGTGCGAGTGCTATGGATGGCCTTCTCGTAGGGAGACGGGGATGAATCCATAGTGGTGTATTGTGTGGTGCTTAGTGGACTCGTGTGCGCCACCTCAAAAGAGTTACCAGCAATCGTAGAATAGGATAGCCACTGAGTCAAAGCTGGCTTGCTGCAACTAAACCCCACTTTGCCATCTTGATACAAGTGCATGTATGATAGGATCTGATGTAAGTCTTGCTGAGTACCTTTGTACTCATGTTTGCTTAATCTATGTTTTGCAGATAGGATTGATGTCTCACTAGTAGTTCCGCTTGGACTTCGACAAGTAGCTTGTACCTCAGCTACGTTCTTGGACGAGTGTTGTAGATAGTCAGGCTCTTCAGCCTTTTTCATTTGTAGATGTCTGTACTCAGACATGTTGTGCTTCCGCTTGTTGCTTGTATGCTCTGAATGCTGAGTCGTGAGACCCATGTTTGTAATATCTGGCTCCTCGGAGCCTAATGAATAAATACTTTGTTTATTAGAGTCTTGTTGTGATGCCATGTTGTATTTGCACATATTGAGCATATTGTGTGTATGTTATTGAAATGCTTGGTATGTGTGGGATCCGACACCTAGTTGTTTACCCTTGGTAGCCTATCTTACAGGGAAATGTCTCCTAGTGTTTCCACTGAGCCTTGGTAGCCTGCTACTGCTCCGGAACACTTAGGCTGACCAGCATGTGTCCTTCTTCGTTCCTGTGTCTGTCCCTTAGGGGAAATGTCACGCATTGTTCCTTTAAGTCCCTATAGCTTGCTACGACTTGGGTTCATACGTTGATGACCGACACGTTCGTTGCTGGGCCACGTATGCCTGTCTCTGTAATTTAGTGCCACTTTTGGTTTATAACTGGTCATGTCGGCCCGGGTTCTCTGTCATATGGATGCTAGCGGCACTATCATATACGTGAGCCAAAATGCGCAAACGGTACCGGGCCAGGTAAGGTGGCACTCGTGGGAATACCGCGCGTGACGCCGTAAGGTGATATGGTGTGTTACATGCTAGATTGGTGTGACTTAGGACCGGGGTCCCGACACTCCAGCGGCATCACTGAGTATAGAACCACGACCTAAAAGGGCATCTTACTCGTCATCTGAAAAGTCTGCAACATGAAACGTTGCAGCCTGAAAACGGGTAAGCACATGGAATATGCTAGCAAGGTAACACAAGAGAATGCAATAAAAGTAAAGCTATACTATATGCAATATGGCTGGTGGAAAGCTCTATGGTTAAGTTTTTGCGTAAAGCCAATTTTTCCCTACTTCAAAGGAATGTATTTTAATTAACTATCATGGTAGTTGAAACATTGTTGAGAAGATAGAAATCCTCTCAACCCCAATTAAAGTAATCATTAAACCCAACAAAATTAATTTAGAGTAACATGATGAGATGCACATGATAATCCAAGTACCAGATACTCAAGACGTCCATAACCGGGGACACGGCTAATCATTATCAGTTTGTACACTCTGCAGAGGTTTGTGCACTTTCCCCACAAGACTCGATCGCCTCCGTTTGGTTTCTCGCACTGCATGGTGTTTGAGAAATGGATGACCGAGACATAGTATTTCAGAAGCGCTAGCACCTTACGATCGGGCGGACCGTACCAACCTACATCCCCTACATCTGCTAGTCCACCACTGTAAGAGTTCGCACAACCTACTCATACTATGCTAGTTCCCATAATAGCATTGTGGCTGCACACGGAAGTTTCTAGTATGAATAATCTCATGATCCCTTTGAGCCTGGGTGGCGGTCCAAAAGAAAAACAGGTAATCCTGGAATACCCAGATGCCTCAGTCCACCCAGATGTGTATTAATGTTGCCACCTTAAGTTGAACCATTAATTAACAACTCACATCTGTCATGGATTTCACTCAACCCAAACCATGTCTACGAGCATAGCATGTCCTAACATCAAACGTAGAAGTAACTCCCAAGGGTTTGAATGTAATACAGGTAATAGGTACTACCTCAATCTACTTCCCAATCCCACAAGTTAATTGATCCTACTCATGCAATGTGTTTGAGGATTTGTCTAATGCAATGAAAACTGGGTAATTGGAAAGCATGATCAAAGTGTTACTTGCCTTGCTGATGATCCGCAAAACCTAGAGACTCAAAGTAGCAAGCGGCGCACTCCGGGTACTCTATCGCAATCAAACAAACAAGCATACAATAAGTACTTAACTAATGCACGGGTAAAACTATAATAAGAGATCTAACCAGAAAGTTCAACTTAAGAACTCCGGTTTGCAAAAAGAATCAACTCGAAAGAAGCAACGAAACTCAAACTGCAAAAGAAACGAGCTCCGAATGACTAGTTCTCCTAAAGTCAAATTTTACAGTAGCCAAAACTTTGTTCAAGTTGTTCTAACGTAAAGAGGGCTTCGTGACGAAGATCTGGGATTTTGAATCACCTGATTCCGACTCTTGAGCGAAAAGAAAAACGAAAAACAAGATCAGGGCAAAAATCGCGATCGGAAAAATCGCGGATAAATACCCCGAAAAAGAAAAACGACGAACAGGCAAACGAACGAACGTTCGCTGTCTGCGGTTAACTAACGAAAACCGTTCGTTAAAACGAACGTACGAACGAACGTCCGCTATTTAACTAAACCGGCAAAAAAATAAAAAAAAACTGAACCGATCTATAAAAAAAATAGATATAGGTTTTCCTAAACGAACCGATCTAAAAACAGAAAAAAAAACTACCTCACTCCGGCGAACTCCGGCGAACTGCGGGGCAGCGGCGGGGCAGCGGCGGGCGGCGCAGCGGAGGCGGGCGGCGCGGCGGGCGTCGGCGGCGCTGCGGCGGCGGGCGGCGCGGCGGCGGCGGCGGCGCGGCGGCTCGAGAGGCGGGCTGGTGAGGCGGCTAGGGTTAGGTGCTGGCGGGCTGGCGATTCAGGCCGGATTTCACCGTCCTCTAATAATATTTAGGACAAAGTGAACATTTTCCCGGACCTAAATGCAATTTTGAAAAACATGTATTTTTCCTATGCAAATAAATCCGAAAATAAATCCAGAAAAATACCAAAAGTGATTTTAATATTTTTCCTCCAATATTTCTGTTATTTTGGAGAAGTCATATTATCTCCGCTCATTTATTTTATTTAGAAATACTTTTAGGAGGGAAAAACAATTAGAATCACACTGTCCTCGTACCGGTATTCGAGCGAACTCAAGTACAAAAACGGTAAAATTCCCAACTCTCTCCATAGGTCCTTGAGTTACTTAGAATTTCGAGGAACTCCACGAATAAAATGAAAAACGATGCAATTGCAATTATGATCTATGTATAACATTCCAAATTAAAAATTTGGGATGTTACAAACCTACCCCCTTAGAATGAATCTCGCCCTCGAGATTCGACTTGGCTAGAGAACAGGTGTGGGTGGTCCTTGCGTAGATCATCTTCTCGTTCCCAGGTGGCTTCTTCCTCGGTGTGTGGACTCCACTGAACTTTGCAAAACTTGATAACCTTGCTGCGAGTAACTCTGCTCGAAAACTCGAGAATCTTAATAGGCTTCTCCTCATAGGTCAGATCACTGTCCAACTGAATTGCTTCCAGGGGTACGGTGTCTCTAAGCGGTATATCAGCCATCTCCGCGTGACACTTCTTAAGCTGCGAAATGTGAAACATGTCGTGCACTCCTGACAATCCTTCTGGCAATTCCAACTTATAGGCAACCTCTCCCATGCATTCCAAAACACGGTAAGGTCCCACAAATCTCGGAGCTAACTTCCCTTTAACTCCGAAACGTTTAACTCCTCGCAGGGGCGATACTCTCAAGTACGCTCTGTCTCCGATCTCATAGGTTATCTCCTTGCGCTTCGAGTCTGCATAACTCTTCTGCCTGGACTGAGCTACCTTCAGTCTATCTCGGATCAACTTCACCTTCTCCTCAGACTCTTTGATTAAGCCTGGTCCAAACAGTTGTCGGTCTCCAACTTCATCCCACGATAACGGTGTTCGGCATCTCCTTCCATACAATGCCTCGAACGGTGCCATCTTCAAACTGGCCTGGTAACTGTTGTTGTAAGAGAACTCTGCGTAAGGCAAGTTGTCATCCCAACTAGATCCATAATCTAATGCACAGGCTCTCAGCATATCCTCCAAAATCTGATTGACTCTCTCCGTCTGTCCATCAGTCTGCGGGTGGAATGATGTGCTAAACTCTAGCCTGGTTCCCAAAGTTTCATGTAACTGATTGCAGAACTTTGAGGTAAACTGAGTTCCTCTATCTGATACGATACTCCTCGGAACTCCATGCAGACATACAATTCTGGTCATGTATATCTTAGCCAACTTCGCACTGGTATAGGTGGTTTTCACAGGAATAAAGTGGGCTACCTTCGTCAATCGGTCTACTACTACCCAGATTGAATCATATCCTGCTTTGGTCGTGGACAATCCGGTGATAAAATCCATGCCAAGCTTCTCCCACTTCCATTCGGGTATTGGCATGGGTTGCAATAATCCTGCTGGCTTCTGATGTTCTGCCTTTACTCTTTGGCATACATCACAAACTGCTACGTACTCCGCAATATTATTCTTCATACCAGTCCACCAAAAAATCAACTTCCTAATCTCCGGGTCATTGGGCAACATCTTAGTATTTCCTCGGTGAATCGAGTATGGTGAATCATGGGCCTCCTGTAAAATCAACTTCCTAATCTCCGGGTCATTGGGCACATAGATTCGATCCTCAAACCATAAGGTGTCGTGTTCATCCTCACGAAAACCTTTAGCTTTTCCTTCGCTCATCCTCTCCTTTATAGCGACAACCTCCTTGTCAGCCTTCTGAGCTTCTCTGATTGTATCCATCAGGGTAGACTGGATTTCTAGTGTTGCTACATGGCCTCTCGGAACTATCTCCATACGTAGTTCTCGTAGGTCCTCGGCTAACTCCTTTGGAAATTCTTCCATCATTAGGCTATTGACATGGCTCTTACGGCTTAGCGCATCAGCTACTACGTTAGCCTTTCCGGGATGATAATGCAATCTCATGTCATAGTCCTTAATGAGTTCCAGCCATCTCCTTTGCCTAAGGTTCAACTCCTTCTGAGTGAATATGTACTTCAAACTCTTATGATCTGTATATACTTCACAATGGTTTCCAATGAGAAAATGTCTCCATGTCTTCAATGCATGCAGTACGGCTGCTAACTCCAAATCGTGGGTGGCATAGTTCATCTCATGAGGTTTTAGTTGTCGTGAAGCATACGAAACAACTCTTCCTTCCTGCATAAGGACTGCTCCAAGTCCTCGACGTGAAGCGTCGCAGTACACCTCATAATCCTTATGTTGATCTGGCAGAATCAACACAGGGGATGAGACCAACCTTTTCTTCAACTCCTGGAAACTAGTCTCACATTCTTCGGTCCAACTGAACTTGGTGTCCTTCTTCAACAATTCCGTCATAGGCTTTGCAATCTTCGAGATATTCTCGACAAATCTCCGGTAGTATCCTGCGAGTCCAAGAAAACTCCGGATCTCTCCAACGGTCGTCGGTGCTTCCCAATTGGTCACAGTCTCCACCTTGGCGGGATCTACTGCTATTCCTTTTCCGGATATAACATGTCCGAGGAATCCGACTTCCTTCAACCAAAACACGCATTTGCTAAACTTGGCATATAACTGATGTTCTCTGAGCTTCTCCAATACCAAACGCAAATGCTCTTCATGCTCCTCTTCATCCTTCGAGAAGATCAAAATATCATCTATGAACACTACGACAAACTTATCCAAATACTCCATAAACACTTTATTCATCAGGTTCATAAAGTAGGCCGGTGCGTTTGTCAGACCAAATGACATAACGGTATACTCATACAACCCATACCTAGTGGTAAAGGCCGTCTTAGGGATATCTTGCTCTCGAATCTTCAATTGATTGTACCCTGATCGTAGATCGATCTTAGAAAACACCTTAGCTCCTTGCAATCTATCAAACAGATCATTGATCATTGGCAGTGGGTACTTGTTCTTGATCGTTACTTCATTCAATCCTCGGTAATCAACAACCATTCTTAACGATCCATCCTTCTTCTCCACTAAAAGTACTGGCGAACCCCAAGGCGAAGAACTTGGGCGTATGAATCCTTTATCCAGTAACTCCTTGATCTGCTTCTTTATTTCCTCCAAATCTTTTGCGGGCATCCTATATGGTCTCTTAGAAATTGGTCCGGTGCGTGGCAAAAGTTCAATTAAAAACTCTATATCTCTATCCGGTGGCATGCCAGGTAACTCCTCTAGAAACACATCCGGATAATCCTTCACTACTGGCACTTCCTCATGTACAACTCCTGACAAGGAATTTAACCTACTCCTCTTTGACTCATGCTGGGATACATACTTGATCCTTCTTCCTTCCGGCGTAGTAAGCAAAATGGTCTTACTGGCACATTCAATATTCCCTTCATACTTAGATAACCAATCCATGCCTAATATCACATCCAGTCCTTGAGATTCCAATACTTTTAGGTCCGAAGGGAATATGTAATTACCAATCCTTAAGGGCAACTGATCACACCATGACTTAGCCATATACTCTGCTCCTAGTGAGGTTACTAACATGGGCGATCTAAGGGCTTGGGTCGGCAGTTTATACTTATCCACGAATCCCCTTGAAATATATGAATGCGATGCACCAGTATCGAAAAGAACGAGTGCAGTAAAGGACTTAACTAGGAACTTACCTATGACTGCATCTGGTTGCTCTTCTACTTCTTCCACAGTCATGTGGTTCACTTGTCCTTTGTTGAACGGGTTGGGCTTCTTCCCGGCGCTTCCATTGCCGTTCCCATTCTTAACTTCTGGGCATTCATTGGCATAATGTCCAGTCTTCCCACACTTGTAACCAATGACATGGCTAAAATCCCTCTTGGTGGGTGTGGACGGTGCAGGGCGGTTCTGGTTTCCATTGGCTCCATTCCCGTTTCCATTCCCATTTCCATTCTTGGTGCCATTGTGGTTGTGTGAGCTACTTCCTCCATGGGTATGCTGAAACTGTCCTACTGCTTTAGGGGTAAAGCGAGGCTTCTGCTGAGCTCCAGAGTTATACTTTCCTTGCCCATACTTCCTCTTGTGACTCTCAATCTATTGATGCTTCCTTTCAATCATTAGGGCGCGGTCAACCAACTCCTGATAGTTATTGAAAGTTGCCACCATCAACTGTACACTCATCTCATCATTCAACCCTTCCATAAATCTCTCCCGCTTCTTGGCATCTGTGGCCACATCGTCTGGGGCATAACGAGATAGGGTACTAAACTCATCCACGTAATGGGCCACAGTACGGTTCCCTTGGCGCAAATTACGAAACTACTGCTTCTTCATACTCATTGCTCCAGTCGTGACATGGGCAGTACGAAAAGCTTGCTGAAACTGATCCCAAGTCACATTGGCTACGGGGTAAGTGGCTGTGTAATTCTCCCACCATGTTGCGGCTGGTCCAGACAACTGGTGTGCGGCAAATCGCACCTTCTCAGCATCCGAGCAATTGGCGGTGGTCAAATCCCTTCCAATCTTGCGTAGCCAGTCATCAGCCACAATTGGTTCGATGCTGCTAGCAAACACAGGTGGTTGCCACCTTAAGAAATGTGTCAGGTTGTCCACAGGTGGTGGTGGTGGAGGGTTGTTGTTGTTGTTCTGGTTGTTCTGAGTGTTCTGGACAAGAAGTTGCATCAGGGTGTTCTGCTGCTGGATCAACTGGGTGAGCTCAGGGGGAAACACGAATTCACGTCTTGGAGGCACATGATGGGTGTAGAGGGAAGAGATTAGAATAGAAAAGAGGTCTAAGGGAAAATCACTACCCATATGCACATGAGATAAACACACAATCATATCACACCAATCAATTTCAAGCAAGGTCTTACAAGTCTAACGATCGTTTACAAAAGTGCTCTAAATCTAATATCTGGAGGCAAACTACTAGTCAAAGGGTGGTCATCTAAAAATATTGATCGGTAGAGGATTCCATAATATCTGCCCCAGCTTCATCTTCATAGTGTTCATCCTTGCTATCCCCAGCTTCCGAATCCGTATTATCTATGATGATATAGTCTTTCGGTGGAATCTCCTTGGGTTCTTCTTCCTCGTCTTCTTCTCCCATGAGTATTCCTAACTTCCGGGTCAAATCATCATTCTTCTCCACAAGTATCTTCATCTCCTCCTCATATCCGTCGCGTGTAGACTTGAGTTCTTCCTCTAGCTCCAAATTCCTATTTAGGGCCTTCTTCAAATCTATCATCCCAGCACACATCTGGTGCTCCAGGCGACGAATGTGGTGGTTCAACTCCTGGATGAATGCTGCAATGGATATACCCTTCCGAGTGCTGATCATATCCCAATTCTCATCTCGGCGTCAACAAATCTGGTAGATGGTGTCCTTTAGCTCCTACTTGTAGACTTCTCCAATCCTTCCCATAGCAATGTGGACTGCCATACTCATTCCTAGGCTCCATGTAGGTGCATTAAAGGAAAATGCTATGAGTGAGGTGACGGGTGCGAACGTCCTTCCTGGAACTTGAGCTTGAATCAACCAACGCTCCTCCTCAGGTAGAGTGGTATTGTAGGTTCCAGTGAAACTTGGTAATCCAATGTGTAGATATCTGGTGACTTCCTTCAGGTGTCGTCCAAATGGTGTATCATCATCCGGTTGCATGAACTTGTGCTTTGCTTCCACCATCCTAAAGAGTAGAAAAGATGAGAAGTCAGAAAAGAGAAGAGTGAATTGTGTTCTAGGGCTTGTCTTAGTGGTCGCGTCCTACAGTTAGTGTGTGCTCTGATACCATCTTGTAGCGACCAGACCTCAAACAGTCTGATCTCCATGCGTCAGTGTCATCCCTAGATCAGTAATGCTGACACGCATGGTACTTGAAGGATTTATAACAGAGTAGCAATCACACACTTATTACATCGATAGTCCAACGATGAATTTATTACAAATAATATGGCTGAAGGCCATCTAACACGATAACAGCGGAAGGCTTGGAAGATAAGTGAGTCCATCAACTCCAGCGGCATCACTGAGTATAGAACCACGACCTAAAAGGGCATCTTACTCGTCGTTTGAAAAGTCTGCAACATGAAACGTTGCAGCCCGAAAACGGGTCAGCACATGGAATATGCTGGCAAGGTAACACAAGAGAATGCAATAAAAGTAAAGCTATACTATATGCAATATGGTGGTGGAAAGCTCTATGGTTAAGTTTTTGCGTAAAGCCAATTTTTCCCTACTTCAAAGGAATGTATTTTAATTAACTATCATGGTAGTTGAAACATCGTTGAGAAGATAGACATCCTCTCAACCCCAATTAAAGTAATCATTAAACCCAACAAAATTAATTTAGAGTAACTTGATGAGATGCACATGATAATCCAAGTACGAGATACTCAAGACGTCCATAACCGGGGACACGGCTAATCATGATCAGTTTGTACACTCTGCAGAGGTTTGTGCACTTTCCCCACAAAACTCGATCGCCTACGTTTGGTTTCTCGCACTGCATGGTGTTTGAGAAACGTATGACCGAGACATAGTCTTTCAGAAGCGCTAGCACCTTACGATCGGGCGGACCGTACCAACCTACATCCCCTACATCTGCTAGTCCACCACTGTAAGAGTTCGCAGAACCTACTCATACTATGCTAGAGCCCATAATAGCATTGTGGCTGCACACGGAAGTTTCTAGTATGAATAATCTCATGATCCCTTTGAGCCTGGGTGGCGGTCCAAAAGAAAAACAAGCAATCCTGGAATACCCAGATGCCTCAGTCCACCCAGATGTGTATTAATGTTGCCACCTTAAGTTGAACCATTAATTAACAACTCACATCTGTCATGGGTTTCACTCAACCCAAACCACGTCTACGAGCATAGCATGTCCTAACAGCAAATGTAGAAGTAACTCCCAAGGGTTTGAATGTAATGCAGGTAATAGGTACTACCTTAATCTACTTCCCAATCCCACAAGTTAATTGATCCAACTCATGCAATGTGTTTGAGGATTTGTCTAATGCAATGAAAACTGGGTAATTGGAAAGCATGATCAAAGTGTTACTTGCCTTGCTGATGATCCGCAAAACCTAGATACTCAAAGTAGCAAGCGGAGCACTCCGGGTACTCTATCGCAATCAAAAAAACAAGCATACAATAAGTACTTAACTAATGCACGGGTAAAACTCAAATACGAGATCTAACCAGAAAGTTCAACTTAAGAACTCCGGTTTGCAAAAAGAATCAACTCGAAAGAAGCAACGAAACTCAAACTGCAAAGGAAACGAGCTCCGAATTACTAGTTGGCCTAAAGTCAAATTTTACAGTAGCCAAAACTTTGTTGAAGTTGTTCTAACGTAAAGAGGGCTTCGAGACGAAGATCTGGGATTTTGAATCACCTGATTCCGACTCTCGAGCGAAAAGAAAAACGAAAAACATGATCAGGGCAGAAATCGCGATCGGAAAAATCGCGGATAAATACCCCGAAAAAGAAAAACGACGAACAGGCTAACAAACGAACGTTCGCTGTCTGCGGTTAACTAACGAAAACTGTTCGTTAAAACGAACGTACGGACGGACGTCCGCTATTTAACTAAACCGGCGAAAAAAAAACCGAACAGATCTATAAAAAAAACAGATCTAGGTTTTCCTAAACGAACCGATCTAAAAACAGGAAAAAAAACTACCTCACTCCGGCGAACTCTGGCGAACTTCCAGCGAGGGGCGGCGGCGGCGGCTACGCGGCGGGTGGCGGCGGCGTGGCGGCGGCGGCGCGGCGGGTGGCGAGGCGGCGGCGCGGCAGCTCGGGCGGCGGGCTGGCGAGGCGGCTAGGGTTAGGCGCTGGCGGGCTGGCGATTCGGGCCGGATCTGGCGCTATTTAAAGCCCAGAGTCCTGGTCCTTTACTAGTCCTAGTCGGTTTCTTTTTTTTTTAAATAGAGTCCCGGCGCAGTAAAATTAACGAAAGAAATACCAAACGGACTCCAAAATTCCCGAAATAAATTTTCACCGTCCTCTAATAATATTTAGGACAAAGTGAACATTGTTCTCAGACCTAAATGCAATTTTGAAAAACGCGTAATTTTCCTATGCAAATAAATCCGAAAATAAATCTAGAAAAATACCAAAAGTGATTTTAATATTTTTCCTCCCATATTTCTGTTATTTTGGAGAAGTCATATTATCTCCGCTCATTTATTTTATTTAGAAATACTTTTAGGAGGGAAAAATAAATAGAATCACACTGTCCTCGTATCGGTATTCGAGCGAACTCAAATACGAAAACGGTAAAATTCCCAACTCTCTCCGTAGGTCTTTGAGTTGCTTGGAATTTCGAGGAACTCCACGAATAAAATGCAAAACGATGCAAATGCAATTGTGATCTATGTATAACATTCCAAATTAAAAATTTGGGATGTTACACCTTGGGGGTGGAACAAGGCTAAAGAAAGAATAAAGGTTGCAGCTGCACTAGCACTAACTTACGTGTTAAGAGCAAGAAGAGAAGTGCCACGAGCGTCAAAGTGATCACGAAGTGATCCTATCTAAACACGTCAATCATAACCCCACCGTGTTCACTTCCCGAACCCCTTTCGGAAAATGACCGTCACGATTAGTCATGCTGCTAGTGTGTTCTGAACATGGTGTCAAGTTTTCTACAACCAGTTATTAACAAATTCCCATCTGCCACATAACCGCAGGCACGGCTTTCGAAAGTTCAATACCCTGCAGGGGTGTTCCAACTTGGCCCATTACAAGCCCACGATCAGCGGAGTCGCAACTCCAAGGTGGGAAGGCCCGAGTATTCTCGGAATCCCGTGCTCAAGATACTCCAACTAAGGTAAGACTAATCCAGCAAATCCTCCCGGCGTGCCGACACCCTGATAGTAGCCACGCGTATCTCGTCTTAGGCCTCGACCGGATGGGTGATCCCACAGGTTTTTACCAGCCCTCGGCTTCCCCCAAGGTGGCCCTGCGTAACCCCCAGTTTGGACCAACACTCATGAGGAGCACTGGCCCGGGTTGTTGATTAAGAAGAGGGTTTATAACTCCCTATGCAAGTTTTTAGTTGTTTAGGCAAATGGAGTACCAATGTTGGGACTTGCTGGAAAAGACTTAGCGCTAAGCGGTTTATCGAGGGGGTCCATAACCTGAACCGTGTGAGGAACGCATAATCAAGGAACATAACACTGGTTTATACGGTTCCTAGGGCGGCATGAGTGGAACAAATCACCAAGCAAGAGGCTTAGCCTTCCACCCATTACCAATATATAGATGATTTAGTTTAAGAGTTTATATAGAGTGATATCCCAACAAAAACTTCAACATGAAGCAAGAATCTTCAAATCTTCTCCTGCAACTAGCAATGCTATAAGAGGGGCTGAGCGAAGCCTACGTAGCCAAACAAAGGTTTTGCTAGGTTGGGTGGTTAGACAGATTCATGGTTACAATAGGAGGCTGACAAACAAACATGGGCATCGAGGCAATAAGCTAAAGAGCGACACTTCTAGCAATAGGCAAAGATAGTAATGATATCTGGGTCAGGTCATCTTGCCTGTCGAGTCGTCGATGGGATCGTAAGACGGCTCCTCGTTCTCTACCTCGGTAGTAACCTCGTTCTCGTACTCGGTCTCAGCTTCCGGCTCTACTCAACACAAGAACACACGAGGCACGAAAATCAAACAAGGTGCAATGCACAATCTATAGGATGCACGTATGATGCACTTAGGATGCACAAAAGTTGCACTCAGGATGCATAACCTGACAAGGTAGGAAGCACAGAGAAACAACACAAGAACAAGACAATATGCTCAAGCAAGTAGGATGCAAGACAGATCTATATAGGATGCAAAACATGGCAAGGTAGGAAGCACAGAGAAACAACATAAGAACAACAAGTTTAAATGAGGCCGGAAACTACTTAAGACAAAACCGGTAAGTTCTCATATGCATAGTTTGAAATTAGTTCAGATCTGAACAAACCTTAAGTTAAAGTTGTTAAACAGCAAGTTAACATGCACCATGATGATCTACATGAAATTCTAGTCAAGTTTCATATAAAGTTTGTTTAGAACGGAGCTATGGTCTAGAAGTGATGATCAAAACAAGATAAGCAATGCAAAGCTGTAATTAACAGCCACATAGCAACTTTGGAGCAAGAAATATATACTCTACAGCACTCAAACATGGTGATAAGAAGCATGGACATGAAGTAGACATATCCTACAGCAAACAACTCCATTGGAGCAATTCCATAGGAGGCATGGATCAATAGAAACAAGCTACAACATTTTGATCATGACGTTAAAAACCTGACAGTAATATTTTATAGCAACTTGGGAGCAAGAATTAAATAAGCTACAGCAACCCAAAGGAGCAAGTGAGGGCATGGATGGATAGACAACAACATATACAACAAACAACGATCAATGGCCACCCCAAAACTAACATGGATTTGCCTAGAGCATCAAGCAAACATAGCATCAGGATATGACAGATTCCAGACTTAGTGAAATTTCATTAAGTGTTAAAACAGTAACATTATCATGGCATATTTGCGAGCATGTTTAATTCACCTCAAGGCATATCATGGCAATAGGTTAGCACTACAAAAAAGAACACATGATGGAGTATCTAAAACATATGAGCATACGACATGGGGACAAACACATCAATAGCAACGAGCTCCTTAACTAGGCATCTCGTAACAAGTTACAAAACCTAACAGCCACATGCACTTTTGCAACAGAGATAAACATGGCAATATGAACTCTAACATGCATGCTATAGCAACCAACATGTAGAGCATCTCATGATGAACGTTTTGACATATCATTTGCTTCATTTGGATAAACATGCACCAAGTTATCACATCTCAAATATGGCATGAAAATAACAAGTAGCAGCAGTTTATATCAAGTAGCACTCTTGTCATGATGATTAGGACATCTAGATGGACTCAAACAAGCATGACACAATGGAACAAAACGTAGTACACATCACCACGGTCATTTTGACATATCATATGCACAAATCAGACATACACACAGAAAGTTATTGCCATCACAAGAGGCCATCAGACAACAAAATGCAAAAAGGACTTGGAGGAAAAACACAACAGGGTCAACCTCAGATCTGGTCAACGGCGGATTGGGCCGGGTCAACGGGTCGGGCGAAGCGGGTCACGGGTCGCGGGCGCCGGGACCCGTTAGGGTTCGCCCGCGCGGCTGGATCGGGATCGGCCTTGCGGGGCGGCGGCTCGATCTGAAGTGGGGCCGACGGCGGCTGACCTCGCCGGTGAGGAGGCGCGACGGCGCGCCGGCGCGGCCGGGCGGCAGCCGGATCAGCCAGGGCGGCGGGGCGGCCGACCGCGGGGAGGAGGCGGCGGACGGCGACTGCTCGAAGGCGGCGGCGGATCGGCGAGGGGGGGCCCGGGCGGTGAGCTCGGGCCGGCAGGGAACCTCGGGGTTTCCGGCAGCGGCGGTGTACCTCGCCAGAGGCGGCGGGGAAGGCGAGTTGCGGGCGGCGGCGGAGATGGGCCGCGGGGGCCGAAAACGGGCCCGCGGGCCCGCGCGGCGGCGGAGGCGGATGGGGCGACGTGGCACGTCCCGAGTGGTCAGTGGCGGCGGGCGGACGCGTCTGGCTCGGCCCGGACGTGTCCGGCGGCGGTGGAAGGAAGAGAGCTAGGGTTTTTTCGACGAAAATGGCATGGGGGACGTTTTTATAGGCACAAGAAGCTAGGAGACTCCAAATGGGGAGCGGTTTTCGGCCACGCGATCACAATTCGACGACCGAGATGATGGGAAGGGTTGTGCTGGGTTGGTGGGCTGTTGTGGAGGGGGTCTTGGGCCTCAAAGAAGAGGTTCTTTTAGCCCACTAGGTTAACCGTTGGAGTACCAAACGAACTCCAAACGCGACGAAACTTGACAGGCGGCCTACACGTACCAAAACAACAACGCACGACAAGTCTCGCGTCATTTAGGAAACGTTACACGACCACACATGAAAGAAGGACTCAAGGATGCCACGGGCACGTGTGAGAGCGTCGGAACTCGAAACGGACAACAGGAAGAGACGAGTGGGACCGGATGCAAGTGACAACACAATTGCAATGCAATGCACATGACAACATGACATGGATGAAATACACACACGCACGCGACAAAAGGAAAAAACCGAAAAGAAAGAAGAACCCAGGAAGGAAATGATGAAGCCAAAGCTTATATATTGCCATATTGGGAAAGTGTTACATGTGGGGCATTACACCGAAACCATCACACTTGTTGTGAGAAGCTCTGGTTTATGAGAAGCTTATACCCAAACCTGCCCCAAATGGGACATAATTTTTACCACATCATGTTGATGCCGCGCCATGATAGCATGCCAAGTTTCATGAATTTAGGATGAATTTTGGATTTACTAGAATTACAAAAGCAAGTACGTCGACGTTTGCCAGAGAGCCACGGTGCCGTGGTGTTTGAATTTCATCCCCATTTCTTGCATGGGAGATAAGCATAAACCCATGGGCACATATATGATTTTACAACCCATGTTGGTACACCGGAGCATGTGCATGTAGTTTAATTTTGAATTGTGCACCTGAAATGGCTAGAAAACCAATTTAATGTATAAAATGTTCAAACGAACCCTGAGTAATTCCAATTCTTTTATGACACACATATAGTTGCATGTTCACTCCAAATAAAAGGTCTAGCAATTCAAACACCATCCATTGCCGCTATGACCCCATTATGTAATTCAAATCAAGATGAAAAATCAAGTAGATTGCACAAAGTTTATTATCACCAACCGTGTGAGATGCAGCACAAAATATCTTGGAGCATCGTCAGTTTATAGTACGCCTATGGCATACGTGAGAAGGTGTGTCGGCTACAGTCCACAGCCGGCGTCTCAAGCACACCAGCTCGCTCCCCAAATATTATTTCACTGTTCAATCATCGCTAGTGAAAGATGGGCACGTGGACCCGCATCGTGAGGGCAACTTGGGTAGCCCACTCCAGCAAGAGCACGGCCGCAGCCACCATGCGGGTGCTGACAAGGTGCATGAGCACGGCCGCAATCTGCGACCGGGCGGCAAAGAAAGCCCAAATGGTCGTTGTTGCTTCTAAGGTGATGGCAGCAACATCTGCCTCGGGGATAGCAACTGGCGAGAACAGCACAGCAGCTGTCCGCTCCACAACGGCGGCCTTAGCGCTGATGGAGGCCATCCACGACCATGTCGAGGCCGCCCACGCCCAGCTCCTGGCGGTCACCGCACAAATCGAACGAAGCTTTTCCGACAACGGTTGGCAGCCCATGGTCGAAGAGCTGGCAATCGCTGAGAGCGTACGAGCAGTCGTCTATTCCTCTGCCGCATACCTTCTGAGACGGATCCCGTCCATGCCCAGATCACGTCCGCCCACGCCCAGGTCGTGGCGGCCTTTTCCAAAGAGATGGAGGACGTGGATGGCGAGATGCTTGTCGAGTATGGTGCGATGGATGCCATGGAGCCACTTCCCCAGAAGAACGTCGAGCGCGAGCTAGGCATGAAGGCGATGGCGGAGATCGACGAGCACCAGCCGTAGTAGTACTCTTTGTTTTATTTAATTAAGAGCGCCTGTCTTTAATTTGTTAGAGTAATGTTTAGGTCAGCTAGCTTTGTTTAATTTCTGAACTTGCTCGGTTAAGAAGTGTTGGTGTGCTGTAGTCTCCTTTGTGTACCCAAATTATGCAATGATGTGGATGACCACCGTAACCATGGAAATTTGAGCCAAAACTTTTGACTTTCAAACTCATCACACACGGCTGAAGCTATCTGAATCGTTTGTGATGTTCATATATTGTACACAGTTCTGAATAAGAGACCGTGTCTGATGACACTTCGCGTGCCATTTTTTGGCTAAAGCGATTCAAAATTTTGGGCTTCCGCGGAAATATCTACCTCCCCGCTCCCTCCCCCTTACCAAAAGCCACATTTCCCATCTTTCCTCCTTCCTTTCCAAGTTGAAACCTTCACTCCTTGCTGGCAGCGCCGCCTCCTCATCGGCGAACCTCCTTCACGCTGCTCGGCCTCGTCTATCCAGGCAGGCAATCCACACCCAACCCCCATCCCCCTCCTCCTTCCACATCCCACATTCCCCGACCGCCAGCGCGAGCGCGACTCCTTCCCCCCAAATCACCGACCCCTCGACCAAATAAGCGCCACCCTAAGCCATGGTGCACGAAGTATAGCTAGGATCTCAAGGAGCGTTTGGCAGCAGAGAATCAAATCGTGGCCGCATGCGCGGATGAGGTCGCGATGGCTGCCATTCGTGCTGACCCCCAGATCTTGGAGGAGCACCTTGCCATTTTCTAGCTACGCCGATTAAGCATGCTAGGTTTGCCCGTTGCATGTGTTGCTCCTGCCTTTCCTTCACAAATTCTAGTGAATTGTGCTATCTAATTTTACCATGCAATATGTTGCTCTAGTGTATATGTTCTATATGGCGTGTAGTGTGGTGCTCACTTATTAATTGTTTTGTTAATTAGTTGTCGTCTTCAGCTAACTATTTGGTTCAATTATGCAAATGTGATGTTCAATTCTTCAGGCTGCAATTTTGTATGGTCTTCCATGTGAGAAATAAATCGAATTGATCTTTACAAAATACATGAGAAACAAATACAATTGGTATATTTCCAAGTTGTCAAGCATGCTTGGTTTGGTTATACATTGTGCAATGTGGTGCTTAGTTAACGTTTGGTTCATTTGTGTTGTGGTGTTTAGTTAACTGTTTGGTTCAATTCTGCAATGCGATGTTCAATAGTTGTGGGTGCATTCTTTTATTGTATACCATGTGAGGAATAAATTGAATTTGGCTGTAGTAAATACATGACAAACAAATATAATTGCTACAATTTGCTGTAGTTAATTGTTTGGTTAACTGTCTAATCTTCTATTAGGAGTATGTTATATTGTGCAATGTGGTGCTCAGTTAATGTTTGGTCCATTTGTTGTGGACTTTAGTTAACTGCTTCGTTCAATTCTGCAGTGCGATGTCCAATTGTTGTATGTAGAATTTTGTATTTTTGTGCATGTGAGAAATAAATCGAATTTGGCTGCACTTAATACATGAGAAACATATACAAGTGCTATATTTCCTAGTTCTTAATTATGCTTGGTTTGGATAAATGGGTTTTTCGTGTGACTTGAATTAATCTGATGAATCTGCAATGTGCTTATTTTTCATCAACATATTTTACTGATAGCATGCGAACCCTTACTTAATATGATGACTAACTACCTTATATGTGTTGCAGGGAAACAATGGGAAGCACTGAGGTTTACAATCGAGGTTAGCTCGTGCATGGTCCGTTCTCTAATAGCACATTGTTGTGCAATTGCAGGAACCATTCTAATATTTTGGTTTTTAACAATTTGGTCTTGCACATGTAGGTCCTGCTATTAGAGGTTTTGACCCACTGTTCGACCCTTTTTGCATATGGGGAAATGAGTTGTCCATGAATATCAATCAAATCAAGAAACTCACAAAGATTATTAGGATAAAGAAATTAGCGGAAAAAACAAGATCTTTGTCTACACAATGAAGAAGACATTAGTTCATGATGACCCACAAGTATAGGCGATCTATCTTAGTCCTTTCGGTAAGTAAGAGTGTCGAACCCAACGAGGAGCGGAAGGAATGATAAGCAGTTTTTAGTAAGGTATTCTCCGCAAGCACTGAAATTATCGGTTACAAATAGTTTTGTGATAAGGTAATTCGTAACGAGCAACAAGTAACAAAAGTAAACAAGGTGCAACAAGGTGGCCCAACCATTTTTGTAGCAAAGGACAAGCCTGGACAAACTCTTATATAAGGAAAAGCGCTCCCGGGGACACATGGGGATTATCGTCAAGCTAGTTTTCATCATGCTCATATGATTCGCCTTCGTTACTTTGATAAATTGATATGTGGGTGGATCGGTGCTTGGGTACTGCCCTTCCTTGGACAAGTATCCCACTTATAATTAACCCCTCTCGCAAGCATCCGCAACTACGAAAGAAAAATTAAGGTAAACCTAACCATAGAATGAAACATATGGATCCAAATCGGCCCCTTACGAAGCAACGCATAAACTAGGGTTTAAGCTTCTGTCACTCTAGCCACCCATCATCTACTTATTACTTCCCAATGCCTTCCCCTAGGCCCAAACAATGGTGAAGTCTCATCTAGTCGACGTTCACATGACACCACTAGAGGAAAGACAACATACATTTCATCAAAATATCGAACGAATACCAAGTTCACATGACTACTTATAACAAGACTTCTCCCACGTCCTCAGGAATAAACGTAACTACTCACAAATAATATTCATGTTCAGAATTAGAGGTGTATTAGTGTGCATAAATTATCTGAACATATAATCTTCCACTGAATAAACCAGCTAGCATCAACTACAAAGAGTAATCAAGGGTGCGTTTGGATGTTGGGCTATCCCTCTATGGGATAGGGGTAGCCATTTTTTAGGTGGATATCAGTCGTTTGTTTCACGGACGAGTTGGGATAGGGATGGCCAGATACTTTCAATATTCGTTCAAAACTCGGTTCCGCGCGTCCGCGAAAAAGTCATGGATGTGGGCATCCCGCGCGCGCGGGGGCGAGAAGCCAGCCCGTGAAACATTTTTCGCCGCCATCTCGTTTCATTCACCTACCACAAAAAGGGCCCAACCCTATCTCTTTTCCCCTTTCCATCTCTCTCTATGTGTGTTCCACCGGCGACGGCAGATCGAAGCCCAACGATGACGGCAAGTGCACAGCGGCGCTGACAGATCGAAGCCCGGCGACGATGGTGAGTGTGCAGCGACGACGATCGGAGCCCTATGGATGGTGGTGCCAGCCCTGCTTCTCTCCGGCGAGTGTGCCTATTATGCTCCCTGTGTGGGGGTGCTGCGCATTCCATGCATCTCTCTGTGACGTGGACCTTGCTAGCTGCGTGGACCTTTGTCCATTGATTTTCTATCCAACATGTTAATGGATTTTTGTTGATTTTTTGTGCTGCAACAGCTCAGGTCAAAGGCGACAGGGACATCAGTGACTACGACATCTTCCAACCGTTGGTTTTCCCCCACAAATCTGAGGTGACCTGTTAACTGCTTCTCTTATTTACTGATTGACAGAGGATGTACATGTTGACTTGTTCTTGTTGAAGCTATATCATTCATACTATTACATTGTAGATGGACAAAAAGACAAAGATGTTAATTTGTGCGGCAGTGGCACAATGGTTCATCAACATGATAGCTTTGGTTGTTCAATCTAGAAAAAGAAAAAGTAGAGAAACAATTACATATGCCCCAATTGATGAGAGAGATAGGATGAGAAAATAGTACTTTGATAACAAAGTATGGAAAATGATACTATTAGTGTGAACATGCTTAGGCTTTGGAGGGCACCACTCTTTCGGTTTTGTGAACTCTTTAGGGATCACAATTTGCTACAATACATGGTCTATATGTCTATTGAGCAACAAGTAGCAATGTTTTCGCACACTGTTGGTCAGGAATAGGGTAATTGGAGGGAATTTTGGTAGATCCGATGAAGCTGTTAGCCGGTATTTCCATAGAGTACTCCATGCAATTGGTGAGCTTCGAGATGACTTTATCAGGAAACCTTCATTGGAGACTCAAACCAAAGTAGAAGGAAATTACCGGTGGGATCCATAATTTAAGGTATGAGATCAAGTGACAACTACATTTTGTCATTGTAGAAACAAATATGTTTAGCTCCTAATTTTTTGGGTTTTATTTCCATAAAATAGGATTGTATTGGAGGCATTGATGGTACACATGTACGTGCCTTAGTTACTCCTGATATGGAGCCTGCCTTTCGTGGTAGAAAGAAACATACTACTCAAAATGTGATGGCGGCTGTTGATTTTGATCTTCGAATCACATATGTGTTGGCTGGTTGGGAGGGGACAGCACATGATGCTACAGTTTTACGTGATGCTTTAATACGTGAAAAGGGTCTATGTGTCCCACAAGGTAATAGAATAACTATGTAGATACATGTTGTCAATATAATTTTTGTATATACGTATGTAACCCAAATGTTCGTCATACTTAGGAAATTTTTATCTAGTTGATGCTGGATATGGAGTCAAACTAGGGTTCTTGCCCCCTTTTCGTGGCGTGAGGTACCATTTGAATCAGTGGGGAAACAATCCCGTGCAAAATGAGAAGGAGTTGTTCAACCTTAGGCATTCTTCTCTTCGCATAACCGTAGAACGTGCATTTGGGTCATTGAAGAGAAGATTCAAAATCCTTGATGATGCCACTCCATTCTTTCTTTATCCTACTCAAGTAGATATTGATTTGGCTTGTTGCATCATTCATAATTGGGTTTTAAATTATGGGATTGATGAATATATCATACCCGAGGATGAATGGGTGCCAAATATCACTCATGCTTCAATATCAACTGGACAAGCAGAAGAACATGCATACATGGTTAACTTTAGGCAAGGCATTGCTAATCAAATGTGGGAAGACCAACAAAACTATATGCAACATCAAAACATGTAGTACCTACCATGCCATTTAGCTTATTGTGATGATGTATTGTATTTCTTGTTGGAACAATTGTTTTTGCTGGAATTACTTTGTAATGAAATTTTATCCATTTTAATATTTATTGAATTGGTATTTTATCTCCAAATGCTTGCTGAATTGGTTCATTGTCCCAAAATACTTGCCGCAATTGGTTCTTTATCTCCAAAGGTTTGCTGAATTGGTTCATTATATCTAAATACTTGCTGAAATTTATTCATTATGTCTAAATACTTTTCTGCAATTGTAGGATATGGATGCTAGGAAAATTTCATGGACACCTACCATGTCATCATACATGCTTGCTAATCTATGTGTTGTGGTGACCGGTGGCCATAGAACCGGTACCCACTTCAAGAATGTACACTGGAACGCTTGTGCCATGGCTATGAATGAAAATTTTAACCGCACTGACTTGATTGGAACCCACATGACAAATCACACAAGGATGTGGAAAAGGAAGTATAACCAGATAGTGCACCTCAAATCATTGAGTGGTGCACTTTGGGATGAAGATTACTTTATGATTGTTCTTGATCATGAGCATTACACAAACCATATTAAGGTATCTATTTTTCTGCCATTTAGTACTTGCTGGATTTGGTTCCATTTGTCCAAAATAATGGCTGAAATGACTACTTTTATAGCCCAATTCTTGCTGAAATAACTTGCTGGAATTTATTTATAATCACATTCCTTGCTGAAATGAGTACTTTCGTATCCCAATTCTTGTTGAAATAACTTGCTGGAATTTATTTATACTCACATTCCTTGCTGAAATGATTACCAGCCCAATTCTTGCTGAAAAACTTGCTGCAATTTATTTATACTCACATTTCTTGCTGAAATGATTACTTTTACAGCCCAATTCTTGCTGAAATAACTTGCTGGAATTTATTTATACTCACATTCCTTGCTAAAATGATTACTTTTACAACCCAATTCTTGCTAAAATAACTTGCTGGAATATATTTATACTCACATTCCTTGCTGAAATAATTACTTTTGTTTACAAAGGACCACAAAGAAGATGAACCGTTCCTGAACAAGCCTATTAAACATTATGAGGAGATGATTTTTATCGTTGGAGCAGGCATGCCTAAGGGGCAATATGCAAAAGGCTCAAGTGACCCTTTAGCGACGAAGGTGATTGATCTTGAAGAACAGAAAACCAACCAAGTTGCTGCCTCGAATGAAGAGGTTGCCAAGTCACACACTTGTGGTGAGTCAACCGCTCCCAAGCTGAAGAAAGCGAAAACTAATCCTTTTGCAGAAGATAGGTTGGTTGCAACCATAATGGCTTCAAGTGAAAGGCTTGAGATTGCCATTGAGAAACTTGCTAGCGATGTCAACTCCGCCATTGATGGTCTTTGGGATGAAATGAATGAGCTCCCTGGCTTTGATGTGGTTTCCCTTGCTCATTACTATGCCTATTTGGTTGAAAATCCTCGTGTTGCAACGACATTCAAGGTCCTGGGGGTGTTCAAAGAATGGTTTGGGTCTCTAGGTATGTGAAGAGTACCTTTCCTGAAGCTGAAGCAAGCTGATTTTATATGGGTGTTTAACTTTATGCTTTTGATGACAACCAAAACAATGGAGATATGGGTTGTATGGACTTGTTCTTTTGATTACAACTAAAACATTGAACTATGCACGGGGTTGTATAACTATGTATATTTGATCTCGTACTATATGAAATGTCGAACTATGTGCTCTATGCACTTGTGTTTTACATATGGAAATGTCAAACTATGATGTGTATTGAAGTTAACATTTAGCTTGTACTACTGATGAGTTTGTTTGGGTATGATTGCTTCTTTCTACAAATGTTCTTGTATCATATTTGATTGCCTCATATTGAAAAATGGGCTAGCATCACCCACCAACCAAATAGAAATATGGCTATCCCCAACCATGATTCATCCTTCTAACCAAACAAAATATGAGCGCACTTTATCCACACAACCAAACAGAAAAATTGGCTATCCCAATCCAGCTGGATAGGGATGCGCATATCCACCTTAGCATCTCCCTCTAACCAAACACAGCCAACACTACTAGCAACCCACAGGTACCAATCAGAGGTTTTGAGACAAAGATAGGATACAAGAGATGAAATAGGGTTTGAGAGGAGATGGTGCTGGTGAAGATGTTGATGGAGATTGACCCCCTCCCGATGAGAGGATCGATGGTGATGATGATGGTGACGATTTCCCCCTCCCGGAGGGATGTTTCCCTGGCCGAACGACTCCGTCGGAGCACTAGATTGGTTCCACCAATGTTCCCCCTCGAGACAGCGTCGCTTCGTCCCAAAAGCTTCCTTATGATTTTTTCAGGGCAAAAGACACCATATACCAGAAGATGGGCATAGGGGGGCTTCCAGGTGGCCCAGGAGGCAGGGGGCGCTCCCAGGGGGATAAGGTGTGCCCTCCACCCTCGTGGACAGTGGGTGCCCCCCTCTGGTTCTTTCTTCACCCAATATTTTTAATATATTCCAAAACTGACTTTCGTGGAGTTTCAGGACCTTAGGTGTTGTGCATAGTAGGTCTCTAATATATACTCCTTTTCTAGCCTAGAATTCCAGCTGCCAGCATTCTCCCTCTTCATGTAACCTTGTAAAATAAGAGAGAAAGGGCATAAGTATTGTGACATAATGTGTAGTAACAACCCATAATGCAATAAATATCGATATAAAAGCATGATGCAAAATGGACGTATCAACTCCCCCAACCTTAGACCTCGCTTATCCTCAAGCGGAAGCCGATATTGAAAAATATGTCCACATGTTTAGAGATAGAGGTGTCGATAAAATAAAATATGGACATGAGGGCATCATGATCATTCTTAGAATAGCAGCATATATATATATATTGTTACATGATTTCTTATACTGAAGTAACAATCTATTCATAATGTGAAGTATGGATCAGAAACTTCATTGAAAAACTAGCAAACTATAATCTCAGTAATTGAAGCAATTGCAATTTATCATAACATCGGAAAGAGTCAATGCAAGAGCTTTTCAGCAAGTCCACATACTCAGTTATCATTTAGTATTTCACAATTGCTAAGACTCACGCAATACTTATGGGTATGAAGTTTTAATCGAACACAGTGGAAGATAGGGGCTTATAGTTTTGCCTCCCAACCTTTTACCTCAAGGGTAACGTCAACAATAATGCTTTATATAAACTTACATCCAATTGGATATATATATATATATATATATATAAGGATCTTTCCAAAACATAGTGCTTGCCAAAGGATAAAGTGTAAAAAGGAAGGGTGAAGATCGCCGTGACTCTTGTACAAGGTATAGGACAAAAATAAAAGATAGGCCCTTCGCAGAGGGAAGCAGAGGTTGTCATGTGCTTTTATGGTTGGATGCACAAAATGTTAATGCAAAAGAATGTCACTTTATATTGCCACTTCTGATAGGGACCTTTATTAAGCAGTCTGTCGCTTTTATTTCTTCCATATCACAAGCTCGTATAAAGCTTATTTTCTCCACACTAATAGATCATACATATTTAAAGAGTAATTTTTATTGCTTGCAACAATGACAACTTACTTGAAAGATCTTACTCAATCCATAGGTAGATATGGTGGACTCTCATGGAAAAATTGGGTTTAAGGATATATGGAAGCACAAGTAGTATCTCTACTTGGTGCAAGGAATTTGGCTAGCATGAGGGGGAAAGACAAGCTCAACATGTTGGATGATCCATGACAATATAATTTATTTCGCATATAAGAAAACATAACCCATTACGTTGTCTTCCTTGTCCAACATCAACCTTTTAGCATGTCATATTTTAACGAGTGCTCACAATCATAAAAGATGTCCAAGATAGTATATTTATATGTGAGAACCTCTCTTTCTTTATTACTTCCTATTAATTGCAACAATGACCAAAACTATGTTTGTCAACTCTCAACAACTTTTATTCATCATACTCTTTATATGTGAAGTCATTGCTCTCCATAAGATCAATATGATCTCTTTATTTCTTTTTATTCTTTCTTTTTCATAGCAAAATAACCAAACCCTCGACTCAAGACTAATCTTTATTATATATAGCTCACGGACTCGATTACATAGATAAGGATCAACACAAAAACTCAAAGCTAGATCATACTAAACTTTATTCTACTAGGTCAAGATATAACCAAAAGGATCGAACTAAGAAAAATGATAAAGATAGAAGTGTCATGGTGATACGATACCAGGGCAACCTCCCCCGAGCTTGGTAGTTGCCAAGGGGAGTGGCCATACCCATGTGTTTATGTCTCTTTGTTCGGAGGTGGTGATGATGGAGTTGCTGATGACATAGGCTTCTTCCTTAATTTGCGCTTGAGGATAGAATTTTGCTCCCTTAGGTCATCAATCTCCTGCTCAAGGCTTAATATCTTTTTGCATAGTTCATGTTTGTTTTCCTGCAAGAGGTGAAAGGGATAAACTCGATCCTAGGTTTCTTTGCTCTATTAGGGAGGCTTGACTTTTTGAACTCCACATGCATGTCCCCAGGTTGAGGTAATGGGTCTTCATCTTCATCTGAGCTCGTCTCCTCCTTTCCCCTAGGATCATAGTCTTCCTCTCTCCTCTGTGATCCAACCACAATGCTCCAAGTCCCCGTAGACCTTAGGGTCTGCAAGGTAATCAGCCACATAGCTTTCTCCATCCGAGTCCTGGGACGACATATTGCTCTAATATGTGGCAGGAACAACTCAAAACAAAAACATAGGATTTTGTCGTGGTACGGTGGTCAAATCCTTCGGGATATTATATAACAAATTTTTACTGACCAAAAGAAGTAACGTGCAAGAAAACGGAGTCCGAAGGGCTCACGAGGTGCCCACGAGGCAGGGGCGCCCCTAGGGGGTAGGGCGCACCCTCCACCCTCGTGGATGCCTCATGTTCCTTTCGGACTACTTTTTATTTTCCTATTTTTTTAAAGATTCCAAAACGGAGAAAAATTGCTATTAGAACTGTTTTGGAGTCAGTTTACTTACCGTACCACATACCTATTCCTTTTCGGAGTCTGAAACGTTCTGGAAAGTGTCACTTATGTACTCCTCCAGGGTTACGGTGTTAATAACATTGGTTTCAACATTTATGGGATTACCCGAGATATAATGTTTGATTCTTTGACCGTTCACCACCTTCGGATTTGTGCCTTTGAAGTTGTTGATTTTTACGGCACCAGAACGATAGACCTCCTCGATAACGTAAGGACCTTCCCATTTAGACAGAAGTTTTCCGGCAAAAAATCTTAAGCGGGATTTCTATAACAAAACATAATCACCTATATTAAACTCACGCTTTTGTATCCTTTTGTCATGCCATCTTTTAACCTTTTTCTTTAAACAGTTTGGCATTCTCATAGGCCTAGGTTCTCCACTCATCAAGTGAGCTAATGTCAAATAGTCTCTTCTCACTGGCAAGTTTGAAATCATAATTGAGCTCTTTAATGGGCCAATATGCCTTATGTTCTAGTTCGAGAGGTAAGTGACAAGCTTTTCTATAAACCATTTTATACGAAGACATGCCCATAGGATTTTTATATGCAGTTCTATAGGCCCATAATGCATCATCAAGTTTCATGGACCAATTCTTTCTAGATCTATTAACAGCCTTTTGCAAAATTAATTTAATCTCTCTATTACTCAGTTCTACTTGACCACTAGACTGTGGGTGGTCGGGAGATGCAATTCACTGATTAACATCACACTTAGCAAGCATTTTACAAAAAGCACCATGAATAAAATGTGAACCACCATCAGTCATTAAGTATCTAGGGACTCCAAACCTCGAAAAAATAACTTCTTTAAGCATCTTAATAGAGGTGTTATCATCAGCACTACTAGTTGGAATAGCTTCTACCCACTTAGTAACGTAATCAACAGCAACTAAAATATGTGTATACCCATTAGAGGAAGCAAACGGTCCCATATAATCAAAGCCCCAAACACCAAATGGTTCAATAAAAAGTGAATACTTCATAGGCATTTCTTGACGTCCACTAATATTACCAATTCTTTGGCATTCATCGCAAGACAAGACAAACTTACATGAAAAGAGTAGGCCAATAAAAACCGGATTGCAATACCTTGTGTTCAGTTCTATCTCCAGCGTGGTGTCCTCCATATGCCTCGGAGTGACTCTTGCGTAGCATCTGTTCAAGTTCATGCTCAGGTACACAACGTCTAATAACACCATCTACTCCTTCTTTATAAAGGTGTGGGTCATCCCAAAATTAATGTCTTAAATCATAGAAAAACCTTTTCTTTTGCTGGTATGTGAAACTAGGTTGTATAAATTTAGCAACAATGTAATTAGCATAATCAGCATACCATGGAGCAGTACGAGAAGCATTTATGACAGCTAATTGTTCATCAGGAAAGCTATCATCAATAGGTAGTGGGTCATCAAGAACATTCTCTAACCTAGATAAGTTGTCTGCAACGGGGTTCTCAGCTCCCTTTCTATCAAAAATATGCAAATCAAATTCTTGTAGCAAGAGAACCCATCTAATAAGTCTAGGTTTAGCATCTTTCTTTTCCATAAGATATTTAATAGCAGCATGATCAGTGTGAACGGTTACTTTAGAACCAATAATATAAGGTCTAAACTTATCACAAGCAAATACAACTACTACATATTCTTTTTCAGTAGTAGCATAATTTCTCTCGGCACTGTCTAGAGTTTTACTAGCATATTGGATAACATTTAATTTTTTTATCAACTCTTTGTCCTAGAACAGCACCTACAACATAATCACTAGCATCACACATACTTTCAAAGGGTAAATTCCAATCAGGTGGCTAGACAATAGGTGCAGAAATCAAGGCTTACTTAAGTATTTCAAATGCTTCTACACAATCATCATCAAAGACAAAAGGAACATCTTTTTGTAAGAGATTAATTAGAAGCCTAGAAATTTTTGAGAAGTCTTTAATGAACCTCCTATAAAAACCGGCAAGACCAAGGAAACTTCTTATACCTTTGATGTCCTTAGGACACGACATCTTTTCAATAGCATCAACTTTAGCTTTATCAACTTCAATACCTCCTTCAGAAATTTTATGCCCCAAGACAATACCTTCATTAACCATAAAGTGGCACTTCTCCCAATTCAAGACAAGATTAGTTTATTCACATCTCTGCAAAACTCAATCAAGGTTGCTTAAGCAATCATCAAAATAAGTTCCATACACGGAGAAATAATCCATGAAAACATCAACAATATTTTCACAAAAGTCAGAGAATATAGCAGTCATACATCTTTGAAAGGTAGCAGGTGCATTACATAAACCAAAAGGCATACGTCTATAAGCAAAGGTACCGAAAGGGCAAGTAAAAGTGGTCTTTTCCTGATCCTCTTTTGACACAGGTATTTGAGAGAAACTAGAATAACTGTCTAGAAAGCAAAAATGTGTATGTTTGGATAATCTTTCTATCATTTGATTAATAAAAGGTAAAGGGTAATGATCCTTTATAGTAGATTTATTTAATTTCCGGAAATCAATTACCATTTTATAACATGTAACAATTCTTTGTGGGATCAATTCGTCTTTATCATTGGGAACAACAGTAATACCTCCCTTCTTAGGGACACAATGGACAGGACTTACCCACTGACTATCAACAATAGGATAAATTATACCTGCCTCCGGAAGCTTTAGTATTTCATTTCTTACCACTTCTTTCATCTTAGGATTTAACCGTCGTTGGTGATCAACAACCGGTTTAGCGTCTTTCTCCAATTTTATTTTGTGCTGGCATAGAGTGGGACTAATGCCCTTAAGATCACCAAGAGTATATCCGATAGCAGCATGGTGCTTCTTCAGAGTTTTCAATAATTTCTTTTCTTCCTGCTCCAAAAGGTTAGCACTAAAAATAACAGGATATATCTTCTTTTCATCAAGATAAGCATATTTAAGAGTATCAGGTAATGGTTTAAGCTTAAACGCGGGATCACCCTTGGGTGGAGGAGGATCCCCTAGAATTTCAACAGGCAAGTTGTGTTTCAAAATAGGTCCCTGTTTAAAGAATACTTCATCTATTTTCTTTCTTTCGTTCCCAAACATATCATGTTCATGGTCTAGCAAATATTGTTCTAAAGGACCATTAGGAGGCACGACAATAGATGCAAGACCAATAATTTCATCTTTACTAGGAAATTCTTTATCATGGGGTTGTCTACAAAATTTAGCAAAGTTAAAATCATGAGACATATCCCCTAAACTAACAGTAACAATATCCTTTTCGCAGTCTATCCTAGCATTACCAGTATTCAAGAAGGGTCTACCAAATATAATGGGACAAAAATCGTCTTGTGGGGAACTAATAACAAGAAAATCAGTAGGATATTTTACTTTCCCACACAAGACTTCAACATCTCTAACAATCCAAATGGGTGAAATAGTATCTCTATTTGCCAGCTTAATTGTAACATCAATATCTTCTATCTCAGCAGGTGCGATATCATGCATAATCTCTTTATATAAGGAATGAGGTATTGCACTCGCACTAGAACCCATATCGCATAAGCCATGATAACAATGATCTCCTATTTTAACAAAAGCAACAGGCATGCCTACAATAGGTCTATGTTTATTTTTAGTATCGGGTCTAGCAATTCTAGGAGCTTCATTACAGAAGTAAATAACATGCCCATCAATATTATCGACCAAGAGATCTTTAACCATAGCAATACTATGTTCAACTTTAATTTTCTCAGAGGGTGTAGGTGTTCTAGAATTACTCTTAAGAACCACAGTTGAAGCTTTAGCATGATCCTTTATTCTAACAGGGAAAGCTGGTTTCTCAATATAAGCGGTAGGAACAATAGGATCAACATTATAAGTGATAGTCTTTTCTTCGACTTTAACAGGTTCAACTACTTTTACTTCAAGGGGAGGATGATATTTAAACCACATCTCCTTAGGGACATCAACATGAGTAGCAAATGACAAAGATAGAAGCTACTATCTCATAGTCAAGTCCATATTTAGTGCTAAATTCACGAAAAGCTGATTTAACACAATCAAACTTAGGTGTTATACCTGACTCCTTACCTTCGTCGAGATCCCAATCTTCAAAGTTGCGTTTAATTATTTCCAATAAATCCCATTTGAATTCAATAGTCTTCATCATTAAAGAACTAGTACAAGAAGTAGCGAGCATGGAGCGATTGTTGAGACAAAGCCGAGCATAAATTTTTTGAATAATAATTTCTCTTGAGAGATCATGATTGGGGCATGAATATAACAATGACTTAAGCCTACCCCAAGTATGAGCGATACTTTCTCCTTAGCGAGGCCAAAAATTATATATATAATTACGATCATCATGAACCAGATGCATAGGATAAAACTTCTGATGAAATTCCAATTTCAACTACTTGTAGTTCCTCGATCCAATATAATCACATAGCCTAAACCACATGTCAATGCCTTTCCCTTCAAAGATAAAGGGAAGACCTTCTTCTTGATAACATCCTCGGGCATACCTGCAAGCTTAAATAATCCACAAACGTCATCCACATAGATTAGGTGCATATCGGGATGTAATCTCCTGTAAAAGGATTACCTAGCAGTTTCTCTATCATACCCGAAGGAATTTCAAAGTAAACATTTTTAGTAGGTTCAGTAGGTTGAGGAGCAACTCTTTGCTCTACTGGTCGGGGTGAAGGTACCCCGAATAAGCCCCTCAAAGGATTATTTTCCATAGTAACAAGTGATAGTAAATTTCAGCACACTATATAAATTTTCCTTACCAAAGGCGCTTCACTCCCCGTCAACGGCGCCAGAAAAGAGTCTTGATGACCCACAAGTATAGGGGATCTATCGTAGTCCTTTCGAGAAGTAAGACTGTCGAACCCAACGAGGAGCAGAAGGAAATGATAAGCAGTTTTCAGTAAGGTATTTGTCGGGGACGAACCAATTGACACCTATGGGGTCACAGGAATCCCTTCTACGGTTGCCGGGTGCGGGGTTGTGCAAAGAGTGGGTCTAGGAGTCAGCACAAGGATCATCGCAAAGATGCGTCATACCCTAGTCCTTCTTTGATGTGTATTTGAGTGTTCTTGAGCTCTTTAACTAGCTATGGTGCATGCCTAGTCCAAAAGATTCGAATCCCTCTCCAGTATGCCACGGGCCTCCTTTTATAGTCAAAAGGGGTTGCCACAGTGGCACACGGGAGGTGGAAAGGTATATAGTGTACAAGCTTATCTCCTGCCATTACGGGACGAGATAGATTAAATGTGCTACTTAGGTGTCCACTCACTTTATCGGGGACGACAACGAGGCCCGTCCCGTCCGCCGCCGCTCCGTATGGCTGCAACGGGCGTCCAGGCCAACGAGGCATGCAACGCCATGTAGGTTGGCAGGTAGCTAACATGGCGTGGTAGTAGGTTCTTCACGAAGATCTGCATGCCACCACGCAGGTGCTTGACTTGCTGGATCAGGAACCACGTACTGCCACGTGGGTACTTGCCTGAGCTAGTGGGTCGGTCACCAAGCTGGGCCGATGATGGGGCGGCAAGGGCTTGCCACGGTCTTGCGTCTGTTCTCGGTAAGGGTCTTGCCGGGGCCTTTATGAGCGCCCTCGGCAAGAGGCTTGCCGGGGCTTTGGGGGTATCTTCGGCAAGGAGCCTTGCCGGGGCCTCGTGGGCATCCTCGGCAAGGAGCCTTGCGGTCGTCTTGTCTTCTGGTTCTCATCTATGATTCGTAGACCCTTTGCTTTCACAAAGATCTGCATGCCATCATGCAGGCGCTTCCCGAGCCTTGGTTCCAACGTTGTTGATGTTGTCAGAACTCCTAGGCACAAGGGTGGCTGCAATGGAGGTGTTGCGTGAGTTGCCCCAACTGTTGGGGAACGTAGCAGAATTTTAAAATTTTCTACGCATAACCAAGATCAATCTATGGAGTCATCTAGCAACGAGGGAGAGCGGAGTGCATCTACATACCCTTGTAGATCGCGAGCGGAAGCGTTCAAGAGAACGGGGTTGATGGAGTCGTACTCGTCGTGATCCAAATAACCGATGATCGAGCGCCGAACGGAAGGCACCTCCGCGTTCAACACACGTACGGTTGGGAGAGACGTCTCCTCCTTCTTGATCTAGCAAGGGGAAGGAGAGGTTGATGGAGATCCAGCAGCACGACGGCGTGGTGGTGGTAGCAGCAGGGATCTCGGCAGGACTTCGCCAAGCTCAGCCAGAGGTAGAGGTGTTACGGGGGGAGAGGGAGGTGCCAGGGGCTAGGGTGCGCAGCCCTCCCTCCCCCTTCTTTATTTAGGGGACCTAGAGGGTACCGGCCCCTAGGGATCCGATCTCAAGGGGGGCGGCCAAGGGGGGGACTTGCCCCCCAAGTTTGGTGGGGCGCCCCCTACCCCCAGGGTTTCCAACCCTAGGCGTCGGGGAAGGCCCATGGGGGGCGCACCAGTCCACCAGGGGCTGGTTCCCTTCCCACTTCAGCCCATGGGGCCTTTCGGGATAGGTGGCCCCACCAGGTGTACCCCCGGGACCCTTCTGGTGGTCCCGGCACAATACCGGTGACCCCCGGAACCCTTCTGGTGGTCCCGGCACAATACCGGTGACCCCCGAAACTTTCCCGGTGGCCGAAACTGGACTTCCTATATACAAATATTTACCTCCGGACCATTCCGGACCTCCTCGTGACATCCAGGATCTCATCCGGGACTCCGAACAACTTTCGGGTTACCGCATACTAATATCTCTACAACCCTAGCGTCACCGAACCTTAAGTGTGTAGACCCTACGGGTTCGGGAGACACACAGACATGACCGAGACGACTCTCCGATCAATAGCCAACAGCGGGATCTGGATACCCATGTTGGCTCCCACATGCTCCTCGATGATCTCATCGGATGAACCATGATTTCGAGGATTCAATCAATCCCGTACGCAATTCCCTTTGTCTATCGGTCCGATACTTGCCCGAGATTCGATCGTCGGTATACCGATACCTTGTTCAATTTCGTTACCAACAAGTCTCTTTACTCGTTCACGTAACACATCATCTCATGAACAACTCCTTGATCACATTGAGCTCATTATGATGATGTCCTACCAAGTGGGCCCAGAGGTACCTCTGCGTCACACGGAGTGACAAATCCCAGTCTTGATTCGTGCCAATCCAACAGACACTTTCGGAGATACCCGTAGTGCACCTTTATAGCCACCCAGTTACGTTGTGACGTTTGGTACACCCAAAGCGTTCCTACAGTAACCGGGAATCTTACAATCTCATGGTCTAAGGAAAAGTTACTTGACATTGGAAAAGCTTTAGCAAACGAACTACACGATCTAGTGCCAGGCTTAGGATTGGGTCTTGTCCATCACATCATTCTCCTAATGATGTGATCCCGTTATCAATGACATCCAATGTCCATGGTTAGGAAAATGTAACCATCCATTGATCAACGAGCTAGTCAACTAGATGCTTACTAGGGACATGTTGTGGTCTATGTATTCACACATGTATCACTGTTTCCGGATAATACAATTAAAGCATGAACAATAGACAATTATCATGAACAAGTAAATATAATAATAACCGTTTTATTATTGCCTCTAGGGCATATTTCCAACAGTCTCCCACTTGCACTAGAGTCAATAATCTAGTTACATTGTGATGAATCAAACACCCATAGAGTTCTGGTGTTGATCATGTTTTGCTCGTGGAAGAGGTTTAGTCAATGGATCTGCGACATTCAGATCCGTATGCACTTTACAAATATCTATGTCTCCATCTTGAATATAACTCCGGATGGAGTTGAAACAGTGCTTGATGTGCTTGGTCTTCTTGTGAAACCTGGGCACCTTGGCAATGGCAATAGCTCCAGTGTTGTCACAGAAGAGAGTCATCGGGCCCGACGCGCTTGGAATAACTCCTAGGTCGGTGATGAACTCCTTCATCCAGACTCCTTCCTGCGCTGCTTCGGAAGCAGCTATGTACTCCACTTCACATGTAGATGCCGCCACGACGCTTTGCTTGCAACTGCACCAGCTGATTGCCCCACCATTCAAAATATACATGTATCCGGTTTGTGACTTGGAGTTATCCAGATCTGTGTTGAAGCTAGCATCGACGTAACCCTTTACAACGAGGTCTTCGTCACCTCCATAAAAGAGAAACATATCCTTAGTCATTTTCAAGTACTTCAGGATGTTCTTGACCGCTGTCCAGTGTTCCATACCAGGATCACTTTGGTACCTCCCCACCAAACTTATGGCAAGGTTCACATCAGGTCTGGTACACAACATGGCATACATAATAGAACCTATGGCCGAGGCATAGGGGACGACACTCATCTTTTCTCTATCTTTTGCCGAGGTCGGGCATTGAGCTGTGCTCGATCTCATACCTTGCAATACTGGCAAGAACCCTTTCTTGGACTGATCCATATTGAACTTCTTCAATATCTTGTCAAGGTACGTGCTTTGTGAAAGACCAATGAGGCGTCTCGATCTATCTCTATAGATCTTGATGCCTAATATGTAAGCAGCTTCTCCAAGGTCCTTCATTGAAAAACACTTATTCAAGTAGGCCTTTATGCTTTCCAAGAGTTCTACATCATTTCCCATCAGCAATATATCATCCACATACAATATGAGAAATGCTAGAGAGCTCCCACTCACTTCCTTGTAAATACAGGCTTCTCCCCAAGTCTGTATAAACCCAAACGCTTTGATCACTTCATCAAAGCGAATGTTCCAACTCCGAGATGCTTGCACCAGCCCATAGATTGAGCGCTGGAGCTTGCATACCTTGTTAGCATTCTCAGGATCGACAAAACCTTCTGGATGCATCATATATAGTTCGTCCTTGAGGAGGCCATTAAGGAATGCCGTTTTGACGTCCATTTGCCATATATCATGATCATAGAATGCGGCAATTGCTAACATGATTCAGACGGACTTCAGCATCGCTACGGGAGAGAAAGTCTCGTCGTAGTCAATTCCTTGAACTTGTCGATAACCTTTACTGACAAGTCGAGCCTTATAGATGGTCACATTACCATCCGCGTCAGTCTTCTTCTTAAA
Organism: Secale cereale; assembly: GCA_902687465.1. Classification (NCBI taxonomy): domain Eukaryota; kingdom Viridiplantae; phylum Streptophyta; class Magnoliopsida; order Poales; family Poaceae; genus Secale; species Secale cereale. The sequence continues at coordinate 279,700,961 of LR738711.1, read as the reverse complement.
GATCCATTTATTTTCTATGGCGTGCTGATCATCGGGCAAGTCCACCAAAGTCCATACTTTGTTATCATACATGGATCCTATCTCAGATTTCATGGCTTCAAGCCATTTGTTGGAATCCGGGCCCGCCATCGCTTCTTCATAGTTCGAAGGTTCACCGTTGTCTAACAACATGATTTCCATGACACGGTTGTCGTACCACTCTGGTGCGGAATGTGTCCTTGTGGACCTACGAAGTTCAGCAGTAACTTGATCTGAAGCTTCATGATCATTATCATTAACTTCCTCCCTAGTCGGTGTACGCACCACAGAAACATCTTCCTGCGCTGCGCTACTTTCCGGTTCGGAAGGGGTGACAATCACCTCATCAAGTTCCACTTTCCTCCCACTCACTTCTTTTGAGAGCAACTCTCTCTCCAGAAAGGATCCATTCTTGGCAACGAAGACCTTGCCTTCGGATCTGAGGTAGAAGGTGTACCCAATAGTTTCCTTAGGGTATCCTATGAAGACGCATTTTTCCGATTTGGGTTCAAGCTTTTCAGGTTGAAGTTTCTTGACATAAGCATTGCATCCCCAAACTTTTAGAAATGACAACTTAGGTTTCTTCCCAAACCAAAGTTTATACGGTGACGTCTCAACGGATTTAGACGGTGCCCTATTTAAAGTGAATGTGGCAGTCTCTAAAGCATAACCCCAAAATGATAGCGATAAGTCGGTAAGAGACATCATAGATCGCACCATGTCCATTAGAGTACGATTACGACGTTCGGACACACCATTACGCTGAGGTGTTCCAGGCGGCGTCAATTGTGAAACAATTCCATAGTTCCTTAGGTGTGTGCCAAATTCGTGACTTAAATATTCTCCTCCACGATCCGATCGTAAGAACTTTATTTTTCTGTCACGTTGATTCTCAACCTCATTCTGAAATTCCTTGAACTTTTCAAAGGTCTCAGACTTGTGTTTCATTAAGTAGACATACCCATATCTACTTAAGTCATCAGTGAGGGTGACAACATAACGATAGCCATCGCGAGCTTCAACACTCATTGGACCGCACACATCAGTATGTATGATTTCCAATAAGTTGGTTGCTCGCTCCATTGTTTCGGAGAACGGAGTCTTGGTCATCTTGCCCAAAAGGCATGGTTCGCACGTGTCAAATGATTCATAATCAAGAGACTCCAAAAGTCCATCCGCATGGAGCTTCTTAGTACGTTTGACACCAATATGACCAAGGCAGCAGTGCCACAAGTATGTGGGACTATCATTATCAACCTTACATCTTTTGGCATTCACACTATGAATATGTGTAACATCACGTTCGAGATTCATTAAGAATAAACCATTGACCGGTGGGGCATGACCATAAAACATTTCTCTCATATAAATAGACCAACCATTATTCTCGGATTTAAATGAGTAGCCATCTCGCATTAAACGAGATCCAGATACAGTGTTCATGCTCAAAGCTGGTACTAAATAACAATTATTGAGGTTTAAAACTAATCCCGAAGGTAGATGCAGAGGTAGCGTGCCGACGGCGATCACATTGACCTTGGAACCATTCCTGACGCGCGTCGTCACCTCGTCCTTCGCCAGTCTCTGCTTATTCCGCAACTCCTGCTTTGAGTTACAAATGTGAGCAACTTCACCGGTATCAAATACCCAGGAGCTACTACGAGCGCTGGTAAGGTACACATCAATAACATGTATATCACATATACCTTTGACGTTGCCGGCCTTCTTATCTACTAAGTATTTGGGGCAGTTCCGCTTCCAGTGACCCGTTCCCTTACAATAAAAGCACTCAGTCTCAGGCTTGGGTCCATTCTTTGGCTTCTTCCCGGCTACTGGCTTACCGGGCGCGCCAACTCCTCAGCCGTCTTTCTTGAATTTCTTCTTACCCTTGTCTTTCATGAACTTAGTGGTTTTATTCACAATCAACACTTGATGTTCTTTCTTGATCTCCACCTCTACTGATTTCAGCATTGAATACACCTCGGGAATGGACTTCTCCATCCCTAGCATATTGAAGTTCATCACGAAGCTCTTGTAGCTAGGTGGGAGCGACTGAAGGATTCTGTCAACGACCGCGTCATCTGGGAGATTAATTCCAAACCGAGACAAGCGATTGTGCAACCCAGACATTTTGAGTATATGCTCGCTGACAGAACTATTCTCCTCCATCTTACAACTGTAGAACTTGTCGGACACTTCATATCTCTCGACTCGGGCATGAGCTTAGAAAACCATTTTCAGCTCTTGGAACATCTCATATGCTCTGTGCTGCTCAAAACGCTTTTGGAGCCCCGATTCTAAGCTGTAAAGCATTCCAGGCGTTCATAACGTCTTGAGCTGCTGGGAAAACGGGTGCATCATCTAGCGGTGCTTCAAGGACATATGCTTTCTTGGCAGCTATGAGGATAATCCTAGAGTTACGTACCCAATCCGTATAGTTGCTACCATCGTCTTCAGCTTGGTTTTCTCTAGGAACGCATAGAAGTTGAGGGCAACTTAGCATGGGCCATTGGATCTACAAGACATATTGTAAAGATTTTAGACTATGTTCATGACAATTAAGTTCATCTAAACAAATTTAATGAACTCCCACTCAGATAGACATCTCTCCAGTCATCTAAGTGATACATGATCCGAATCGACTAGGCCGTGTCCGATCATCACGTGAGACGGACTAGTCATCGACGATGAACATCTTTATGTTGATCGTATCTTCTATACAACTCATGTTCGACCTTTCGGTCTTCCGTGTTCCGAGGCCATGTATGTATATGCTAGGCTCGTCAAGTGAACCCTAAGTGTATTGCGTGTGTAAATCTGGCTTACACCCGTTGCATGCGAACGTTAGAGCCTATCACACCCGATCATCACGTGGTGCTTCGGAACAACGAACCTTAGCAACGGTGCACAGTTAGGGAGAACACAATTCTTGAAATTTTAGTGAGAGATCATCTTGTTTACTACCGTCGTTCTAAGCAAATAAGATGTAAAACATGATAAACATCACATGCAATCAAATAGTGACATGATATTGCCAATATCATTTTGCTCCTTTTGATCTTCATCTTCGGGGCTCCATGATCATCATCGTCACCGGCATGACACCATGATCTCCATCATTGTGTCATCATGAAGTTGTCTCGCCAAACATTACTTCTACTACTATGGCTAACGGTTAGCAATAAAGTAAAGAAATTACATGGTGTTTTCAGTGACACGCACGTCATACAATAAAATAAGACAACTCCTATGGCTCCTGCCGGTTGTCACACTCATCGACATGCAAGTCGTGATTCCTATTACAAGAACATGATAAATCTCATACATCACATATATATCATTCATCACATCCTTTTGGCCATATCACATCACTCGGCACATGCTACAAGAACAAGTTAGACGTCCTCTAATTGTTGTTGCAAGTTTTTACGTGGATGCTATAGGTTTCTAGCAAGAACATTTCTTACCTACGCCAAAACCACAACGTGATATGGCAATTTCTATTTACCCTTCGTAAGGACCCTTTTCATCGAATCCGATCCGACTGAAGTGGGAGAGACAGACACCCACTAGCCACCTTATGCAACTGGTGCATGTCAATCGGTGGAACCTGTCTCACGTAAGCGTACGTGTAAGGTCGGTCCGGGCCGCTTCATCCCACGGTGCCGCCGAATCAAGATAAGACTAGTAGCGGCAAATAAATGACATGATCTACGCCCACAACAACTTGTGTTCTACTCGTGCATAGTAACTAGATCTGATACCACTGTTGGGGAACGTAGCAGAATTTTAAAATTTTCTACGCATCACCAAGATCAATCTATGGAGTCATCTAGCAATGAGGGAGAGGGCAGTGCATCTACATACCCTTGTAGATCGCGAGCGGAAGCGTTCAAGAGAACGGGGTTGATGGAGTCGTACTCATCGTGATACAAATCACCGATGGCTGAGCGCCGAACGGACGGCACCTCCGTGTTCAACACACGTACGGTTGGGAGAGACATCTCCTCCTTCTTGATCCAGCAAGGGGGAGGAGAGGTTGATGGAGATCCAGCAACACGACGGCGTGGTGGTGGAAGTAGCGGGGATCTCGGCAGGGCTTCGCCAAGCTCAGCCAGAGGGAGAGGTGTTACGGGGGGAGAGGGAGGCGCAATGGGCTAGGGTGCGTAGCCCTCCCTCCCCTCTCTTTATATAGGGGCCCTAGGGGGGGCGCCGACCCCTAGAGATCCCATGTCAAGGGGGGCGGCGGCCAAGGGGGGCACTTGCCCCCTAAGTTTGGTGGGGCGCCCCCGACCCCCAGGGTTTCCAACCCTAGGCGCAGGGGAAGACCCATGGGGGGCACACCAGCCCACCAGGGGCTGGTTCCCTTCCCACTTCAGCCCATGGGGACCTCCGGGATAGGTGGCCCCACCCGGTGGACACCCGGGACCCTTCCGGTGGTCCCGGTACAATACCGGTGACCCCAGAAACTTTCCCGGTGGCCGAAACTGGACTTCCTATATACAAATCTTTACCTCCGGACCATTCCGGAACTCCTCGTGATGTCTGGGATATCATCCGGGACTCCGAAAAACTTTCAGTTACCGCATACTAATATCTCTACAACCCTAGCATCACCGAACCTTAAGTGTGTAGACCCTACGGGTTCGGGAGACACGCAGACATGACCGAGACGACTCTCCTGTCAATAACCAACGGCGGGATCTGGATACCCATGTTGGCTCCCACATGCTCCTCGATGATCTCATCGGATGAACCATGATGTCGAGGATTCAATCAATCCCGTACGCAATTCCCTTTGTCTATCGATACGATACTTGCCCGAGATTCTATTGTCCGTATACCGATACCTTGTTCAATCTCGTTACCGGCAAGTCTCCTTACTCGTTCACGTAACACATCATCCCATGAACAACACCTTGATCACATTGAGCTCATTATGATGATGTCCTACTGAGTGGGCCCAGAGGTACCTCTCCGTCACACGGAGTGACAATTCCCAGTCTTGATTCGTGCCAACCAAACAGACACTTTCGGAGATACCCGTAGTGCACCTTTATAGCCACCCAGTTACGTTGTGACATTTGGTACACCCAAAGCATTCCTACAGTATCCGGGAGTTGCACAATTCTTGCTGGGGTCATGGAGGCCGCCCCGGCAATAGTCTTGTCAGGGGAAGCCTATCTTGTTGCTTGGCCTTCTTGTGCCACTGTCTTCGCACTGCTTCGGTAGTCTTGTGCTTCGGTTTCCCTCCTCTGCCCTATTAGGTGTGGCCACAGGCGTGGCTCTGACTGCCCGTGCACAAGTAAGGGGTACAAAGGAGTGCCCCTACTTTTGTACGCTGACAGGAGCCCCCGGGCCTGGGCCATACATAAGCGCGATGCGTTGTTGGGCTAGGCCCAGAACGACACGCGTGCAGTTGGGGCTGGATTCTTTTTACTACAGTAACTCCTCCGGAGGTTGCGCTTCCCCATGATCTGCACTGAACGCATGACGTGGGGGTCGTGCGTGGGGCGGTTGCTGCACGCCCGTGTCACATTGCATTAACTGGTAAAGGGGGCGGCCCGCGCCTTCCCCATAAAAAAGGGAAAACTGCAGGCGCATCGCTCATTTACCTTCTAAGCTTCTTCAATCTTGGAGTCATCGTTCCCTCCTTCTTATTCAAGCGAAAAGCTGAAGCTCTTGCCTCCGCCCGCCGTCTCCATGCTCTCATTGCTTTCGATTCCTCACCTCTTCCCTAGCCGTCATGGCACACAAGACCGGTAAAGGCAAGGGAGTGGCCGAGGACGTGGGGGAGAAGGAGTTACCGCATAGCGAGTTGGCAGTGCTTTGGACGCAGCTCGCCTACTTCCCCTCGACGGTCGATGCGGTCGAACTTAGGGACTCCTTCAAGCCTCTGTGCGGGAGGCAGACGACGGGGCATCCGGCCACATGCATCGTCCCCGCCGATTTTGCTCATGCCGGCCCGAATCGGTACCCCTTCTTCGTCGACTACATCTCCTGCGGCCTATGTCCCCCTTTCTCTGATTTGTTTTAATGATGTTATGCACACCTACGGCTTCTATCTTCTTGATTTTACGCCGAATGTCGTGGCGTGTATGACTTTCTTCGCCCACCTCTGCGAGGGTTTCGCCGGGATGGTTCCTAGTACGATGCTCTTCTGCCACTACTTCTATCCTCTCATCCAGGCGGGGGGCGCCATCTCCGGCTACGCCACCTGGATTCCACGGACCCAGGAGAAGGGTATGTATCTGGAGGGTGCGCAGAAGGAGAGGTGGGAGGAGTGGAGGAGTCGGTGGTTATGGATCGAGGAGGATGATCCACCGGAGTTCTGCCGGGTTCATCAGAGCCCGCGGGTCCACCGCAGGGACTGGGGGGACACCGATGCTAATGACAAGAAGCTCTCGGTCACCACCACCAGGATCCACCATCTCGCTAAGGCCGAGCTCACCCTTGAGATGATCAGGTCCGATTTCATCCGCCGCCGAATCGCGCCACTGCACAACAAGGGGAGGCCGGCTTGGCTTTTCAGGAACGCGGCCAACGTCATGAGGCTCCACCCTGGTCTGAAGCACAACTTCACGGTGATGGGGCATGCCCATTTTTGCCAGAGGCTCTTCCAGCTTAACGTGGACCGCGACAGCAGGGCTGAGAGGACTGGCAAGGCCGCGAAGGCTGGCAAGGCCGTCAAGGGGCCTCTATGGGTTGCCGATGGGAGTGGTCCCGCTGAGCAACAACTCTCGCTAGTCCGCCATTAATTCCGTGATGTCGGACTTCAACGCGCATGGCCATGGCCCGGCCTAGGCCGAGACGCCAGCGGATCCGGCGCAGGTGTTTTTTGACACCTTGTCGGAGGGCTATGTTCGTGAAGAGCCGATGCTCATCCGCGACACCACCAAGGAGGAGCTAGATTATATTGCCACTACGGCGGCGTAGGCGGTGCTTGCCCTGGAGGCCGGCAGCGCTGGCCAAGTGGAGGATGAGGCCGACGTGGCCATGGAGGATGAGGATCTCGCCGGATGGGCGGAGTTTGCTCGGGAGGCCAGCGGCGCCGCAGCCGACGCCGATGCTCCTCTTATTGAAGATGTGTATCGAGGAGTCGACCGAAGAGGAGGTCGAGGCCGTTGACCCTTCGGGCACTGGGAGGCAGCGCATCCTGCCGCGGCCCCGCTCTAGTGAGCCGGTCTAGCCTGACAGGATCACGCAGGGGCACCAGCCCCAGGAGCAACTCGTGCGTGAGACGAGGGCGATGAAGGCCGCGGCAGTGAAGAGGGGAGGGAAGACCGCGGTGGCGGAGAGGACGGCGACTGCTTCCTCTTCGTCCAAGCGTGGCCGGACCCCATCTCCTTCGCCCCCTCCCGCAGATGTCATCATGGAGGATGACTTCGATCTTGTGTCTCTCAGCTGAAGGAGGAAAAGGAAGCCAGTGGAGGACGAGGAGGTGGAGAACGAGTATGTATTTTACTCCCCACATTACCTCCTTACTCCACCTCTATATTATCTTTCTCCGATTTGATGTTGTCTTTGCAGGGACATGGGGATGCTGGCCCAGAGGGTAGCGAAGAGGGCCACGGCCTAGAAAAGAGCTTGATGTCTATTACGCACCCTTCTTCTTGTAGACATTGTTGGTCCTCCAAGTGCAGAGGTTTGTCAGACAGTAGCAAATTTCCCTCAAGTGGATGACCTAAGGTTTATCAATCCGTGGGAGATGTAGGATGAAGATGGTCTCTCTCAAGCAACCCTGCAACAAATAACAAAGAGTCTCTTGTGTCCCCAACACACCCAATACAATGGTAAATTGTATAGGTGCACTAGTTCTACGAAGAGATGGTGATACAAGTGCAACATGGATAATAGATATTGGTTTTTGTAAACTGAAAATATAAAAACAGCAAGGTAGCAAGTGGTAAACGTGGGCATAAACGGTGTTGCAATGATAGTAGAGAAGGCCTAGGGTTCATACTTTCACTAGTGCAAGTTCTCTCAAAAAGGATAACATAATTGGATCATATTACTAGCCATCAACATGCAACAAAGAGCCACTCCAAAGTAACTAATAGCGGAGAACAAACGAAGAGATTGTGGTCGGGTACGAAGCCACCTCAAAGTTATTCTTTCTGATCGATCTATTCAAGAGTCCGTAGTAACGTTCAATCTATCATAGAGTTTGTACTAGAATAACACCTTAAGACACAAATCAATCAAAACCCTAATGTCGCCTAGATACTCCATTGTCACCTCAAGTATCCGTGGGCATGATTATACGATATGCATCACACAATCTCAGAATCATCTATTCAACCAACACAAAGTACTTCAAAGAGTACCCCCAAAGTTTCTACCGGAAAGTCAAGACGAAAACGTGCGCCAACCCCTATGCATAGGTTCCCAAGGTCACAAACCCGCAAGTTGATCACTAAAACATACATCAAGTAGATCACATGATATCCCATTGTCACCATAGATAAACACGTGCAAGATATACATCAAGTGTTCTCAAATCCTTAAAGACTCAATCCGATAAGATAACTTCAAAGGGAAAACTCAATCCATTGCAAGAGAGTAGAGGGGGAGAAGAAGATCCAACTAGAATAGAAAAGCTCGCGATACATCAGGATCGTGCCATCTCAAGAACACGAGAGAGAGAGATCAAACACATAGCTACTAGTACATACCCTCAGCCCCGAGGGTCGACTACTCCCTCCTCGTCATGGAGAGCGCCGGGATGATGAAGATAGCCACCGGAGAGGGATTCCCCCCTCCGGCAGGGTGCCGGAACGGGGTCTAGATTAGTTTTTGGTGGCTACAGAGGCTTTCGGCGGTGGAACTCCCAATCTAGGTTAATTTCCGAAGGTTTCAGTATTTATAGGAAGTTTTGGAGTCGGGGCAAAGTAAGGGGGGGTTATGGGCCGTCCTCGAGATAAGGGGGCGCGCCCTCCACCCTCGAGGGCAGCCCGTGGCTCTCCTGGCCCACCTCTTTTGCTTCGGGGGCTTCTTTTGGTCCAGAAAAAACATAAAAAATTGGCTCGTCAATTGGACTCCGTTTGATATTCCTTTTCTGTAAAACCCTAAAACAGGAGAAAAACAGAAACTAGCACTGGGCTCTGGGTTAATAGTTTAGTCCAAAAAATGATATAAAAGTGTATAATAAAGCCCATAAGACATCCTTGAAGGATAATATAATAGGATGGAAGAATAAAAAAATATAGATACGTTGGAGACGTATCAGCATCCCCAAGCTTAATTCCTGGTCGTCCTCGAGTAGGTAAATGATAAAACCGAATTTTGGATGTGGAATGCTACCTAACATAATTCTCAATGTAATTCTCTTAATTGTGGCATGAATGTTCAGATCTGAAAGATTCAAGATAAAAGTCTATATTGACATAATAAATAACAATACTTCAAGCATACTAACAAAGCAATCATGTCTTCTCAAATACTATGGCTAAACAAAGTTATCCCTACAAAATCATATAGTGTTGGCTATGCTCCCTCATTATCACACTAAATAATCATATCATGCACAACCACGATTTCAGCCAAGCATTTGTTTTCATACTCTATCTTTGCAAACCTTTCAACTTTCACGCAATACAAGAGCGTGAGACATGGATATAGCACTATGGGTGGAATAGATGTGGTTGTGAAGAAGACAAAAAGGAGGGACATAGTCTCACATCGACTAGGTGTATCAATGGGCTATGGAGATGCCCATCAATAGATATCAATGTGAGTGAGTAGGGATTGCCATGCAACGGATGCACTAGAGCTAAATATGAATGAAACTCAATAAAAGAAACTAGTGGGTGTGCATCCAACTTGCTTGCTCACGAAGACCTAGGGCATTTGAGGAAGCCCATCGTCGGAATATACATGCCAAGTTCTATAATAAAAATTCCCACTAGTATATGAAGGTGACTAAGCATGAGACTCTCTACAATGAAGAACATGGTGCTACTTTGAAGCACAAGTGTGGACAAAGATAGTAGCAATTGTCCCTTTTTTGGCCTTTTTTTTGCGGAGGGGCTTTATTGATTTTAGCCTTTCCTCCCATGGGACAATGCTCTAATAATGATGATCATCACACTTTCATTACAACTCGAAATTACAACTCGGTACTACAACAACAAAGTATGACTCTATATGAATGCCTCTGGCGGTATGCCGGTATGTGCAATGAAACAAGAGTGACATGTATGAAAAGTTATGCATGGTGGCTTTGCCACAAATACGATGTCAACTACATGATCATGCAATGGCAATATGACAATATGATGCGTGTCATATAAACGGAATGGTGTAAAGTTGCATGGCAATATATCTCGGAATGCCTATGGAAATGCCATGATAGGTAGGTATGGTGGCTGTTTTGAGGAACAATATGGTGGCTGTTTTGAGGAAGGATATATAGTGGGTTTATGGCACCGTCGAAAGTTGCACGGTATAAGAGAGGCTAGCAATGGTGGAAGGGTAAGAGTGCGTATAATCCATGGACTCAACATTAGTGATAAGAACTCATATACTTATTGCAAAAATCTATGAGTCATCAAAACAAAGCAATCAACGCATGCTCCTACGGGGAGGTTGGTAGGAGTTAAACACCGTGCGCCCCCGACCTCCACACAAAAGTTGACACTCTACAAATACCTCATGCTCTAACTTAGTCACACAACGGTTCACCATATGTGCATGCTACAGGAATCACTAAGCTTAACACAAGTATTTCTCAGTTTCATAATGACTCCACAAGCATGACTCTAATATCACTATCCTCATATCTCATAACATTTATCAAGCATCCAACTTCTCATCATATTCAATGCACTTAGTGTGAAAGTTTTTACTACATTGATATTGGATGTCTATCATGTGAAGACTAGTTTTATAGGCAAAACACATTACCATGCTGTTTTAATAGACTGTCAAATAGATATAAGTGAATCTTGAGAGTTCAACAATTTCTTCAAAATATTACCACCACCGTGCTCTAAAAGATATAAGTGAAGCACTAGAGCAAAAACTATTCAACTCAAAAGATATAAGTGAAGCACATAGAGTGTTCTAATAATTTCTAGGCCATATTTAACTCTCTAAAATAGGTGTGTCCAGCAAGCAAGATTGTTACAAACTAAAAAGCAAAGACTCAAATTATACAAGACGCTCCAAGCAAAACACATATCATGTTGCGAATAAAAATATAGCTCCAAGTATAGTTACCGATGGATGAAGACGAAAGAGGGGATGCGTTCCCGAGGCATACCCAAGCTTAGGCTTTTGATTATCTTGAATTACTTGGGGTGCCATGGGCATCCCCAAGCTTAGGCCTTTGCTACTCCTTGTTCCACAGTCCATCAAAGCAATACTCAAAACTTGAAAACTTCACAACACAAAACTTAGACAAAAAATCTCGTCAGCTCCGTTAGTATAAGAAAGCAAAGCACTACTCAAAGGTACAGCAATGAATTCATTCTTTGTTTATATTGGTGTTAAACCTACTGTACTCCAACTTCTCTATGGTTCATATCCTCCAATACTACTCATAGATGCATTGAAATAAGCAAACAACAGACGAAAAATAGAATCTGTCAAAAACAGGACAGTCTGTAGTAATCTGCAGGTTTCGCATACTTCTGTAACTCCAAAAAATTCAATCTAAATTGGTAAACGTTAGGAATTTGTCTATTAATCATCTGCAAAAAGAATCAACTAAATAGCACGCTCCAGTAAAATCTGATGACCATTCTAGCGAGCTCTAACGATTCTGTTTTTCACAGCAAGATTATATAAACTTCACACAAGTCTTCCCAAAGGTTCTACTTGGCACAAACACTAAGTAAAACACAAAACAACATCTAAATAGAAGCTAGATGCAATATTTATTCCCTAACAGCAGCAAAAACAAAGAAAACAAAATAAAGTTGGGTTGCCTCCCAACAAGCGCTATCGTTTAACGCCCCTAGCTAGGCATGATGATTTCAATGATGCTCGCATAAAAGATAGGAATTGAAACATAAAGAGAGCATCATGAAGAATATTACTAGCACATTTAAGTCTAACCCACTTCCTATGCATAGGGATTTTGTAATCAAACAACTTATGGGAGGAATAATCAACTAGTATAGGAAGGGAAAACGAGCATAACTTCAAGATTTTAAGCACATAGAGAGGAAACTTGATATTATCGCAATATGTATTAGCATATGTTCCTCCCTCAAAATAATTATCAGTAGCATCATGAATGAATTCAACAATATAACTAGCACATAAAGCATTCTTTTCATGATCTACTTGCATAGAAATTTTACTACTCCCATCATAAGCAAAATTCTTCTCATTCGGAATAGTGGGAGTATCATAAGAGACTTGAATACTATAGATTGTTTCCACATTAAAAGAGTAATGTTCAATGAAAGGGTAATCATAATCATGACAAGTTTTATCGGTATAATCATCACTACTTTTTATAGCATAAGTGGCATCACAATAATCATCATAAATGGGAGGCATGCTTTCATCATAATAGACTTGCATATCAAGACTTGGGAGGCTAAAAATATCATCTTCATCGAGCGTAGCATCCCCAAGCTTGGGAAAAACATTAATTGCAGCAAATAAATTCTCAAATATATCAGTCTCATCAAACATAGCATCCCCAAGCTTGGGCCATTCCATATCATAAGCATAATCATTCTCATCGTTAATAGTATGGATAGCACCGATAGTATAGCAATTATCATCATCACAATGAGTAATGGAAGCAACATCATTTGGAAGGGATACCTTTTTGTCTTTGCTTCTCCATCTTTTCTTTTTCTTCTTCTCATCATGTGTGGGTTTAATATTCTTTTTGGAGCTCCTTACTACTGAGATTGGTAGAATAGGAGGCTCCTCCTTGTTACCTGATTCATCACAAGAAATAATAGGAGGATATTGGCAAATCTCTTCACTTTCATTAGTATTCTCTTCATCTCCTATTTGTTTTCCTGACTTAAGGTAATTGACAATATAAGGATTTTCAATGCAATTCACCGCACAATACATATATATTTCCTCTGTATCAAACTCAAGAAGTTTATCAATGGCAAATCCTGGAAGAAACTTAGTTCTACATTTAATTTCTTCAGAACCCAAAAGCAAGATAAGTTCCTTATGATGTGCAAGGGAAATGAAGTCATCACAATTTTTGGACACGATTCGATCATGAGACAATTCGCATTGGGTAATTAAATGACCACGTTCATTGCAAAGTTCACAAGTACGGCTAAGATATTTTAAATTTTCAGCACAATCATCTAGCATCTGTAGCAACCGTTTAGTTTCTAAATACTTATGCCTCTTGCAAAATTTATCTTCCCTCTTTGGTATGTACTTGCAAACTCTGTACACTCCACAAAAATCAACATGCTTATAGGAGATATTTTCATCATGACTAGTGCAATCATCATTAGTACCATGGATATTCAAAGGATTCACACTAACAACATTGCAAGCATGGTCATCATTCAAGTCTTTGGTGCCAAGCATTCTATGCAATTCTTCTTCTAGTACTTGAGCACAATTTTCCTTTCCATCATTTTCACGAAAGATATTAAAAAGATGAAGCATATGAGGTAACCTTAATTCCATTTTTTTAGTTTTCTTTTATAAATGAAACTAGTGATAAAACAATAAACTAAAAGATTCGATTGCAAGATCTAAAGATATACCTTCAAGCGCTAACTTCCCCGGCAACGGCGCCAGAAAAGATCTTGATGTCTACTACGCACCCTTCTTCTTGTAGACGTTGTTGGGCCTCCAAGTGCAGAGGTTTGTAGGACAGTAGCAAATTTCCCTCAAGTGGATGACCTAAGGTTTATCAATCCGTGGGAGGTGTAGGATGAAGATGGTCTCTCTCAAGCAACCCTGCAACCAAATAACAAAGAGTCTCTTGTGTCCCCCAACACACCCAATACAATGGTAAATTGCATAGGTGCACTAGTTCGGCGAAGAGATGGTGATACAAGTGCAATATGGATGGTAGATATTGGTTTTTGTAAACTGAAAATATAAAAACAGAAAGGTAGCAAATGGGAAACGGGAGCATAAACGGTGTTGCAATGATAGTAGAGAAGGCCTAGGGTTCATACTTTCACTAGTGCAAGTTCTCTCAACAAGGATAACATAATTGGATCATATTACTAGCTCTCAACATGCAACAAAGAGTCACTCCAAAGTAACTAATAGCGGAGAACAAACAAAGAGATTATGGTAGGGTCCGAAACCACCTCAAAGTTATTCTTTTTGATTGATCTATTCATGAGTCCATAGTAACGTTTAATCTATCATAGAGTTCGTACTAGAATAACAACTTAAGACACAAGTCAATCAAAACCCTAATGTCACCTAGATACTCCATTGTCACCTCAAGTATCCGTGGGCATGATTATACGATATGCATCAGACAATCTCAGAATCATCTATTCAACCAACACAAAGTACTTCAAAGAGTACCCCAAAGTTTCTACCGGAAAGTCAAGACGAAAACATGTGCCAACCCCTATGCATAGATTCCCAAGGTCACGAACCCGCAAGTTGATCACTAAAACATACATCAAGTAGATCACATGATATCCCATTGTCACCACAGATAAACATGTGCAAGACATACATCAAGTGTTCTCAAATCCTTAAAGACTCAATCCGATAAGATAACTTCAAAGGGAAAACTCAATCCATTACAAGAGAGTAGAGGGGGAGAAGAAGATCCAACTAGAATAGCAAAGCTCGCGATACATCAAGATCGTGCCATCTCAAGAACATGAGAGAGAGAGGGATCAAACACATAGCTACTGGTACATACCCTCAGCCCCGAGGGTGGACTACTCCCTCCTCGTCATGGAGAGCATCGGGATGATGAAGATAGCCACTGGAGAGGGATTCCCCCCTCTGGCAGGGTGCCGGAACGCGGTCTAGATTGATTTTTGGTGGCTACAGAGGCTTTCGACGGCGGAACTCCCGATATAGGTTAATTTTCGAAGGTTTCAGTATTTACAGGAATTTTTGGAGTCGGGGCCAAGTAAAGGGGGGCTACGGACCGTCCTCGAGATAGGGAGGCGCGCCCCCCTTCCCAGGGCGAGCAATCCACCCTCGAGGGCAGCTGTGGTTCTCCTGGCCCACGTCTTTTGCTTCGGGGGCTTCTTTTGGTCCAGAAAAAATCATAAAAAATTGGCTCGTCAATTGGACTCCGTTTGATATTCCTTTTCTGTAAAACCCTAAAACAGGAGAAAAACAGAAACTGGCACTGGGCTCTGGGTTAATAGGTTAGTCCAAAAAATCATATAAAAGTGTATAATAAATCCCATAAGACATCCTATAAGGATAATATAATAGCATGGAACAATCAAAAATTATAGATACGTTGGAGACGTATCAGGCCTCGAAGGGCGACAATCCCCCGGCGGGTACTTCGGGTATGCCATTGTTGGTGGAGAGCATCCCGGACAGCAGCCCCCGGCATAGCCCCCACTCCTGCCCCTAGCGTAAGTTCATTACTCACTCCTCCACAGATGAACATTGGGGTGTGAATCCTCGATGCTGACCCTGCCGGGTTTGCAGGAGTGGAACGATAGCAGGAGGAGCCACTTAGGGCCACCCCCAACACACTGATACGTCTCCAACGTATCTATAATTTTTGATTGTTCCATGCTATTATATATTTTGTTTTGGATGTTTAGTGGACTTTATTATAGACTTTTATATTATTTTTGGGACTAACCTACTAACCCAAGGCCTAGTGCAAAGTGCTATTCTTTTGCCTATTTAGGTGTTTCGCGGAAAAGGAATATCAAACGGAGTCCAAACGGAATGAATCCTTTGGGAGAGTTATTTTTCGAACGATATCTTCACGAGAGACTTGGAGTACAAGTCCGAGAAGAAACGAGGTGCCCACGAGGGGGCAGGGCACGCCCAGGGGGGTAGGCGCACAGCCTCCCTCGTGGGCCCCATGTTGCTTTACCGATGTACTTTTTCCTCATATATATACCCATATACCCTAAAAACATAGAAGAGCACAAAGAAACCCCAATTCCACCGTCGTAACCTTATGTTCCCGTGAGATCCCATCTAGGGGCCTGTTCCGAAGCTCCGCCGGAGGAGGCATCGATCACATAGGGCTTCTACATCAACACCATAGCCTCTCCGTTGAGCTATGAGTAGTTTACCACAGACCTTCGGGTCCATAGTTATTAGCTAGATGACTTATTCTCTCTCTTTGGATCTCAATACAAAGTTCTCCTCGATCTTGGAGGATATCTATTCGATGTAATCTTTTTGCGGTGTGTTTGTCGAGATCCGATGAATTGTGGGTTTATGATCAAGATTATCTATGAACAATATTGGATTCTTTTCTGAAATCTTTTATGTATGCTTATAATATCCTTGCAAGTCTCTTCAAATTATTGGTTTGGTTTGGACTACTAGATCTATAGTTCTTGCAATGGGAGAAGTGCTTGGCTTTGGGTTCAATCTTGCAGTGTCCTTTCCCAGTGACAACAGGGGCAGCAAGGCATGTATTGTATTGTTGCCATCGAGGATAAAAAGATGGGGTTTATATTATATTGCTTGAGTTTATCCCTCTACATCATGTCATCTTGCTTAAGGCGTTACTCTGTTCTTATGAACTTAATACTCTAGATGCATGCTGGATAGTGGTCGATGCGTGGAGTACTAGTAGTAGATGCAGAATCGTTTCGGTCTACTTGTCACGGACGTGATGCCTATATATAATGATCATGCCTAGATATTTTCATAACCATGCGCTTTTCTATCAATTGCTCGACAGTAATTTGTTCACCCACCGTAGAATTCTGCTATCAATAGAGAAGCCACTAGTGAATCCTATGGCCCACGGGTCTATTCTCATCATATTAATCCTCCATCTACTTTACTTTGCTTTATTTACTTTCTATTCCTATATAAAAATACCAAAAATACTATGTTATCATATTTATCAGATCTCACTCCCATAAGTGACCGTGAAGGGATTGACAACCCCTTATCGTGTTGGCTGCGAGGTTTTTATTTGTTTGTGCAGGTGCGAGGGACTCACGCATGGTCTCCTACTGGATTGATACCTTGGTTCTAAAAAACTGAGGGAAATATTTACGCTACTGTGTTGCATCACCCTTTCCTCTTCGAGGGAATACAACGCAAGCTCGAGAAGTAGCAAGAAGAATTCCTGGCGCCGTTGTCCGGGAGATCTATGTAAAAGTCATATACCAAGTACCTATCACAAACCCTTATCCCTCGCACTACATTATTTGCCTCTCGTTTTCCTCTCCCCCACTTCACCTTTGCCTTTTCTTCGCCTCCCATTCGCCTTTCCTCCACCATGGCCAAATCAAAAAGAGCCAAGGGTTCTCTACCTGGTTTTAGTACCTTGGACAGTCCCTCTATCCTCTCCAAGCTCGTAAATAATGATGCTATGGAAAGACCTACCGGGGTTATCAATGAGAGTTTGAATAATTTCTATGAAGATGATCCCATAATTTTTTGTTATTTACTTGATGAGTCTTTGAAAGATGCTTGGGATAGGCTATTAAGGAGCAGAGCCAGCTATGTGCCCTAATATCAAATTGAGATATATCTAAAAAGCTTTTATGTTGGTTTACCTTCTTCGATTAAGCAAGTTTTAGATTCTATTTTGAAGAAGGTTTTCTTGAGGGGGATGCCATATACACATATGAAAAGATGAAAACTATATTTGGGTACCCCATGAGTGAGAAGATTGAATCCACTTCTCTTTTGTGCTTCTATCGGAATGAAATTATCAAAGAGATGAAGGCTAGCTTAGATGCAAACTTCCGTAGCATGCTTAATATTTCTTCCACCATTAATGGCCATGTGCTCTCTCAAAATAGAAAGATGAATGCTATAGATAAGAAACTCTCTCTTTTCTTTCCCAATACCAAAGATGGCAATACCTAGATCTATTCTTGTATCGTGCCTAGCTAGGGGCGTTAAACGATAGCGCTTGTTGGGAGGCAACCCAATTTTATTTTCTTTGTTTTTGTGTCTGTTTAGGAATAAATATTGCATCTAGCTTCTGTTTAGATGTGGTTTTGTGTTTTAGTTAGTGTTTGTGCCAAGTAGAACCATTGGGAAGACTTGTGTGAAGTTTATGCGATCATGCTGTAAAAAACAGAAACTTTAGCGCTCACGAGATTGGCTGTCATTTTTTAGTGTAGAGTGCTTTTTAGTTGATTCTTTTTGCAGATGACTACTAGACAAATTCCTCATGTCCACCAATTTATTTCATATTTTTTAGAGTTACAGAAGTATTCGAAAGTTACAGATTACTGCAGATTGTTCTGTTTTTGACAGATTCTATTTTTTGTGTATTGTTTGCTTATTTTGATGATTCTATGAGCAGTATCGGGGGGTATGAATCATAGAGAAGTTGGAATACAGTAGGTTTAACACCAATATAAACAAAGAATGAGTTCATTACAGTACCTTTGGGTGGTGGTTTGTTTTCTTGTACTAACGGAGCTCACGAGATTTTTGGTTAAGTTTTGTATCGTGAAGTTTTCAAGTTTAGAGTATGGCTTTGATGGACAATGGAACAAAGAGTGGCAAAAGCCTAACCTTGGGGATGCCCAAGGCACCCCAAGGTAAAATTCACAACCAAAAGCCTAAGCTTGGGGACGCCCCGGGAAGGCATCCCCTCTTTCGTCTTCGTCTATCGGTAACTTTACTTGAGACTATATTTTTATTCACCACATGATATGTGTTTTGCTTGGAGCATCATGTATGATTTGAGTATTTGATTTTTAGTTTGCCACAATCATCCTTGGTGGACACACCTTTTGAGAGAGATAAATATGATTTAGAATTTATTACAATACTCTATGTGCTTCACTTATATCTTTTGAGCTAGATAGTTTTGCTCTAGTGCTTCACTTATATCTTTTAGAGCACGGTGGTGGTTTCATTTTGTAGAAATTATCGATCTCTCATGCTTCACTTATATATATTTGAGAGTCTCTTAGAACAGCATGGTAATGTTCTTTGGTTATAAAACTAGTCCTAATATGATAGGCATCCAAGATGAGTATAGTAAAAAAACTTTCATACAAGTGCATTGAACATTATGAGAAGTTTGATATATGATGATTGTTTTGAGATATGAGGATGGTGATATTAGAGTCATGCTAGTGGAGTAATTGTGAATTTGAGAAACACTTGTGTTAAAGTTTGTGATTCCCGTAGCATGCACGTATGGTGAACGGTTATGTGATGAAGTTGGAGCATGATTTATTTATTGAGTGTCATCCTTTGTGTGGAGGTCGGGATCGCGCGATGGTTAACTCCTACCAACCTTTCCCCTAGGAGCATGCGTCGAATACTTTGTTTTGATAACTCATAGATTTTTGCAATAATTATATGAGTTCTTTATGACTAATGTTGAGTCCATGGATTATATGCACTCTCATCCTTCCACCATTGCTAGCCTTTCTTGTACTGCGCAACTTTCGCCGGTACCATACACCCACCATATACATTCCTCAAAACAGACACCATACCTACCTATCATGGCATTTCCATAGCCATTCCGAGATATATTGCCATGCAACTTTGTCGGTGTACTAAGATAGGGGTACCTTAGTACCCCAACTTGTGCACGGGCAGTAGCAGCTCCCCGCGGCAGGGCTCACCACGTGCTCGCCGGAAACCTTCTCAGTCCTTATGAAGCCATTCAAAAACAAAGTATACAAGACAGAAGATCAAGACCCCGGCAAGTGGGGCTTGCCGGGAAGGCCGTCCCAGGCTCAAGATTATCACATTAACACAAGGCCCTGGCAAGAGGAGCTTGCCAAGAAGACCAGAAGACAACATCTCAGAAGACATGCCTCGGCGCACCCTGCGCCCCGGCGGGCCCCGGGGAGCGACAAGCTTCCGGGCCCGGCAAGATCAAGACCCCGGCAAGGTGCTTGCCGGGGGAAGCCTACGCTGTGCGCCCGCGCTCCAGCTCATCGGCCCACGCGTCGCCCTGGGGCCCTTCGAGGGACGCGTGGCGGATGGCTGTGCAGCCTGGGGGACACGGTGGCACTCCACGGTGACGAGGCTACCACCGTGGCGAACGGAGACGCATGGACGGGCGCTTTTGGGGTCGACGGCGACGGGCATTTAAGGCCCTTGTCCCCCACTGTCAAAGTTAGGTGAAGACCAGTGTTCATGCACTGTTCATGCACTGTTCCCGCACTGTTACAACTACCACCAAAGTTACATTTCTACCCTCCTCTACGTTGACACCTGTCGGTGACCCCTTGGGCTATAAAAGGAGGCCCATGCACAACGTAGAAAGGGTTCGGAACCTAGACATCTCTTCCGCTCGGTGTAGCTAGCTCTCCAAGCTCTCGAGCTCGAGAACTCAATACAATCCAAGCAGGAGTAGGGTTTTACGCGTCCGCGCGGCCCGAACCTGGGTAAAACTGCCCGCATGTGTTCCTCGATCTGCTCTCCGTGCTCCCTCCGCTCCCTTACCGCAACGTACAAGGGGCTCCGGTCCCATAGGTGCTCGTGGCGGATAGTTTCCCCCGACATCTTTGGCGCGCCAGGTAGGGGGGGCGTCGAGGTTGTGCGAACCTGATCCGGCGCTCACGCGGGCGCAATCTTCATCAACCTCTCCAGCTTCATCAACTTCTTCAGCAGCAACATGGCCCCGAAGAAGAAGGCTTCGGAGGTCGCAGGCCCGTCTGCATCGATCCCACCACCACCAGAACCAACGGTGGGTGGAGGAGATGCTGGCGGAAGGGTGGTCGCCGGCGAGGAAACTCACGGCGCCACCAAATCCAAGGACAAGACGGACGACCGGGCCAATCCCTAGGCCTTGGTGTCCGTAGATGCACCACGTCCATCTCAGCAGACGACAGGCCAGCAGCGCCGTGGTACAGGAGGTACCATCCGCTTGCTGGGGCAAGGACAAACTGGAGGATCGCGGGACGCTCAAGGCCATCGTCCTGGCACGAGCAAGGCGCGGTCGCCGGGGCGAGAGACTGCTCCTTCTAACCCTGTTAGAAGTCCGAGCATATCTCGCTCCTCACACCGCTCGCCGCCGCTCCCCTCCTCTCCAGCAGAAGCTCTCGCAAGAGCGCAACTGCTCCTCGACTTCCCTCCAGCGGCAGACAAGGCCGAAGACTGGAGGGCGATGATCCAAAGCCTCATCGCCTTCGCCAATAACGACACGCCGCAGCAGCCTGCGATGTCGCGGCCGCGGCAAGTCGAACAGGCGAAGGCCGACGGCGACAAGACCGCCGGGGGTGCAACCACCGTGCACTCCCCGCCGCGGAAGCAGAAGACGCCTCCCCGCCGGATCAACGTCGACGACGACTCCACGGCGTCATCGGATCCGTGGGCTCGTCGGGACCAGCGCCAAGTCCTTGACGATCGGCGACAAGAAGATGCTCGGACGACAATCGAGCGCCGACGAGAAGCCCGGCGGCAATCGGATCAGCGCGCTGGGACCACTGTCGACACGCACGCGCCCGGTGAACCAGGCGACTTGCCGTATGCGGCAGGTTGCCCTGCGTTCACCCGTGAGCTACGGCGCGTCCAGTGGCCCAGCATGAAAAATTTCAAGCCCGACGTACCCGAGAAGTACGACGGCAAGACGCACCCCTCGGAGTTCCTCAGCATCTACACCATCGCGGTGCAAGCTGCCGGGGGACGCGACGAGAAGATATTAGCCAACTACTTCCCGCTGGTGCTTAAGCCAAACGTCCGTTCTTGGCTTATGCACTTGCCGGAAGGCTCCATTTCTTCGTGGGCAGATTTGTGCCACCAGTTTGTTGGCGCCTTCACAGGCGGCCACAAACCCCACGGCCAGGAGAGTGATCTCCACATCTTGGCCCAGAAGGAAGGAGAACCCCTGCGCAAGTACATTCAACGATTCAACCGCGTGCAACACAATATTCCCGACGTCTACCCTGCCGCAGTTATCAGCGCGTTCCACCAGAACGTGCGTAACCGCCGCATGCGGGAAGAGATGGACATGACCAAGATCCGGGATGTCAGCGAGCTCTACGCTCTGGCTGACAAGTGCGCGCGCGCCGAAGAGGGGAGGAAACTCCCCGGGGAGGATGCTGACGCAGGAGGAAGCGACAGCGAGGACGCCGCCCCGGCAAAGAAGAGCCGGCGGCGGAACAATAGAAGAAAGAAGAGCAAGGAAGTGCTGGTCGTCGAGCTGTCCGGCAAGGAGGTTCCCGCCAAGAAGGCGCAGGCTGGCGGCTCCGGCAAGGAGCCTGCCCCTGTAGCGGTAGCCGACAAGCAGGACGGCTCCGACAAGCAATACTGCAAGATCCACCGCACCAAAGGCCACGACCTTTCGAACTGCAAACGAGTCGAGTACCTCGTAGAACAGCAGAAGGCTGAGTACGAGCGTCACGACAAGGAGAAGGCCCAAGGTGGCGGAGGAGAACCGAGCAAGAAGCGGTCATTCAATGGCCGGGGAGGACGCCGCGGCAAGGCCAAGCAGCGGCAAGGTGATCGACCTCCCCGGGGCCGCGACAAGGATGAGGAAGAAGACGACGACGACGACATGGAGGAAGGAGATAACAGCGAGCAGGAGTTCCAGAAGGCCACAGAAGTTCTGTGTGTCGACGGAGGCGCCTCTCTGCATACTTCCCACCGCCAACTCAAGCAGTGGGTGCGGGAAGTAAACGCAGCTGAGCCGCCCGTTGAGTCACGCAGGCTGCTGAAGTGGTCCAGCACGCCCATCATTTTTGATCTTGAGGATCACCCTGACCGCACAACGGCGGTCGGATGCTTGCCGATGTTGGTCTCACCAACTATCCGCAACCTCAAGGTCACCAAAATGTTGGTTGACGGCGGGGCCGGCCTGAACTTGATCTCCTCGGCTGTGATCAAGAAACTCCAGATCCCAGACGGCGAGCTCGAAGAAACCGGATCGTTCCAAGGAATAAACCCGGGGAGGAGCAAGCCGAAGGGGAAGATCACTCCGCCAGTGACCTTCGGCGGGGAGCTCAACTTCAGTACGGAGAGGATAACTTTTGACGTGGCCGATATCCCATTGCCATACAATGGGATACTTGGACGTCCTGCCCTCGCCAAGTTCATGGCAGCTTCCCACTATGCCTACAACGTACTCAAGATGCCGGGGCCGATAAGCGTCATCTCTGTCCCTAGCGACAAGAAGGACGCGCTTATCTGCGCCGACAAGATATACCGGGATGCAGCAGCCGCAGCAGAAAGCAACACACTTGCCGCTGAAGCTCCCGGGGGGAAGACCAAGACCAAGTCCGGCAAGAGCTCTGGGGCCCACTCCGGCAAACGCACCTCTTCGGAGTGCTGCGCTGCCGTCGAGGACGTTCCATCGAGCTCCACCGGCAAGTGCAAGAAGGGGATGGCCGCTCCACCGGCAACCAAAAAGGTGTCCGCCAAGGAGGACGGCACTGGTGGTACTTTCACCATCAGTGCTACACTTGACAACAAATAGGAAAGCGCGCTCGTTGCCTTCCTGCGGGCGAATGTCGATGTGTTTGCATGGCAACCATCTGACATCCCCGGCATTCCCAGGAAGGTAATTGAGCACAAGCTTGCTGTTTGTCCTCATGCGCGGCCCGTCAAGCAGAAGGTCAGGAAGCAAGCCGTGGAGCGCCAAGAATTCATCGCCGAAGAAATAAAGAAGCTAGAAGCAGCATGCCTGGTTAGAGGCGTGATCCATCCCACTTGGTTAGCAAATCCAGTTGTCGTGCGTAAGGCCAACGGGAAGTGGAGACTGTGTATAGACTTCACTGATGTGAATAAAGCATGTCCCAAGGATCCATTTCCCTTGCCGCGCACCGCTGGATGTGAGCTGCTTTCCTTCCTTGATGCATACTCAGGCTACCACCAGATATTCATGGCCAAGGAAGATGAAGAGAAGACTGCATTCATTACTCCATGCGGCACGTATTGCTTCATACGCATGCCCTTTGGATTGAAGAATGCAGGATCAACATTTGCAAGGGTGGTGCACACTGCTTTTGAGCCACAGATCCACAGAAATGTAGAAGCTTACATGGATGACATAGTGGTCAAAAGCAAGAGCAAAGATACCCTGATCCAAGACTTGGAAGAAACATTTGCAAATCTGCGCAAGATCCAGCTTAAGTTGAACCCCGAGAAGTGCGTCTTCAGAGTCCCTTCCGGCAAGCTTCTCGGGTTCTTTGTGTCCCAGAGGGGGATTGAGGCCAATCCCGACAAGATAAAAGCCATCGAGCAGATCGAAGCCCCGAAGCGCGTCAAGGATGTAAGGAGACTTGCTGGTTGTGTGGCTGCCCTCAGCAGGTTCATTTCAAAATCCGCAGAACGCGCCCTGCCTTTCTTTAAAATTTTAAAGAAGGCAGGTCCTATGAAATGGACTCCGGAAGCGGAGGCAGCGCTGCAGGATTTGAAAGGATACCTGTCCTCCACTCCAATACTTGTCGCACCTAAACCACAAGAGAAGTTGCTGCTGTACTTAGCAGCAACCAATCAAGTGGTTAGTGCTGCGTTGGTAGCGGAAAGGGAGGCAGAGGAAGAGCCCACACCTCCGGCAAGCGAATCCAGCGACAAGCAGGGGGCTCCACTGGCAAGCTCTGGCCCCGACAAGGACAACTCTGCGCAGGAGCAAGGAGAAGTGCGAAGGAAGAAGGTGCAGCGCCCAGTGTATTTTGTAAGTTCCCTCTTGCAGGGGGCTAGGTCAAGATACTCTGGGGTGCAGAAGTTGCTTTTCGGTCTCCTCATGGCCTCGAGAAAGCTGCGCCATTACTTCCAAGCACATGAGATAATAGTGGTCACTCGCTTTCCGTTGAAGAGGATATTGCAGAATCCCGAAGCAACAGGCAGGATCGTCGAGTGGGCACTGGAACTGTCAAGCTTTGGTCTCAAGTTTGAGAGTACTTCAACTATACATAGCAGAGC
The DNA here is from genome assembly GCA_902687465.1 of Secale cereale. Taxonomy (NCBI): domain Eukaryota; kingdom Viridiplantae; phylum Streptophyta; class Magnoliopsida; order Poales; family Poaceae; genus Secale; species Secale cereale. Next base: position 279,675,998 of record LR738711.1, on the reverse strand, counting down.
TTTGGCAGAATTTATAGCTGAATGGACCCCAACGCCGGATGAAGAAGTTCCAGAGACAAGCGTCCCCGTACAAGAAGCAAGCAGTGAATGGGTAATGTACTTTGATGGTGCTTTCTCGCTGCAAGGCGCCGGTGCCGGCGTGGTACTCATAGCGCCCACCGGAGAGCACCTCAAGTATGTTATCCAGATGCACTTTCCCAGGGAACAAGCGACAAACAATACTGCTGAGTATGAAGGGTTGCTTGCCGGCCTCAGAATTGCAGCCGAGCTTGGGATCAGGAAGTTGATTGTGCGGGGAGATTCTCAGTTGGTGGTCCGACAAGTAAACAAGAGTTATCAGAGCCCTTTGATGGAAGCTTATGTTGATGAGGTGAGGAAGCTTGAAGAGCACTTTGAAGGTCTGCAAATGGAGCACGTTCCAAGAGCTCAGAATGATATTGCAGATGGCCTCTCAAAGTGCGCTGCAATGAAGTTACCTGTGGAACCAGGGACCTTCCTGCTCAAGCTAACTCAGCCATCCGTTACACCATCAATTGGGCAGAACAAGAAGAGAAAGTTGGTCTTCGGCGACTACTTGCCGGCGGATCTCCCCGAGGCCGCCGCCAAGGTCCCCAAGATCAACAATCAGAATGCTGAGGAACAGTTTGCTCCTGCAGATCTAAGGGTCTGTACAGTTGAAGCAAGCGTTACCGACAAGCCTTGCCCCGGCAGGCTTGCCGGGGGACCATCAGCTCCGGCAGAACCAGAGGTTCTTGCCGTAGAAGCTGGGGTTCCCGCAGCGGCCCTCATGCCTTTAGTCCTTGCCGTTGAGCCCTGGGCTCCGGCATGGGCACAGCAGATCGTCCGTTTTCTGCAAACTGGAGAACTTCCCGACGACCCAGCAGAGATAGAGAAAATAACCAGGCAGTCAAGTATGTACCAGTTCGTGGACAATGAACTGTACAGAAGAAGGCTCAATGGTGTCAGGTTGAAGTGTATTTCCAGAGAAGATGGACAGAAGCTGTTGGCAGAGATACATGGAGGCATATGTGGCCACCACATTGGCGCAAGGGCACTTGCTGGAAAGGCGTTCCGTCAAGGGTTCTTTTGGCAAGAAGCCCTCCAAGATGCAACTGCAGAAGTAACCAAGTGTGAAGCGTGCCAGTTCCATGCAAAGCAAATTCACCAGCCAGCTCAAGCTCTCCAGACAATTCCTTTATCCTGGCCCTTCTCGGTCTGGGGGCTCGATATTCTCGGCCCTTTTCCCCGCGCTGTCGGGGGCTTTGAATACTTGTACGTTGCAATCGACAAGTTTACAAAGTGGCCAGAAGTGGAACCAGTGAGAAAGGTGACAGCACAGTCAGCAGTCAGGTTCTTCAGGTCGATTGTTTGCCGTTTCAGAATCCCTAACAGGATCATCATCGACAACGGCACACAGTTCACAAGTCGCACCTTCATGCAGTATGTCCAAGACCTTGGCGCCAAGGTCTATTTCGCTTCTGTTGCTCACCCGAGGAGCAATGGTCAAGCGGAGAGGGCCAACGCTGAAGTGCTGCGCGGACTCAAGACAAGAACCTTCGACAGGCTGCACAAGTGCGGAAGAAACTGGATAGAGGAGTTACCGGCGACTCTTTGGTCAATCAGAACGACACCAAGTCGAGCCACCGGACAGACACCCTTTGCTCTTGTCTATGGAGCAGAAGCAGTTCTCCCCACGGAACTCGTATACGGATCTCCTCGAGTGCTCGCTTATGATGAGCTCGAGCAAGAGCAACTGCGACAAGATGATGCATTGCTCCTTGAGGAGGAACGTCTCCAGGCTGCTGTACGAGCTGCTCGATACCAGCAAGCCTTGCGCCGCTATCATAGCCGCAAGGTTAAGGCCAGGAGTCTCGAGGAAGGCGACCTTGTTCTTCGGCGTGTTTAGTCCGCCAAGAATTCCAACAAGTTGACACCGAAGTGGGAAGGCCCTTATCGGGTGAGACAAGTCACAAGGCCAGGCGCTGTCCGCCTTGAGACCGAAGAAGGCTTACCGGTGAGCAACTCCTGGAACATAGAGCATCTTCGCAAGTTTCACCCATAAGGCGCGGTTGCCGTGATCCGCTCCGGCAACCACCTTTTGTACTAGTCTTGCCGATGTTGCATGTAAACCTTTGTACAAAGCCGGGCGCAGATCCCGTGCATCAGTAAAGCTTTTGTGTTTCGCACTATTTGCCATTTCCATGCTTTTCTTTGTTATTTGCATGCATTGTTTGGCATCTTGTGCAACCTACATCTCCGGTAAGCATTAATGGGCAAAGAAGCCCTATACTTGTTTTCCCCTTCTCTTTTTCTTTCCCTCTTAAGCAGAAGGAACGTTCCTCGCGCACAAGTTTGCCGGGGGGGAAGGAGGTGGAGGATGAACCAAGTGCTGTTCAAGAAAGAGAAGCTTGCCGGGGAATGGACGAACTATGAAAGCTAAGTTACCAGAATTTGAGCAGTTCAAATTTTTAAATCTTAGTTGTCTTCCTTGAACAACCACACTTTGTATGGAAAACCTGTGCGCGGAGGAACCTACCCGTGACTAGCCGCACCCTTACTTTGTTTTTGAGCACCCTCAACGACTTAAGAGAGCTGCGACAAGTGTCGCGCCCTTACCTCGTTTTCGAGTTCGCTCAGCAAGCTAAGTGTGTTGCGACTAGCTGCGGCAAGGTTGCTTGCCGACAAGGTCCTTTGCCAGCAGGCTGCTCAGAGTCCAGCACTCAGCGCTCGCGGCAAGGGCCCCTTGCCGGCAAGTCCCCTAAAAGCGTAGGGTAAAAAGCATACAAAGTAAAGGACCAAAGCAAGGGAGATAACACCGCACTGATTGATCAAAATAAGACTGTATGTTACAAGGATAACTTGCCGCAATAACTAATCGGTTCATGTCCATAACATAATCTGCAGCGGCAAAGGAAACAGAAATGAAGAAGCCTAATCTACGCGGTCGCCTTCATGCCTTGAGATCTTGTTCACTTTGGCGACGATGTGGGCGACCTGCGCCTTCAACGCCTCCTGGTCAGCGTCGTCCGGCAAGGAGCGGAGGACGTTGGTGAGGTTGATGCCGGGGTTGCGGTAGACGATCTTCGTCAAGATGCGCTCCAGAGTGCCCGCGCAGAGCTGACGCGACTCGTCGGCCAGCTGCGCGGGGAGCTTCTCCTGTAGCCGTGCAAGCGCCGGCGTGATTCCCCTGAAGAAGAGACTTAACTTGGCGCTGTGGGGGAGGTTCTCGTCCGGAGAGTACACAAGGTGCTCCACCCTCAGCGCCATCAACTCCTTGTCGATATTGGCAGCAGAAGCGACCAGATCGTCAGTCCATTGCTCCACCGCCCGGCTGAAGTTGTTCGCTGAGGTGGCGGTGCTCTCCACCAGGCCTCGTTCCTTGCGGAGCTCTTCCTTCAGCTTAGTCTCGCGATCCCGGGCGGCGTCCAGCGAATCGGTCAGAGTGGAGACCTTCAACTCCAAGTCAACGATTGAATCTTTGGTGGCAGTGAGCTCGTCGCCCTTCTTGGAGAGTCGTACCTGCAAGTCGGAGTTTGTGTGGGCATCCTTCTCCCGCTCCACGTTGAGCGCGGTGACTCTGTCCTCACTTGCTTTCAGGTACTGCTCCAGCTGTTCCACCTTGAGCTCCAGGCTCCTCTTGGTGGTCTCCGCGGCGGCAGCGGCATCCTTCGCCTCCTTCAAGGCCCCGCCAATGGCCTGTTCCCGGGCGGTGAGGTCGTCCTCGTGGGCGTCGAGGTCAACCTTCCGCTGGTTGAGCGCTCCTTCTCGCCGGGACAGCTCTTCACCAGCCAAGCGCTGCTGCTCCTCGGCCTCAGCCTTCTCAAGAAGAAACTCTTGATGCTCCTCAGCAAGCCTTTCGCGCTCCTCCGCCAAGTTGCGGAGGACCACCTGGTTGGCGGCGCGGAGCTCCGCGGCGCGCTTCTCCAAGTCTGCTCCAGCCTTGGCGGCGAGGGCTTCCCGGGACTCCAGTTTTGCCTGCCTGGCCCGGTACAGGGCCAGGAGTTGGCGAAGAAGCTTCTCCTCTTCGGGCTCGTCGCTCCCTCCAAGCGCTTTAACGACCTTCAACCCCGCGGAGGCGAGGACCTCTCCGTCGTAGGTCTCTCCCTCCACGGGGGCTCGCGACGAAGACCCCCACGGGACTTGTATGAAGACTCCATTGGGGGCCTCAAGATAGATGCCTGGCTGCTCCGTGGCGGCGGAGGGGTCGGTGGCCGGTGCAGCGCTTGACGCTCCTGCTGCCTCCGGGCCAGCAGTGTGGTCGCCGCCCCCTTCCCCAGCCGCGGCGTCTGCGGTCGGGGCGGTCTCCTCAGCGGCAGGCTCATCGGCTCCAGCCATGCCCTCAGCGGCAGTGGCGTTGCCGCCGCCGCCTTGCGCGCCCTCCTCGCCGGCGGTCTCTGTCTCCATTTGCTCTGGTGCAGGAGGATCTAACAGAAGAAGAAGAAAAGAGAAGATCAAGCAAATATCCAAAAAAGACAAGTCCGAGAAGAAGAAGCTACAAGACTTACCTTCAAGGACTTCTTCGACAACAGGCTCCCTCGCCGGGGAGTCCACCCTTGGCGGGGGAGCGGTGGCCCCTGGTGGCGGAGGGCCGCCCGTGCCCTCCCTTGGCGGAGTGCTCACCCTTGTCGGGCTGCTCGCCCTTGGCGGGGTACTCGCCTTTGGCAGAGTACCCGTCCTTGGCGGAGCACTCTCCCTCGCCGGGGAGCTCGCCCTTGGCGGGGAGGGTGGAGCATGTAGCTCGCCGGGGGCAGTCTCCGGGCGCTCCTGCGGCTGCGGCTCCACTTCTGCACAAGACAAACAAAACAAACAAGGTAACAAGACATTAGTACAAGCTAAAACCTCAAGCGCGCCCGGCGAACAAAAAAATCCAAAACCCAGACTTACGCTGGGGGCTGCGCTGCTCCTCGGAGCAGCAGGTTGGTCCGGCAAGCCTGCCGCTGGCACGTCTCCGGTCGCCGCGGCGGGCGAGTCGTCTTCGACCTCGACCACAGGGATCTTGGCCCTCTTCGCCATCCGCTGGGTCAGGGTCCTGCAAGCATAACAAGAACAAGATCAGAATCAACAAAGGAAATCAAGGCAAAAAAAAAGAGATTACAAGTTACAAGAACTTACTCCTCTTCCTCGTCGTCGGAGCTGAGGGCAGAGAAGTCAAACTCCGCCTCAGGTGCTCCCGCGCGAGGAGCAGGAGGAGAAGGCTCCCTCGGGCGCTTAGCGGTCTCCGGGGCTGGGGGCTGCGAAGACCCAGCCTCCGTCGTCGCCGAGGCCCGAGGAGCAGGCGGAGCGGCCGCTTCGCTCCGGGAGGACCCCCCTCCGCTTGGCGCTGGTGCGCGGGGCGCCTCCGTCATGGCTTGGCTCGCCCTAGTGGTGCGCGTCGCCCGACGAGTAGGCTGCTGTCGGGGCGCCTGCGTCCTCGTCGCTGTAGCCGCCTTGCGGAGGCGCTTCCTCGGTGTTTGCTTAGGACTTGCCAGAGGCGGGGAGTTCTCTGAGGAAGAGGAGGTGTCGTCATCAAGTCCCAGAGATCCGCCGGTGTCTTCATCGGCCTCGACGTCCTCCTCCTCCTCCTCCCCGGCAGGCCCGCTGGGCCCAGCACTTTGCCCGGCGGCTCCGCTCCCTCCGGCGGCTCCACTCCCTCCGGCAACCTCACTCCCTGCGGCGACCTCGCTCACAACCCCGGGTATCCCGGAAAGCCTCAGGGAGGGGACCCCAGCAAACTCCTCGGGCGGAAGCTTGAGCAGCCTGCGGATCTCTGCCTCCTCTGCTTGGCATGCCTCGTCCGCGGCCTGCGCCTCGTCGACGGTGAATCCGAAATCTCCCGCCGCTGCAGCCGCGGCGGCCTCTTCCATCCGGGAAGCAATATAAGCTATATCCCGGGCCGTAGTGGCCCGGGTAAGGCCCTTGTTCTCCTCGGGGTCCTTGGGCACCTCAACCAGATTGCCGAAGAAGCTCAGCGCTGTATCTGCCGGAGGCTGGATCCAGGTGGGGACGATGCCGTGGGAGTCGCACTCCGGCATCATTGCGCGCAAGGAGTCGCAGGCGGTGCTATTGCACAGTGGCACTACTCCCTTGGCGGGTCTGAACCACTCCGGATGGGCCGGGTCGTGCTTGATGAGCTCTCGGACCATTCCTTTCAGCTCCAAAGCGGTGAAATTGAAGTTTAGTCCTGGGCGCAGCCTCATGATATCCGCCGCATTGCCAAATTCCCATGCGGCCCTCTTCCTCTCTTGTAGAGGGGCGATGCGGCGGCGGAGGAAATCTGCCCCAACCTCCCCGATGGTCAGATTAGCTACCCGGAGACGGATGATCCTGACGAGGGCAATACTGATTATGTTGTCCTCCGGGGCTAATTCGCTCCAATTCCTACCGCGCACTATGGCTGTTGTGCGCGGCGCAGTGAAAGGCTCCGGCCTATCCTCCACTATCCAACACCAGTCCGCGCGCCATTCTTCCCACTTGCCGCGGAGTTCTCCCTTCAGGTATGAATCCTTCTAGTTCAACCGGAAGATCCAGGAGATACCGCCGGAGAGGGGAGCGCCAACCTCTACTCTAGGCATAAAGAAATGGCGAAAGAGTGCTACATTCGGATGGATCCCAACGTAGTTTTCGCACAGATGTGGGAAAACAGCCATCGTAAGGATGGCGTTGGGGGTAAAATCAAGAATGTGGAGGCCATATGTGTTCATAATGTCACAGAAAAACTCCGAGTACGGAGGGCACAATCCACAGTGAAAGAAAGCAGCAAAGAAGAAGTACCCGCCGGGAAACAGATCTTTGGCGACGGCGGGGAAGGCTCTGGTGCGGGGATGAGCTTTGGTCTCCCCGGACCAGAAGAGGTATTACTTGTTCCGCAGCTCCCTTGCGCTGAGCCTCGGCGCGAAGACCACATTCCTCTTCCGCAGGGCGGCAAGCTTCGCCGCCTGCTCGGATTTCTCCTTCTTGGCCTTGTCCGCTTTCGCCTTCTCGCTCTTCGGAGCCATGGCGGAGGCGGCGAGGGAAGAGGCGAGGAGCTCGACGGCGCCGCGGATGCGGAAGACGGCGGAGGAGGGGTGGAGGCGAAGAGCAGCGGAGGATTTCTGGAGGATGAAGACGCAATGAAGACGAAGGAGGGAAACTGCCCCTGCTTCCTCTGCTTTTAAGGGGGAAGTGGGGGACGCTCCGCATTTCCCATTAAAGAACGAGGCCATGATCTCTCCCACGACGCCACAATCGACGCGTGCCGTTAGGGAGAGGCGCGGCGGATACGGAAGGAGATACAGCGTGCCGTGGGCCGCGTGTGCCCGTGCACTGTCTTGGGCCTGGCCCAACAGCGCTCGGCACCGTGTGTGGCCCAGGCCCGGGGGCTCCTGTCGGTGTACTAAGATAGGGGTACCTTAGTACCCCAACTTGTGCATGGGCAGTAGCAGCTCCCCGCGGCAGGGCTCACCACGTGCTCGCCGGAAACCTTCTCAGTCCTTATGAAGCCATTTAAAAATAAATTATACAAGACAGAAGATCAAGACCCCGGCAAGTGGGGCTTGCCGGGAAGGCCGTCCCAGGCTCAAGATTATCACATTAACACAAGGCCCTGGAAAGAGGAGCTTGCCAGGAAGACCAGAAGACAACATATCAGAAGACATGCCTCGGCGCACCCTGCGCCCCGGCGGGCCCCGGGGAGCGACAAGCTTCCGGGCCCGGCAAGATCAAGACCCCGGCAAGGTGCTTGCCGGGGGAAGCCTACGCTGTGCGCCCGCGCTCCAGCCATCGGCCCACGCGTCGCCCTGGGGCCCTTCCAGGGACGCGTGGCGGATGGCTGTGCAGCCTGGGGGACACGGTGGCACTCCACGGTGACGAGGCTACCGCCGTGGCGAACGGAGACGCATGGACGGGCGCTTTTGGGGTCGACGGTGACGGGCATTTAAGGCCCTTGTCCCCCACTGTCAAAGTTAGGTGAAGACCACTGTTCATGCACTGTTCATGCACTGTTCCCGCACTGTTACAACTACCACCAAAGTTACATTTCTACCCTCCTCTACGTTGACACCTGTCGGTGACCCCTTGGGCTATAAAAGGAGGCCCATGCACAACGTAGAAAGGGTTCGGAACCTAGACATCTCTTCCGCTCGGTGTAGCTAGCTCTCCAAGCTCTCGAGCTCGAGAACTCAATACAATCCAAGCAGGAGTAGGGTTTTACGCGTCCGCGCGCCCCGAACCTGGGTAAAACTGCCCGCGTGTGTTCCTCGATCTACTCTCCGTGCTCCCTCCGCTCCCTTACCGCAACGTACAAGGGGCTCCGGTCCCATAGGTGCTCGTGGCGGACAGTTTCCCCCGACAAACTTTCCACTGTTCCGTTATTATGACACGCTTCATATTGCCATATTGCCATGCATGATCATGTAGTTGACATCGTATTTGTGGCAAAGCCACCATTCACAATTCATTCATACATGTCACTCTTGATTCATTGCACATCGCGGTACACCGCCAGAGGCATTCACTTAGAGTCATATTTTGTTCTAGCTTCGAGTTGTAATCTTTGAGTTGTAAGTAAATAAAAGTGTGATGATCTTCATTATTAGAGCATTCTCCCATGTGAGGAAACAAAAAAAAGAGAAAGGCCAAATAAAAAAAAGGGGGGAGATGGCCAAAAAAGAGAGAGAGGGGGCTAAAAGAAAAAAAAAGCCCCTCCAAAAAAAGAGAAGGGACAATGCTACTATCCTTTTCCACACTTGTGCTTCAAAGTATCACCATAATCTTCATGATAGAGGTTCTCTTGTTTTGTCACTTTCATATACTAGTGGGAATTTTAAATATAGAACTTGGCTTGTATATTCCAGCGATGGGCTTACTCAAAATGCCCTAGGTCTTCATGAGCAAGCAAGTTGGATGCATACCCACTTAGTTTCTTTTGTTGAGCTTTCATACACTTATAGCTCTAGTGCATCCGTTGCATGGCAATCCCTACTCACTCACATTGATATCTATTGATGGGCATCTCCATAGCACATTGATACGCCTAGTTGATGTGAAACTATCTTCTTCTTTTGTAGGTAAACGATAAAGAAAGAATTATAGATACGTTGGAGATGTATCAAGCATCCCCAAGCTTAATTCCTGCTCGTCCTCGAGTAGGTAAATGATAAAGAAAGAATTTTTGATGTGGAATGCTAACCAATATAGTTTTTTCAATGTAATTCTCTTAATTGTTGCATGAATGTTCAGATCTGAAAGATTCAAGATAAAAGTCTATATTGACATAAGAAATAACAATACTTTAAGCAATACTAACAAAGGAATCATGTCTTCTCAAAATACTATGGCTGAAGAAAGTTATCCCTACAAAATCATATAGTCTGGCTATGCTCCCTCTTCTTCACACAAAATATTCATATCATGCACAACCCCGATTTCAGCCAAGCATTTGTTTTCATACTCTATCTTTTCAAACCTTTCAACTTTCACGCAATACATGAGCGTGAGCCATGGATATAGCACTATGGATGGAATAGAGGTGGTTGTGGAGAAGACAAAAAGGAGGGAGGTAGTCTCACATCGACTAGGTGTATCAACGGGCTACATGAGCGTGAGCCATGGATATATCACTATGGATGGAATAGAGGTGGTTGTGGAGAAGACAAAAAGGAGGGAAATAGTCTCACATCGACTAGGTGTATCGACGGGCTATGGAGATGCCCATCAATAGATATCAATGTGAGTGGGTAGGTATTGCCATGCAACGGATGCACAAGAGCTAAAAATGAATGAAAGCTCAACAAAAGAAACTAGTTGGTGTGCATCCAACTTGCATGCTCACGAAGACCTAGGGCATTTGACGAAGCCCATCATTGGAATATACAAGCCAAGTTCTATAATGAAAATTCCCACTAGTATATGAAAGTGACTAAACATGAGACTCTCTACAATGAAGAACATGCTGCAAGTGTGGAAAAAGATAGTAGAAATTGTCCTTTTTTTTTCTTGTTTTCTCTCTCTTTTTTTGGGCCTTTCTTTTTTTCTTTGGCCTTTTTTTTCTTTATTTTTTTTGCGGAGGGGCTTTATAGATTTAGCCTTTCCTCCCATGGGACAATTCTCTAATAATGATGATCATCACACTTTCATTACAACACGAAATTACAACTCGATACTACAACAACAAAGTATGACTCTATATGAATGCCTCCGGCGGTGTACCGGTATGTGTAATGAAACAAGAGTGACATGTATGAAATTATGCTTGGTGGCTTTGCCACAAATACGATGTCAACTACATTATCATGCATGGCAATATGACAATATGATGCGTGTCATATAAACAGAACGGTGGAAAGTTGCATGGCAATATATCTCGGAATGGCTATGGAAATGCCATGATAGGTAGGTATGGTGGCTGTTTTGAGGAACAATATGGTGGCTGTTTTGAGGAAGGATATATAGTGGGTTTATGGCACCGGCGAAATTTGCGCGGTACAAGAGAGGCTAGCAATGATGGAAGGGTGAGAGTGCGTATAATCCATGGACTCAACATTAGTCATAAGAACTCATATAATTATTGCAAAAATCTACGAGTCATCAAAACAAAGAAATCAACGCATGCTCCTAGGGGGGAGGTTGGTAGGAGTTAACCATCGCGCGCCCCCGACCTCCACACAAAGGTTGGCACTCTACAAATACCTCATGCTCTAACTTCGTCACATAGCGGTTCACCATACGTGCATGATACCGGAATCACTAACCTTAACACAAGTATTTCTAAATTTCATAATAACTCCACTATCATGACTCTAATATCACTATCCTCATGTCTCAAAACAATTATCAAGCATCCAACATCTCATTCTATTCAATGCACTTGGTGTGAAATGTTTTACTAAATTGACATTGGACGTTTATCATGTGAAGACTAGTTTCTTTAGCCTAACACATTACCATGCTTTTTTAGTAGAATCTCAAATAAATATAAGTGAGGCATGAGAGTTCAACAGTTTCTACAAAATATTACCACCACCGTGCTCTAAAAGATATAAGTGAAGCACTAGACCAAAAACTATTCAACTCAAAAGATATAAGTGAAGCACATAGAGTGTTCTAATAATTTCTAGGCCATATTTAACTCTCTCAAATAGGTGTGTACATCAAGGATGATTGTGGCAAACTACTAAGCAAAGACTCAAATTATACAAGATGCTCCAAGCAAAACACATGTCATGTTGCGAATAAAAATATAGCTCCAAGTATAGTTACCGATGGATGATGACGAAAGAGGGGATGCCTTCCCGGGGCATCCCAAGCTTATGCTTTCTATTATATTCAATTTACTTGGGGTGCCATGGGCATCCCCAATCTTAGGCCTTTGCTACTCCTTGTTCCATTGTCCATCAAAGCAATACTCAAAACTTGAAAACTTCACAACACAAAACTTAGACAAAAATTCTCATGAGCTCCGTTATTATAAGAAAGCAAACCACTACTCAAAGGTGCAGCAATGAATTCATTCTTTGTTTATATTGGTGTTAAACCTACTGTACTCCAACTCCTCTATGGTTCATATCTTCCAATACTACTCATAGATGCATCGGAATAAGCAAACAACACACAAAAAACATAATCTGTCAAAGACAGAACATTCTGTAGTAATCTGCAGGGTTCGCCTACTTCTGGAACTCCAAAAAATTCAAACTAAATTGGTAAATTTGAGCAATTTGTCTACCAATTATCTGCAAAAATAATCAACTAAAAATCACGCTCCAGTAAAATCCCACGACTACTTTAGCTAGCCCTAACGATTCTGTTTTTCACAGCAAGATCATATAAACTTCACACAAGTCTCCCCAAAGGTTCTACATGGGACAAACACTAAACAAAACATGAAACCACATCTAATCAGAGGCTAGATGCAATATTTATTCCCTAACAGCAATAAAAGCAAAAAAACAAAAAATTGGGTTGCCTCCCAACAAGCGCTATCGTTTTATGCCCCTAGCTAGGCACGATACAAGATAGATCTAGGTATTGCCATCTTTGGAAGGCAATCCATAAGTGGCTCTCATGATAGATTCATATGGTAATTTTATTTTCTTTCTAGGAAATTGTTCCATGCCTTTCCTTAACAGAAACTAGAATCTAATATTTCCTTCCTTCATATCAATAATTGCACCAACCGTTCTAAGGAAAGGTCTACCAAGAATAATATGACATGAAGGATTGCAATCTATATCAAGAACAATGAAATCTACGGGCACATAATTCCTATTGGAAACAATAAGAACATCATTAATTCTTACCATAGGTTTCTTAATATTGGAATCCACAAGATGCAAATTTAAAGAACAATCATCAAGCTCATGGAACCCTAGCAAATCACACAAAGGTTTTGGGATAGTGGAGGCACTAGCACCCAAATCACACAAAGCATAGCATTCATGATCTTTTATTTTTATTTTGATAGTAGGTTCCCACTCATCATAAAGTTTTCTAGGTGTAGAAACTTCCAACTCAAGTTTTTCTTCATAAGATTGCATCAAAGCATCAACTATATGTTTACTGAAAGCTTTATTTTGACTATAAGCATGCGGAGAATTTAGCACGGATTGCAACAAGGAAATACAATCAATCAAGGAGCAATTATCATAATTAAATCCCTTGAAATCCAAAGTAGTGGGGTCATCACTATGCAAATTTTTAATCTCTTCACTCCCACATTTAACAATTTTAGCATCAAGATCTAAAAACTCCGAATCATTGGGATATCTTAAAGCAGAATCATCTCCAATCCTATTCTCATCAAGATTAATGCTAGAAAACAATGATCAAATAGGAGACGCATCAATAACTTTCAGATCTTCATCTTTATTTTCATGATAACTAGAAGAACACGATTTAATATAATCTTCTCTTTTAGCATGCATTCTAGCGGTTCTTTCTTTGCATTCCTCAATTTAAATTCTCATGGCTTTCAGAGACTCATTGATATCATGCTTAGGTGGGTTAGATCTAAGTTTCAAAGAATCAACATCAAGAGTAATTCTATCCACACTTCTAGCCAATTCATCAACCTTAAGCAATTTCTCTTCAAGCATAGCATTGAAATTCTTTTGCGAGATCATAAACTCTTTAACACTAGTTTCAAATTCAGAAGGCATCATTCCATAAGAGTTGTTGTAGGAATTACCATAATTATTAGAGGAATTACTAGGAAAAGGCCTAGAATTGAAATTACCTCTATAAGCATTATTACCAAAATTATTCCACCAACAAAATTCACATCCAAAGATTCATTGTTATTCTCAATCCAAGTGGACAAAGGCATATCATTAGGATCAGAAGAAGCACTCTTAGCAGCAAACAATTTCATAAGTTCATCCATCTTTCCACTCAAAACACTAATTTCTTCGATAGCATGCACTTTTTTACTAGTAGATCTTTTGGTGTGCCGTTGAGAATAATTAACCATAATATTATCTAGGAGTGTGGTAGCTTCTCCTAAGGTAGTTTCCACGAAAGTGCCTCCGGCGGCCGAATCTAAAAGATTTCTAGAAGCAAAATTCAAGCCAGCTTAAAAGTTCCGAATAATCATCCATAAATTCAAACCATGTGTAGGGCAATTACGTATCATCAATTTCATTCTCTCCCAAGCTTGTGCAACATGCTCATGATCTAGTTGCTTAAAATTCATAATATCATTTCTAAGAGAGATGATCTTAGCAGGAGGGAAATACTTAGAGATAAAAGCATATTTGCACTTATTCCACGAATCAATACTATTCCTAGGCAAAGAGGAAAGCCAAGTTTTAGCACGATATCTAAGTGAAAACGGAAATAACTTCAATTTAACAATATCGTTATCCGTATCCCTTTTCTTTTTCATATCACACAAATCAACAAAGTTGTTTAGATGGGTAGCGGCATCTTCACTAGGAAGGCCGGAGAATTGATCTTTCATGACTAGATTCAACAAAGCAGCATTGATCTCACAAGATTCATCATCGGTAATAGGAGCAATCGGAGTGCTAATAAAATCATTGTTGTTGGTATTGGAGAAGTCACACAATATGGTATTGTTCTGAGCCATAGTGACAAGCAAGCAATCCAACACACACACAAGCAAACAAGAAGCAAGCGAACGATAAACACACGGCGGAAGAAGGACGAATAAAACGACAAAGGTGAAGTGGGGCAGAGGAAACCGAGAGTCAAAAATGTAATGCGAAGGATAAGGGTTTGTGATAGGTACTTGGTATATGACTTTTGCGTAAGCCTCCCCGGCAACGGTGCCAGAAATTCTTCTTGCTACCTCTTGAGCTTGTGTTGTATTCCCTCGAAGAGGAAAGGGAGATGCAACATAGTAGCGTAGGTATTTCCCTCAGTTTTTGAGAACCAAGGTATCAATCGAGTAGGAGACCACGCGCCAGTCCCTCACACCTACAGAAACAAATAAGAACTTCGCAGCCAACGCGATAAGGGGTCATCAATCCCTTTATGGTCACTTACGAGAGTGAGATCTGATAGAGATGATAGTTGATATTTTTGCTATTTTTAGTTTAATAAAATAACAAAAAGCGGTAAAAGTAAAGTAGATGTAGATTGATATGTTGAGAATAGACCCGGGAGCCATAGTTTTCTCTAGTGGCTTCTCTCATGATAGCGATATTCTACGGCGGGTAAACAAATTACTGTCGAGCAATTCATAGAAAAGCGAATAATTATGAGACTATCTAGGCATGATCATTGTGTATAGGCATCACGTCCGAGACAAGTGGACCGACTCCTGCCTGCATCTACTACTATTACTCCACACATCGACCGCTATCCAACATGCATCTAGTGTATTGAGTTCATACGAACAGAGTAACGCCTTAAGCAAGATGACGTGATGTAGAGGGATAAACTCAAGCAATATGATGAAAACCCCATCTTCTTATCCTCGACGGCAAAAATACAATACGTGCCTTGCTGCCCCTACTGTCACTGCGAAAGGACACTGCAATATTGAACCCAAAGCCAAGCACTTCTCCCATTGCAAGACTATAGATCTAGTAGGCCAAACCAAACCAATAATTCGAAGAGACTTGCAAGGATATTATGAGCACACATAATAAGTTCAGATAAGAACCAAATATCTTTCATAGATACCCTTGATCATAAACTCACAATTCATCGGATCTCGACAAACACACCGCAAAAAGAGATTACATTGAATAGATCTCCTCAAAGACCGAGGAGAACTTTGTATTGAGATCCAGAGAGAGAGAAGAAACCATCTAGATACTAGCTATGGACCTGAAGGTCTGAGGTAAACTACTCACAACTCATGGTGAGGGCGATGATGATGATGGTTAAGGCCTCCGTGATGGATCCCCCTTCAGTAGAGCTCCGGAAGAGGCTCCAACATGGGATCTCCACGGGAACAAAAGTTACGCCGGTGGAATTAGGGTTTTCTCTATGTGTTTGGAGTTTCTGGGGTACGTGGACTTATATAGGAAGAAGGATGTCACCGGGGGCCACACGAGGAGGCCTCGAGGCAGGGGGGCACGCCCTGGGAAGGGGGGGGCGCCCCCCACCCTCGAGGGCGGCTCCTCGATCCTCTGACGTGGTTCTCAAGCTTCCTGCGCGTGATTTTCTCCAAAAATATCTCTCGCGAATGTTTCATTCCGTTTGGACTCCGTTTGATATTCTTTTTCTGCAAAACCCTGAAATAGGCAAAAAACAGCAATCTGGACTGGGCCTTTGGGTTAGTAGGTTAGTCCCAAAAATGATATAAAAGTGAATGATAAAGCCCATTAAACATCCAAGACTTCATAAATAATAGCATGGAACAATCTAAAATTATAGATACGTTGGAGATGTATCAGCAGGCGCACCGCCCACCCTCGTGCGCCCCATGTTGCTCCACCGACGTACTCTTTCCTCCTGTATATACCCATATACCCTGAAAACATCGAGGAGCATAAAGAAACCCTAATTCCACCGTTGTTTCCTTCTGTTTCTGTGAGATCCCATCTTGGGGACTGTTTCGGAGCTCCGCCGAAGGGGGCATCGATCACGGAGGGCTTCTACATCAACACCATAGCCTCTCCGATGAGTTGTGAGTAGTTTACCACAGACCTTCTGGTCCATAGTTATTAGCTAGATGGCTTCTTCTCTCTCTTTGGATCTCAATACAAAGTTCTCCTCGATCTTCGAGGAGATCTATTCGATGTAATCCTTTTGCGGTGTGTTTGTCGAGATCCGATGAATTTTGGGTTTATGATCAAGATTATCTATGAACAATATTGGACTCTTTTATGAAATCTTTTATGTATGCTTATAGTATTCTTGCAAGTTTCTTCGAATTATTGGTTTGGTTTGGCCTACTAGATCTATAGTTTTTTGCAATGGGAGAAGTGCTTGGCTTTGGGTTCAATCTTGCGGTGTCCTTTCCTAGTGACAGCAGGGGTAGCAAGGCACGTATTGTATTGTTGCCATCGATGATAAAAAGATGGGGTTTATATCATATTGCTTGAGTTTATCCCTCTACATCATGTCATCTTGCTTAAGGCGTTACTTTGTTCTTATGAACTTAATACTCTAGATGCATGCTAGATAGCGGTCGATGTGTGGAGTAATAATAGTACATGCAGAACCGTTTCGGTCTACTTGTCATGGACGTGATGCCTATATATAATGATCATGCCTAGATATTCTCATAACTATGCACTTTTCTATCAATTGCTCGACGGTAATTTGTTGACCCACCATAGAATTCTGCTATCATGAGAGAAGCCACTAGTGAAACCTATGGCCCCCTGGTCTATTCTCATCATATTAATCCTCCATCTACTTTACTTTGCTTTATTTACTTTTTGTTCCTGTATAAAAAATACCAAAAATACGATATTATCATATCTATCAGATCTCAATCTCGTAAGTGACCGTGAAGGGATTGACAACCCTTACCACGTTGGCTGCGAGGTTCTTATTTGTTTGTGCAGGTGTGAGGGACTCGCGCGTGGTCTCATGCTAGATTGATACCTTGGTTCTCAAAAACTGAGGGAAATACTTACGCTGCTGTGCTGCATCACCCTTTCCTCTTCGAGGGAATACAACGCAAGCTCGAGAAGTAGCACACGCCTCCCCCCTTGACTACGCCGCCCCGAGGGGCATCCACTACCGAGCACATGCCTATAGAGGAGGAGGAGATGAACTTGGGCGCCGGTGACTCTACCCCGACAACGATCGTTGGCGGGGAGGGCGCCACTTCTTCCCAGTCTGGTATGGGTAAATTGTTTGTTTCCTGTCCTTGTTCTTTCTTCTTCAACTTGAGCCTCGACCCTGGCTTGGCCTCACCTTTTCTCCTGGTCTTTAGATCCTCCCTCGACGGGCCAGGTGGATGTCGACTCCATCATCGAGGAGGTCGTCAAGGACACTGGGGCCGAGGCCAATAGGATCGCTGTTGAAGAGGCCGCCAAGACCACTGCTGAGGAGGCTGCCAAGGGGCCCGCCGGAGGGACTGGCGAGGCCACCGCCAAGGAGGCCGGCAAGGGGCCTGCCGGAGGAACCGGCGAGGCCACTACCGAGGAGGCCGGCAAGGCTGCTGCCGGGGAGGTGGTGGCTGATGACCAACCTCCCTCCTCTGCTGCCTCTGGCTCGGGCCGATACTTGAAGGTGAGCGACGACCTATTCGTCCACCTCCCAGGGACGGCAAGCACCAGGTCGCCAACCAAGGGGGAGGTGTTCGACGATGAGGTGCTCGCCGCCGTCGGGCTTGAGGTTGTTGACAAACCGAGCGCCGGTCGCGACGGTTCTCAAGAAGAGCAACTCCTTTGGGCCATGGGCGCCAACTTTCAGAAGCTCCAAGCGCTTCACCATACCCGCCTGGATAAGGCAAAGTCCCGGTTGGCTGCGGTGGATAAGGTAGAGGTAGACTTCCAGGGGCGCGTTGCCCAGACGCAAACTTGGTTTGCCGAGGCCCGGGAGGAGTTGAGGGCTACCCAGGATCAGCTGGACGAGCGCACCCGAGAGCTTATCCTGCAGCAGTCTGATTTTGAGAAGGCCGAGGAGGTGGCAAAGGAGATGGCCGCCAAGGATGAGGCCCACCGCAACCAGCGCCAAGCTCAACTGGATTCCCAGGAGGAAGACCTCGTCGCTTGTGAGCAGGCACTTGCCGCTACACTTTGCAGCAAGGATGAGGAGGTCGAAAAGCACGTCGCGCAGCGGACCCAGGAACTAGAGCAGAGGCACAAAGAGGCACTCAATGCTCAAGCTCTGGTCCATGCCGGCAAGACGAAGGAGCTGGAGGTGGAGCCGGATGGCCTGAATGAACAGGCTCTGGGGCTGGCAAAGGAGAAAGATACGATCAACGCCGCCTTGGTGGAGGCGCAGGCCGTAGTCCTCGGCAAGGCCGAGCAGCTCTCCATGGCCCACGAGTCCATTAAAGACCTAAAGTTGAAGCTAGAGGGTTTCGAGGGGACGCTTTCGGAGGTCAGGGCTCGGGAGGAGACCCTGAACAAGGATCTGGAGGAGGAGAGGCAGCTACGGAAGAACGACGCTGCTAACCACTCGGATTAAGTGAACGGCGAAAACCTCTGGATCAGCCGCCTCGTCGATGTCGCGGAGAGGCTTACCATGCAGTTGGCCGCCATGGGCATGCCAAACTTCAGGTATTTCCCGGAGGTGAACATCAGCATCAACGCCAGCCTGACCTTGTTCTTCAAGCGCGTCCTCGACACCTTAGAAAAGCTCCGCTCCGACCGAGCAGTTTATCTGGCCATTGAGTCCCGGAGGCTCGGCCGGGGTGCCTTGACCAAGGTTCTCACCAAGGTGGCATATTGGAACCCCAACCTCGACTTCGATGCCGCCCTGAAGAGCTTGTCGGAGGATGTAGACCTTGCGACGCTCGAGGAGCGTATCAAGCCCGTCATCAACTGCGTCGACGGAGTTCGGAGGGTAGAAGGCCAACGTCGGGATTAGGCACCATGTTTCTCATCGCCGCTACAGGTTCACAACCAAGACAATTTTTATCCTTAGTTAGAAACGCAGCAACACTTTATGTAATATAATTATGCATTATGTTGAAGTGATGCACGCTATTTTCCTGTTCGATCCCTCTTTGTATGTCCACCCTACGCTTAATTGGATAGGCTTGCCGGCGCGCAAACCCAAACCGCAGAGCTTTGAGGACGGATACTCAATAGCCTGCCGGGTGTTCTTGTTGCCAGGCAAACCACCTTATCGTTCTCAACATGGCCGTTTGAACTGTTGAGCAGACTCGAAACAGGACAAAAGTGTTGCCAGTAATGGAAAGGCTACCCTGCCGTTCTCGACGCGGCCGCTCGAACTATTGAGCGGACTCGAAACATGACGAAGGCGTTGCCAAGAGTGGAAGGGCTTCATTGCGTACATGGTTATAATACAGAGAGCAAGATATCCGAGGAGAATAACCTTATATAAAGAGGAATTACTCAAAGTTTTGCATGACTTATCTTTTCTATTATTGCTTGGGCGTCGATTGCACTCGCCGATGATGCCGCACGCTTGGTCTTCTTCTTCCTTGGAAGCCATGGTGACGAAGAACTGCTAAACTAACTGCTAGACAAGATTTTCACAACGGCGCCCCCTACCGGGCGTGCCAAGTAGGGGACAAACCGATCGACGCCTATGGGATCACTGGAATCCCTTCTATGGTTGACGGGCCCAGGGTTGTGCAAAGAGCGGGTCTAGGAGTCAGCACAAGGATCGTTTACCCAGGTTCGGGCCGCGAAGATGTGTAATACCCTAGTCCCGCTTTGATGTGTATTTGAGTGTTCTTGAGCTCTTGAACTAGCTACGGTGCGTGCCTAGTCCAAAAGATCTGAATCCCTCTCCAGTATGCCTCAGGCCTCCTTTTATAGTCAAAAGGGGTTGCCACAGTGGCACACATGAGGTGGAAAGGTATACAGTGTACAACCTTATCACATGCCATTACGGGATAAGACACATTAAATGCGCTACTTAGGTGTCCACTCGCTTTATCGGGGACGACAACAAGGCCCGTCCCATCCGCCGCCACTTCGTCTGGCTGCGATGCGCGTCCAGGCCAATGAGGCATGCAGTGCCATGTAGGTTGACAGGCAGCTGAGATGACGTGGTGGTAGGGTCTTCACGAAGATCTGCATGCCACCACGCAGGTGCTTGATTAGTTGGATCAGGAACCATGTACTGCCACGTGGGTACTTGCCTGAGCTAGTGGGTCGGCCACCGAGCTGTGTCGATGATGGGGCAGCAAGGGCTTGCCGCGGTCTTGCGTATGTTCCCAGCAAGGGGTCTTGCCGGGGCCTTTGTGAGCTCCCTTGGCAAGAGGTTGGCCAGGGCTTCGGGGGTATCTTCGGCAAGTAGCCTTGCCGGGGCCTCGTGGGCATCCTCAGCAAGGAGCCTTGCGGTCATCTTGTCTTCTGGTTTTCATCTAGGATTCCTAGACCCTTTGCTTTCACAAAGAACTGCGTGACATAATGCATGCGCTTCCCAAGGCTTGGTTCCAACGTTATTGATGGTGTCGGAACTCCTAGGCTCAAGGGTGGCTGCAATGAAGGCGTTGGGTGAGTTGCCCTGGCAAGGGTTCTTGCCGGGGTCGTGCAGGCCGCCCCGGCAAGGGTCTTGTCGGGCGAAGCCTATCTTGTTGCTTGGCCTTCTTGCGTCACTCTCTTGGCGCTGCTCTGGTAGTCTTATGCTTCGGTTTCCCTCCTCTGCCCTGCTAGGTGTGGCCACAGGTGTGGCTCTGACTACCCGTGCACAAGTAAGGGGTACAAAGGAGAACCCCAACTTTTGTACACCGACAGTATTCTCTGCAGGCACTGAAATTGTGATAAGGTAAATCATAACGAGCAACAAGTAACAAATGCAAACAAGGTGCAACAAGGTGGCCCAATCCTTTTTGTAGCAAAGGAAAAGCCTGGACAAACTCTGATATAAGGAAAAAAGCTCCCGAGGACACATGGGAATTATCGTCAAGCTAGTTTTCATCATGCTCATATGATTCGTGTTCGTTACATTGATAATTTGATATGCAGGTGGACCGGTGCTTGGGTACTGCCCTTCCTTGGACAAGCATCCCACTTATGATTAACCACTCTCGCAAGCATCCGCAGCTACGAAAGAAGAATTAAGGTAAACCTACCCATAGCATGAAACATATGGATCCAAATCAGCCCCTTACGAAGCAACACATAAACTAGGGTTTAAGCTTCTGTCACTCTAGCAACCCATCATCTACTTATTACTTCCCAATGCCTTCCCCTAGGCCCAAACAATGGTGAAGTGTCATGTAGTCGACGTTCACATGACACCACTAGAGGATAGACAACATACATCTCATCAAAATATCAAACGAATTCCAAATTCACATGACTACTAATAACAAGACTTCTCCCATGTCCTCAGGAACAAACGTAACTACTCACAAATCATATTCATGTACATAATCAGAGGGGTATTAATGTTCATAAAGGATCTGAACATATAATCTTCCACCGAATAAACCAACTAGCATCAACTACAAAGATTAATCAACACTACTAGCAACGCAGAGGTACCAATCTGAGATTTTGAGACAAAGATTGGATACAAGAGATGAACTAGGGTTTGAGAGGAGATGGTGCTGGTGAAGATGTTGAAGGAGATTGGCCCCCTCCCGATGAGAGGATCGATGGTGATAACGATGGTGACGATTTCCCCCTCTCGGAGGGATGTTTCCCCGTCAGAACAGCTCCGCCGGAGCCCTAGATTGGTTCCGCCAAGGTTCCGCCTCGAGACGGCGACGCTTCATCCTGAAAGCTTGCTTATGATTTTTTTCAGGGCATCGGGGGGCTTCTAGGTGGCCCACGAGACAGGGGGCGCGCCCAGGGGGTAGGGCGTGCCCTCCGCCCTCGTGGATAGTGGGTGGCCCCCCTTTGGTGCTTTCTTCACCCAATATTTTTAATATATTCCAAAACTGACATTTGTGGAGTTTCAGGACTTTAGGAGTTGTGCAGAATAGGTCTCTAATATTTTCTCCTTTTCGAGCCCAAAATTCCAGCTGCCGACATTCTCCCTCTTCATGTAAACATTTTAAAATAAGAGAGAAAGGGCATAAGTATTGTGACATAATATGTGGTAACAGCCCATAATGCAATAAATATCGATATAAAAGCATGATGCAAAATGGACGTATTAGTTCTGTTGGGGATATAACTACTGGGTATAAACCGCCCAGGAGGGGCCGGGTTACACCTATACTGGATTATTCATATCCAAGCCCATGAAGGCATGGAGTATGGCGTTTTATTATAGAGGACTGAAAGGCCCAGGGCACAAACACGGATTAGGGCCCGTAGACATAAACCGTCATACGGTGTGTAAACTTGTACTGTAATATATGGAAGGTAGAAACCGGGCCGGACATGTTTATGGGCCAGCCTCGGGATTCTGTAAGCTGGCTGGGCGTCATCCTGTGTATATAAAGGGATGACCCGGCAGCGGTTCAAGGACAAGAGACAAGAGCTTGAGACACAGTCAAAGCGGATTCGCTCCCTAGTCATCGAAACCCAAGCAATACCACAACAACTAGAGTAAGCCTTTACCTTCACCGCAAGGGGCCGAACTAGTATAATATTCCCTGTGACCTTTGTCCGCTTTAACCCCTTTAAGCTAACCCGTCGCGATGGCTCCACGACTAAGTCCTTATGCTAGGACATCTGCTGTGTTAAAACCACGACAGTTGGCGCCCACCATGGGGCTATCGCACGATGGTTTCGAGTTCTTAGAGGGCAGTTTCGAAGGGATGAAGCGATACACAGTGGGCCGGATGACCAAGAGTCGTCGTGGCAAGATCTACATCGACAACGCGAGCTGGGGCCCCGAGGCCGACTCAATTGAGTATGGGTATCGGGTCCCCTTCGGCGGCATCCACGTTTTCATTGGCAAGATTGGCCAACCGGGTCCTGAGCCGGACATCTGCATCGACATCGTCGAAATGGCTCAGCGTGCGAGACCTGCCCGGGTTCGGCCTGCCATAAAACGTGTTTTTGTGGGAGTCATCCACGGAGCAGAAACTGAGGATAGATCAGAATGTGGTGGTGAGACCGTCGTTTACTCCAGTGACGAGTCATCTACCAGAGAGAATGAGTCTTTGTACCTACTACAAGATGGCCGGTTTGGGGGCTGTTCCGATGGCGCCAGTATTCTGGACCCCCCCCCCCCCGATCCGCCGAGCCGAGTTGCAGTCTTCATGGCCGGATCATAGTCCGTGCAACATTCTTCGACCGCAGCATCGTTGACATCCAGTTTAGCGGTGGCAGCAGCTGCTGCGGCAGGAAGCCCTGCGCAGCCGCTAGCTCAGGTGTTGTCCGGTTTATTCAACACTCTGATAGTGTTATTGACTGCTGAAGTTAGCCCGACGGATCAGGAGCGGCATGACACAGAAGTTGCTAAAGTAAAGGAGCAGATAGCTCAAGCCAAGATAGATCTTGCAGCTGAATACACCAGGATGGCCACGGAGCGGGCCGAGTTGGATGCTCAGGCTTATCGGCTCATGTTGGATCAGAACGCATCAAATGATGTAATGAGGAGAAAGTACCGGTTTCGCCTGCCTTCGGTTTACAAGGCAAGGAACCTCTTTAGCACACCAGGAGCAGGAACCAGCAATCAACCATCGGTAAACCGGGCAGAAGCACCTGGAATGGGGGCATCGGTCCAGCCACACGCAACGGATCCGCCCCGTCAGATCATCCCGTCACAACATGTACCAACGCCTCCGGGTCATTACTCCAACCCCTTGGATAACATAGTCGCTACCACTTCACGATTGGCGGCCCTCCCTGTCGAAGGTGAGTCACCCATAGCGGTGGAGACGCAGCGGGCTAGGGAGTTCCTTCAGACAGCTTTGACTCAGCAGCAGGCTTATTCGTACAGCCGCGAGAGGATTCATTCCACCCCCCGCCCAAGCCGGAGTTACAGCAGGCATATAGATGAACCGGCCGTGTCAAGCAGTGCGCGGAACCATAACCCGCCTCGTGGGCATAACCCGGCAGGTGGTGGTGCTAATGCTCAGGATGTGGTGGATCAGGGGAGACAACGTTGAGAAGCCGAGTTAGCAGCGTAGTACACGACCCGTCAACTTACACCAGTTCGTCCAACCACCTCGGTGGAACCAGGAGTTACTTCCAGCTCTTTGGGAGTGTCGTGTCTCACCCCCACTTTACGTAATGTGCGTCTGCCCAAGGATTTCAATGGACCACGGAAAGTGCCCAATTACACTACCGATTTATGCCCCGAGTCGTGGGTTGAAACGTTTGAGATGGTGATGGAGATGATGGATGTGTACGATGCGGCATGTGCTAAATACTTCACCATGATGTTGGAAGGAACAACTCGTACTTGGCTGAAAGGTTTGCCAGCTAACTCCATTGGGTCATGGGCCGAGTTAAAGGCCCGGTTTATCCATAATTTCAAAGACACATGCAAGCAGTCCATGTCAATTATGGACTTAGCTGCCTGTGTCCAAGGAGAGAATGAATCTACAGGCCATTGGGTGCGCCGGGTTTCAGAGATCTTACACTCATTAGACCGCATCAACGTTGATACAGCAGTTTTAATGTTGGAAGGCAATTGCCGGTTCACGCCTCTGAAGCTGAAGTTGGGACGGCTCAAATGTCACCGAGATGACATGGGAACACTCATGGCAGCTCTGGTTACATACGCCGATTCTGATAGTACCAAGGACCCTGAGTCTGATGACGAAAAGTCGAGAAAGGGAAAGAAGAACGGTAAAGCGCCGCAGCATAACCCGACGAGCCATGGAAACAGCGGTAAGCGTAAAGGGGATAACAATTCAGATTTTGTGGCTAACACCAATACGTAGAATAATGGTCAGCGTCGTAAAGGTAGGCCGCCCCCGCGGAGCGGAGGATCAAGTATCAATCTTGAGCGCCAATTAAATCAGCCTTGCCCTAGGCACGGGACGAAGGAAAGACTAGCTACGCACCTCTGGAAGGATTGCTTTATTATACGGGAGTTCAAAAATTCAGGTCATTTCCAATATGATCATGGACCGTCCGGTAGTTCAGGGCCTGGTTCTCATGGGCCGGGTTATGACGGTGGTAGTTCTGGCTCGGGATTTCAAGGCAATCAGAGCGGACATGGCAATTAGAGTGGACACAGGAATCCTGGCAGTCAAGGCAGCCAAGGTGGTTATAATCATTAGGGGAATCATTAGTAGCAATAGTCGGGTTACCAGAGCAACCCCAAGCAGTTGAATAGTGGGCAATATCATGTCTTCACCACTAGCCTATGTAAGCGCGATCAGAAGGTTTATAAAAGGGCAGTGCACTCTGTTGAACCGGCGGTTCCTCATTTTTATGCTGGTCGGAACAACCCATTGTGTGGAGTCGTGAGGATCATCCGCCCCGGGTTGATAATCCGGGTCAGCTCGCACTAGTGGTGTGCTACTTCTCGAGCTTGTGTTGTATTCCCTTGAAGAGGAAAGGGAGATGCAGCACAGTAGCGTAAGTATTTCCCTCAGTTTTTGAGAACGAAGGTATCAATCTAGTAGGAGACCATGCGCGAGTCCCTCGCACCTGCACAAACAAATAAGAACTTTGCAGCCAACGCGATAAGGGGTTGTCAATCCCTTTACGATCACTTACGAAAGTGTGATCTGATAGAGATGATAATTTATATTTTTGGTATTCTTGGTTATAAGAATAGAAAGTAAAAGCGGAAAAAGTAAAGTAGGTGTTAGATAGATATGTTGAGAATAGACCTGGGGGCCATAGTGTTCTCTAGTGGCTTCTCTCATGGTAGCGATATTCTACGACGGGTAAACAAACTAATGTCAAGCAATTGATAGAAAAGCGAATAATTATGAGACTATCTAGGCATGATCATTATATATAGGCATCACGTCCGAGACAAAGTAGACCGAAACGATTCTGCATCTACTACTATTACTCCACACATCGACCGCTATCCAGCATGCATCTAGTGTATTAAGTTCATAAGAACAGAGTAATGCCTTAAGCAAGATGACATGATGTAGAGGGATAAACTCAAGGAATATGATATAAATCCCATCTTTTTATCCTCGATGGCAACAATACAATACATGCCTTGCTGCCCCTACTGTCACTGGGAAAGGACACCGCAAGATTGAACCCAAAGCCAAGCACTTCTCCCATTGCAAGAACTATAGATCTAGTAGGCCAAACCAAACCAATAACTCGAAGAAACTTGCAAGGATATTATAATCATACATAAAGAGTTCAGATAAGAACCAAATATTTCTCATAGATAATCTTGATCATAAACCCACAATTCATCGGATCTCGACAAACACACCGCAAAAAGAGATTACATCTAATAGATCTCCTCGAAGACCGAGTAGAACTTTGTATTGAGATCCAAAGAGAGAGAAGAAGCCATCTAGATACTAGCTATGGACCCGAAGGTCTGTGGTAAACTACTCACAAGTCATGGTGAGGCAATGATGATGATGTAGAAGCACTCCGTGGTAGATCCCCCCTCCGGCGGAGCTCCGGAACAGGCCCCAAGATGGGATCTCACGGGAACAGAAGGTTACGACGGTGGAACTAGGGTTTTTTCTCCTCCTTTGATGGTTTCAGGGTACGTAGGCTTATATAGGAGGAAGGAGGGCACCGGGGGCCTCACATGGGACCCACGACGCAGGGGGGCGCGCCCCCACCCTCGTGGGCACCACGTGGCCCCTACTCCATGGTTCTCAAGTCTCCCGTGCGTGATTTTCTCCAAAAATATCTCTCCCAAAGGTTTCATTCCGTTTGGGCTCTGTTTGATATTCCTTTTATGCAAAACCCTGAAACAGGCAAAAAACAGCAATCTGGACTGGGCCTTTGGGTTAATAGGTTAGTACCAAAAATAATATAAAAGTGTATAACAAAGCCCATTAAACATCCAAAACATCATAAATAATAGCATGGAACAATCAAAAATTATATATACGTTGGAGACGTATCAACCATCCCCAGGCTTAATTCCTGCTCATCCTCGAGTAGGTAAATGATAAAAATAGAATTTTTGATGTGGAATGCTAACCAACATAGTTTTTCAATGTAATTCTCTTAACTGTGGCATGAATGTTCAGATCTAAAAGATTCAAGACAAAAGTCTATATTGAGATAAGAAATAGTAATACTTCAAGCATTCTAACAAAGCAATCATGTCTTCTCAAAATAATACGGCTAAAGAAAGTTATCCCTACAAAATCATATAGTCTGGCTATGCTCCCTTTTCATCTCACAAAATATTCATATCATGCACAACCCCGATTTCATCCAAGCACTTGTTTTCATACTCTATTCTTTCAAACCTTTCAACTTTCACGCAATACATGAGCCTGAGCCATGGACATAGCACTATGGGTGGAATAGAGAGGTGGTTGTGGAGGAGACAAAAAGGAGGGAGATAGTCTCACATCGACTAGGCGTATCAACGGGCTGTGGAGATGCCCATCAATAGATATCAATGTGAGTGAGTAGGGATTGCCATGCGACGGATGCACTAGAGCTAAAAATGTTTGAAAGCTCAACAAAAGAAACTAAGTGGGTGTGCATCCAACTTGCTTGCTCACGAAGACCTAGGGCATTTGAGGAAGCCCATCGTTGGAATATACAAGCCAAGTTCTATAATGAAAATTCACACTAGTATATGAAAGTGACTAAGTATGAGACTCTCTATCATGAAGAACATGGTGCTACTTTGAAGCACAAGTGTGGAAAAAAGATAGTAGCAATTGTCCCATTTTTATTTTCTTTTTTTGGGTCTTTCTTTTTTTTCTTTGGCCTTTCATTTTTTGTGTGTAGGGGCTTTATTGATTTAGCCTTTCCTCCCATGGGACAATTCTCTAATAATGATGATCATCACACTTTCATTACAACTCGATATTACAAATCGATACTACAACAAAGTATGACTCTATATGAATGCCTCCGGCAGTATGCCGGGATGTGCAATGAAACAAGAGTGACATGTATGAAAAATTATGCATGGTGGCCTTGCCACAAATACGATGTCAACTACATGATCTTGCATGGCAATATGACAATATGAAGCGTGTCACATGAACGGAACGGTGGAAAGTTGCATGGCAATATATCTCGGAATGGCTATGGAAATGCCATGATAGGTAGGTATGGTGGCTGTTTTGAGGAATATATATGGTGGCTGTTTTGAGGAAGGATATATAGTGGGTGTATGATACCGGCGGAAGTTGCGCGGTACAAGAGAGGCTAGCAATGGTGGAAGGGTGAGAGTGCGTATAATCCATGGACTCGACATTAGTCATAAGAACTCATATACTTATTGCAAAAACCTACTAGTCATCAAAACAAAGCAATCAACGCATGCTCCTAGGGGGAGGTTGGTAGGAGTTAACCATCGCGCGCCCCCGACCTCCACACAAAGGTTGGCACTTTACAAATGCATCATGCTCTAACTTCGTCACATAGCGGTTCACCATACGTGCATTCTACGGGAATCACTAACCTTAACACAAGTATTTCTCAATTTCATAATAACTCCACTAGCATGACTCTAATATCACTATCTATAATGCCCAGGATGGGACTATACCTCCTACGTGTCGAGGCACGACTTAAAGGTATAAGCCCATTCTGGAATGATCTCAAGTTCGGTATCTTTGCACATCTCATGTAAAAAAATAGGGATGAAAGCGAAAAAGATAGTTGGCTTACACTCGCCACGTCACACAATTCATTACATAGCAAATCATCATTCAAATAACGTCACAACCCGTCTACGGGTGAAGAACCAAATGAAAGATACCAAACATACATAAAGCCACAGGTCCGAATCGCCCCTAGTAGAAACCACTACTGATCATTGGGATAGAGCACATAGTAACGGCTACGTTCCTCATCGTACTCCCAGTATAGCTCGGTGCCGTCACCTGAATAGATCATCTGAGTACCTGCATCTGGTGTGGTGTAGAATCTGTGAGCCACAGAGGACTCAGCAATCCCGTTCCCGGGTAACAGAACTATCTAAGCCTTGGGTGTGGAACAAGGCTGAAGAAAGAATAAAAGGCTGCAGCTGCACCAGAACTAGCTTACGTGATAAGAGCGAGAAGAGAAGTGCCTCGGACGATAGGTGATCACGAAGTAATCCTAACTAAGCACGGCAATCATAACCCCACCGTGTTCACTTCCCGAACCCCTTTCGGAAAATGACCGCCACGGTACTCACGCTGGTAGTGTGTTCTGAACATGGTGTCAAGTTTTCTACAACCGGATATTAACAAATTCCCATCTGCCACATAACCGCGGGCACGGCTTTCGAAAGTTCAAAACCCTGCAGGGGTGTTCCAACTTGGCCCATGACAAGCCCACGATCCACGGAGTCGCTGCTCCAAGGTGGGAAGGCCCGAGTATTCTCGGAATCCCGTGCTCAAGATACTCCGACTAAGGTAAGACTAATCCAGAAAATCCTCCCGGCGTGCCGACACCCTGACAATAGCCACGCGTATCTAGTCTCAGGCCACGACTGGATGGGTGATGCTACAGGTTATACCAGATACCTCGGGTTTCCCCAAGGCGGCCCTGCAGGACCACCAGATCGGACCAACACTCATGTGGAGCACTGGACTGGGGTTGTTAATTAAGAAAGGGGATAGCTAGTCCCTATGCAAGTTTTAGTTATTAGGCAAATGGAGTACCAAAGTTGGGACTTGCTGGAAAAGCCTTAGCGCTAAGTGGTTTATCGAGGGGGTCCCATAACCCAAACCGTGTGAGGAACGCATAATCAAGGAACATAACACCGGTTTATACGGTTCCTAGGGCGGCATGAGTGGAACAAATAACCAAGCAAGAGGTTTAGCCTTCCACCCATTACCAATATATAGATAATTTCATTAAAGAGTTTATGTAGTGTGATATCCCAACAAGCTTCAACATGAAGCAAGAATCTTCAAATCTTCTCCTGCAACTAGCAATGCTATAAGAGGGGCTGAGCGAAGCCTACGTAGCCAATCAAAAGGTTTGCATAGGTAGGGTGGTTAGACAGATTCATGGTTACAATAGGAGGCTGACAGGAAAACATGGGCATCGAGGCAATAAGCTAAAGGGCGAGACTTCTAGCAATAGTCAAAGATAGTAATGATATCTGGGTCAGGTCATCTTGCATGTCGAGTCGACGATGGGATCGTAAGAGGGCTCCTCGTTCTCAACCTCGGTAGTAACCTCGTTCTCCTACTCGGTCTCGGCTTCCGACTCTACTCAACACAAGAACACACGAGGCACGCAATCAAACAAGGTGCAATGCGCAAACTACATGATGCATGGCTGATGCACTAAGGAAGCACTGAAGAGGCACTTAGGATGCACATCAAGCCAACATAGGAAACATAGAGAAACAGTACAAGAACAAGACAATTTACTCTAGCAAGTAGGATGCAAGACAAGTCTATTTAGGATGCAAAACATGGCAGGGTAGGAAGCATAGAGAAACAACACATGAAACAGCAGGTTTAAATGAGGCCGGAAACTACTTAAGACAAAACCGGTAAGTCCTCATGAGCATAGTTTGAAATTAGTCCAGAAACTGAACAAACCTTAAGTTAAAGTTGTTAAACAGCAAGTTAACATTCACCAAGACAATCTACACGAAATTCTAGTCAAGTTTCATATAAGGGACAATTACATTTGAGCCCCTAGTTGTGTCACACCCGTGTGTTTTGCCCCTAAATTCAAAAAACCCTCGTTTCTGTCCAAGCTCGTTTGCTCCTCTTATGCTTTTGCCCTTTGATCGTTTGACCGTAACTTTGAAAACATCATAACGAATTCATACTAACTCAGAAAAATGTATATAAGATATCAAAATGTTCGGAAAAACATCACCTATATGTGCACATCATTTGCATTCATGACAGAAGTGTTGAAAATCCAAAAAAATCATATAAGCTCAAACTGAGGTATAGACTTTTCAGCACTGTTGTCATGAATGCAAACTACATGAACTTATGGGTGATATTATTTCGAACATTTTGATATCTTATTTGCAATTTTTTGAGTTAGTATGAATTCGTTATGAAGTTTTCAAAGTTGCGGTCAAACGGTCAAAGGGCAAAAGCATAAGAGGAGCAAACGAGCTTGGACAGAAACGAGGGTTTTTTGAATTTAGGGGCAAAACACACAGGTGTGACACAACTAGGGGCTCAAATGTAATTGTCCCCTTCATATAAAGTTTGTTTAAAACGGAGCTACGGTCTAGAAGATATGATCAAGACAAGATAAGCATGGCAATGGTGCAAGATGCACCCAAACATCAAGCAACATACTCCAAAACATGTTAACAAGATGATATTATGAATCTACATGCAAAACCACACAAGTTTCATATAGGACTTGCTCAAAACGGAGCTACGGGCTAAAAGATACACCCGAAACAATAAACAATGCAAAGCTGAAATTAACAGCCACATAGCAACGTCGGAGCAAGAAATATATACTCTACAACACTCAAACATGGTGACAAGAAGCATGGACATGATGTAGACATATCCTACAGCAAACAACTCCATTGGAGCATCTCCATAGGACGCATGGATCAATAGCAACAAGCTACAACATTTTGAACATGACAATAAAAACCTGACAGTAATATTTTATAGCAACTAGGGAGCTATAATTAAATATGCTACAGCAACCCAAATGAGCATGTGAGGGCATGAATGGATAGACAACAACATATACAACAAGGAATCATCAATAGTCGCCCCAAAACTAACATGGATTTGCCTAGAACAACAAGCAAACATAGCATCTGGATATTACAGATTCCAGACTTAGTGAAATTTCACTAAGTGTTAAAACAGCAATATTATCATGGCATGTTTGTGAGCATGTTTAAGTCACCTCAAGGCATAACATGGCAAGTGGTTTGCACCACAGCAAATAATACATGATGGGGAGTCGAAAACATATAAGCATGCAACATGGGGACAACCACATCAATAGCAACGAGCTCCTCAACTAGGCATCTCGTAACAAGTTACAAAACCTAACAGCCACATGCACCTTTGCAAAGGAGATAAACATGGCAATATGAACTCTAACATGCATGCTATAGCACCCAACATGTAGAGCATCTCATGATGAACATTTGGACATATCATTTGCTTCATTTGGATAAACATGCACCAAGTTATCACATATCAAACATGGCATGAAAACAACTAATAGCAGCAGTTTATAACAAGTAGCACTCTTCTCATGAAGATTAAGACATCTAGATGGACTCAAACATGCATGGCACAACGGACCAAAACATAGTACATGTCACCACGATCATTCTGACATATTATATGCAACAACCGGACAACCGGAAAAGCTTCATTTGGCAAACTTTTGATGTCAACATTGTGCTTGGATGCAAAAGGTTGAGACATGAAAGAACACGATGCACCCGAATCAAACAACACTTTAGCAGGTTTAAGGTTGACTGGAAGGTTACCAAGTATCACATCTGAAGAATTCTCTGCTTGAGCTGCATTCATCAGATTCACTCTTGCTGCCTTCGGATCATGCTTGACAATAGCAGTGCTGACAGGTGGAGGAGGCGGAAGGCGCCTTTGAGTACACTTGTTGGCATAGTGACCCTTCTTGCCACACTTGTTGCAAACCACTTCTGAGAGAGGACGGTAATGAGGAGCACTTACCTTGGAAGCTTGAAACTGATTCTTTGACTGGTTGCTTGGGTTGGGTGGGTGGTAGAAAGCACGGCCACCAGAGTTCTTGTTGTTGTTGTTGGGAGCTCGGATCACTAGAGGAGGTGGAAGCCAAAACTTCTGTTGCTTCATGACCACTTGAGAAGAAGAGGAGGAGTGAACAGCATGTCTGATCCTCTTTTTGGAAGCTTCCATCTTGAGCTGGGCTGCCTCTTGCTTAAGTGCCATATTATACAATTTATCAAACTCATCAGGCTCGAACAAGGTGAGAGCAAGTTGGAGTTCATCCTTCAGACCACCACGGAACTGATAGATCTTGCTCTTGGCATCTGGGATGTCTTGCTTTGCATAGCGGGTAAGGTTCTGGAACTTGACATTATATTGGTAGACAGACATTGAGCCTTGCTTCAGGTTGCGGAATTGCTCACGCATACCCTCGATGACACTTGTTGGAATGTGGTGAGAACGAAAGTCCTTGCAGAAGTCATCCCAGGAGATTACACGCCCTGCTCTGGAGTCTTTGTACTGCTGCCACCAATCAGCTGCTTGGTCCTTGAGTTGGAAGGCTGCAAACTTCACATAGTCCTCGGGCCTTACATTGCTGCACTCGAAATGCTTCTTGATATCTGTTAACCAGTCTTCAGCATCTAGAGGGTCCACGCAGTAACTGAATGCCTTTGGTTGATTTGCCAAGAACTGGTTGAGCGTAGCAAAGTGCGGTTGGTTGAACAAATTGCCTTGGTTCCCATGAGCACCCTGATTTGCTTGATTTGCTTGAATACTCTGCATCATTTGCATAAGCATCTGGGTGTTCTGGTTCGTAGTTTGCATAATTGCTCTCCAGGCCTCAGACGGAGGAGGAGGGGAAGGAGGACGGTCAGGAACCTCTTCACCCTCTGGGTTAGCGTTGGGAACCCTTTTAGGAGCCATCCTGAAAGAGATGACACTATTAGCCATTGATTGAAAAAAGATATAAGCTGAATCAACGGCTAGAATTGCAACATAGTCTTTACAAGAATCATTCGAACAAGAGGAACGAATGTAATTCACAGTTTAATGATAACAACAATCTTCACGAGAAGCCACTTGGGAGACAAGAGGTAAATAAAACAATAAGGTGAAGATAGAACAAATACAAGATAGAAGTTTCGTTCGACATATTCGTGCTGAAAGCTTATGGAACGTGTTACAAAAGGGTTTTGCAATCCCCGGATCAGCATAGCCAAGGACCCTTTAAGATGCAACTCCCTATCGGAACAACGGCCATAAAACTACTTCACTCAATGTAGAACCCCGAACTCCATATCATGCATTCGTTGGAAGAATGCCTACGAGCTACTAGCTGAACCCACCTATTAATTTCCGAAAGTTTCCAGTTATGCAATCAGGTGTTGGGGATACAGGGGAAGCATCGCGCACTCAACTCTAATCCTACATCCAGCTGTATCAATCCTTCAACACATAACCAGTTATTTCCGGAAACCGTCTACCTCGGACCTTCGAAATGCATCTACTATACAAGCTATGGCAATACTCCCGAACTACCTCCCCAGTACTGGCTGATGTCGGGGTTATCTTGCCACTAACCGCATAGGAGAGTTTTCGATGTCGGCCGTCTTAAGTATTCCAGAACTGATGCGATATATTTGTGACGACAACACCTCAGAGCTCAACTCCCCGGGACACTGCCACAACCCCTAAATGACAGGAGGCATCGAGAACAATGTTCTCGTCACAAAGACATCGGAACAATCCAAACAATACTCGCGAGATTCCTAAAAAACAAAATTGTGCAATTTTGACAGTAGAAAAGGCAAGAGTAATCGTCAGGAGTCCTCACTAGAGTGAAAAGAGATGAGGAGCAAAAGAAATCCTACTCTCCGATATATATATAGGACTCAAAACATTTAAAGTGTGTGCCTAGACTCAACCATCAACGATTCGATCAATCAGTGGGGGCTTCTAGGTCGGAGAAGGCTCTGATACCAACTTGTAATGCCCAGGATGGGACTATACCTCCTACGTGTCGAGGCACGACTTAAAGGTATAAGCCCATTCTGCAATGATCTCAAGTTCGGTCTCTTTGCACATCTCATGTAAAAAAATAGGGATGAAAGCGAAAAAGATAGTTGGCTTACACTCGCCACGTCACACAATTCATTACATAGCAAATCATCATTCAAATAACATCACAACACGTCCACGGGTGAAGATCCAAATGAAAGATACCAGACATACATAAAGCCACAGGGCCGAATCGCCCCTAGTAGAAACCACTACTGATCATCGGGATAGTGCACATAGTAACGGCTACGTTCCTCATCGTACTCCCAGTATAGCTCGGTGCCGTCACCTGAATAGATCACCTGAGTACCTGCATCTGGTGTGGTGTAGAATCTGTGAGCCACAGAGGACTCAGCAATCCCGTTCGCGGGTAACAGAACTATCTAAGCCTTGGGTGTGGAACAAGGCTGAAGAAAGAATAAAAGGCTGCAGCTGCACTAGCACTAGCTTACGTGATAAGAGCGAGAAGAGAAGTGCCTCGGACGATAGGTGATCACGAAGTGATCCTAACTAAGCACGGCAATCATAACCCCACCATGTTCACTTCCCGAACCCCTTTCGGAAAATGACCGCCACGGTACTCACGCTGGTAGTGTGTTCTGAACATGGTGTCAAGTTTTCTACAACCGGATATTAACAAATTCCCATCTTCCACATAACTGCGGGCACGGCTTTAGAAAGTTCAAAACCCTGCAGGGGTGTTCCAACTTGGCCCATGACAAGCCCACGATCCGCAGAGTCGCAACTCCAAGGTGGGAAGGCCCGAGTATTCTCGGAATCCCGTGCTCAAGATACTCCGACTAAGGTAAGACTAATCCAGCAAATCCTCCCGGCGTGCCGACACCCTGACAATAGACGCGCGTATTTAGTCTCAGGCCACGACCGGATGGGTGATGCCACAGGTTATACCAGATACCTCGGGTTTCCCCAAGGCGGCCCTGCAGGACCCCCAGTTCGGACCAACACTCATGTGGAGCACTGGCCCGGGGTTGTTAATTAAGAAAGGGGATAGCTAGTCCCTATGCAAGTTTTAGTTATTAGGCAAATGGAGTACCAAAGTTGGGACTTGCTGGAAAAGCCTTAGCGCTAAGCGGTTTATCGAGGGGGTCCCATAACCCCAATCGTGTGAGGAACGCATGAACATAACACCGGTTTATACGGTTCCTAGGGCGGCATGAGTGGAACAAATCACCAAGCAAGAGGCTTAGCCTTCCACCCATTACCAATATATAGATGATTTCATTAAAGAGTTTATATAGTGTGATATCCCAACAAGCTTCAACATGAAGCAAGAATATTCAAATCTTCTCCTGCAACTAGCAATGCTATAAGAGGGGCTGAGCGAAGCCTACGTAGCCAATCAAAAGGTTTGCATAGGTAGGGTGGTTAGATAGATTCATGGTTACAATAGGAGGCTGACAGGAAAACATGGGCATCGAGGCAATAAGCTAAAGAGCGAGACTTCTAGCAATAGTCAAAGATAGTAATGATATCTGGGTCAGGTCATCTTGCCTATCGAGTCGTCGATGGGATCGTAAGAGGGCTCCTCGTTCTCAACCTCGGTAGTAACCTCGTTCTCGTACTTGGTCTCGGCTTCCGGCTCTACTCAACACAAGAACACACGAGGCACGAAATCAAACAAGATGCAATGCGCAAACTACATGATGCATGGCTGATGCACTAAGGAAGCACTGAAGAGGCACTTAGGATGCACAGCAAGCCAACATAGGAAACACAGAGAAACAGTACAAGAACAAGACAATTTACTCTAGCAAGTATCATTCAAGACAAGTCTATTTAGGATGCAAAACATGGCAGGGTAGGAAGCACAGAGAAACAACACACGAGACAGCAGGTTTAAATGAGGCCGGAAACTACTTAAGACAAAACCGGTAAGTCCTCATGAGCATAGTTTGAAATTAGTCCAGAAACTGAACAAACCATAAGTTAAAGTTGTTAAACAGCAAGTTAACATGCACCAAGACAATCTACACGAAATTCTAGTCAAGTTTCATATAAAGTTTGTTTAAAACGGAGCTACGGTCTAGAAGATATAATCAAGACAAGATAAGCATGGCAACGGTGCACGATGCACCCAAACGTCAAGCAACATACTCCAAAACATGTTAACAAGATGATATTATGAATCTATATGCAAAACCACACAAGTTTCATATAGGACTTGCTCAAAACGGAGCTACGGGCTAAAAGATACACCTGAAACAATAAACAATGCAAAGCTGAAATTAACAGCCACATAGCAACTTCGGAGCAAGAAATATATACTCTACAACACTCAAACATGGTGACAAGAAGCATGGACATGAAGTAGACATATCCTATAGCAAACAACTCCATTGGAGCATCTCCATAGTAGGCATGGATCAATAGCAACAAGCTACAACATTTTGAACATGACAATAAAAACCTGACAGTAATATTTTATAGCAACTTGGGAGCTAGAATTAATTATGCTACAGCAACCCAAATGAGCATGTGAGGGCATGAATGGATAGACAACAACATATACAACAAGAAATCATCAATAGTCACCCCAAAACTAACATGGATTTTCCTAGAACAACAAGCAAACATAGCATCTGGATATTACAGATTCCAGACTTAGTGAAATTTCACTAAGTGTTAAAACAGCAATATTATCATGGCATGTTTGTGAGCATGTTTAAGTCACCTCAAGGCATAACATGGCAAGTGGTTTGCACCACAGCAATGAACACATGATGGGGAGTCCAAAACATATAAGCATGCAACATGGGGACAACCACATCAATAGCAATGAGCTCCTCAACTAGGCATGTCGTAACAAGTTACAAAACCTAACAGCCACATGCACTTTTGCAAAGGAGATAAACATGGCAATATGAACTCTAACATGCATGCTATAGCACCCAACATGTAGAGCATCTCATGATGAACATTTGGACATATCATTTGCTTCATTTGGATAAACATGCACCAAGTTATCACATATCAAACATGGCATGAAAACAACTAATAGCAGCAGTTTATAACAAGTAGCACTCTTCTCATGAAGATTAAGACATCTAGATGGACTCAAGCATGCATGGCACAATGGAACAAAACATAGTACATGTCACCACGATCATTCTGACAAATTATATGCAACAATCGGACAAGCACAGTAAAAGTTATCATGATTACAAAAAATGCATCAGACAAAGAAAAACACTAAAAGACTTAGAAAAAACAGAGGGTCAACCTGCTGGGGTCAACGCGGGTCGGATCTGGTCAAACGGGGCGGGTCGCGGATCGGTTTCGCGGGTCGCGGGCGCGGCCCGTTAGGGTTTCCACCCAGGCGAACTGGATCGCGGCGATCCGATCTGGATCGAGACGACAGCGGTCTCCGATGGGAGGCCAGCGGCCCTCCCGACGGCGGCCGGCGGCCGTGGCGGCTCGGGCCGGCGGGGAACCGGAGGAGGCGGCGGCGGCCAAAGCTTCGAAGGGACGGCGGACCTCTGGCGGCGGGGTCTTGCGCCAGCGGCGGCGGGCGGTGCTCCGGCCGCCTGCGGGTGGCGGCACGGCGGCCGGCGCGGCCGTGGCGGCGGGGTCCGGTGAGAGGCGCGCGGCGGCGGGCGCGGGAGGCGGCCGCGGCTGGGAGCGATGGGGCGCGCGGTGGTCGGCCGGGCTGGCTTTGGGCCATGCGGGCCCGCGCGGTGGGAGCGGCAGCTGTGTCCGGCGCGGACCGTCCGGCTCGGGTCGGACACGTCCGCCCGACACGGATTTCGAGGCAGGGGCTGGAGGAGGAAGAAGACTAGGGTTTGGATGAGAAAAATGGAGGGGTGGACGTTTTTATAGGCACAAGGAGCTAGGA
This sequence comes from Secale cereale, assembly GCA_902687465.1. NCBI lineage: Eukaryota > Viridiplantae > Streptophyta > Magnoliopsida > Poales > Poaceae > Secale > Secale cereale. The sequence continues at coordinate 279,637,407 of LR738711.1, read as the reverse complement.
GACTCCAAATGGGGAGCGGTTTTCGGCCACGCGATCCCAATTCAACGGCCGAGATGATGGGAAGGGTTGAGCTGGGTTGTTGGGCTATTGTGGAGGGGGTCTTGGGCCTCAAAGAGGAGGTACTTTTAGCCCACGAGGTTACCCGTTGGAGTACCAAACGAACTCCAAACGCGACGAAACTTGACAGGCGGGTTACACGTATCAAAACAACATCACACGACAAGTCTCACGTCATTCCGGAAACGTTACATGGCCAGACACGAAAGAAGGACTCGGGGATGCCACGGCCACGTGTGAGAGCGTCGGAACTCGAAACGGACAACGGGAAGGGACGAGTGAGAACGGATGCAAGCGACAACACAAATGCAATTCAATGCACATGACAACGTGACATGGGTGAATGCACACACACACACGACAAAACGACGAAAACCCGAAAAGACGGAGAACCCGGAATGGAGCTGATGAAGCCAAAGTTATATATTGCTATATAGGGAAAGTGTTACATCTGGGGCATTACAAACTCTCCTCTACTACGAAAAGGTCTCGTCCCGAGATCTAGGACTGGAAGAAGGAAGGGTACTCGGAACAAAGGTGATCTTCTCGTTCCCACGTAGCTTCTCGGTCGGTATGGTGTGACCACTTAACTTTCAAGAACTTGATTGACTTGTTGCGGGTCTTGCGCTCGGCTTCTTCGAGAATAGCAACGGGGTGCTCTCGGTAAGACAAGTCTTGTTGAAGATCAATCTCCTCAAACAGAATAGTGCGTTCAGGTATCTTGAAGCACTTGCAGAGTTGAGACACGTGAAACACATCATGAACATTAGCGAAGTTGGAAGGGAGCTCAAGTTGATAGGCTAGATCGCCTCTTTTGCCAAGGATCTTGAAAGGGCCCACGTATCTAGGAGCAAGCTTTCCTTTGATACCGAATCTTTGGGTGCCTTTCATAGGAGAAACACGGAGATAGACATGATCACCAATGTTGAAGGCCAAATCACGATGCTTGCCGTCATAGTAGCTCTTCTGACGCGACTGAGCGGCCTTGAGATTCTCACGTATGACTTTGCACATTTCTTCGGCTTCTGAGATCAAGTCATTGCCAAGAAGTTGACATTCACCAGTCTCGGACCAGTTGAGAGGGGTACGGCACTTTCTGCCATAGAGAATTTCAAACGGAGCTTTGCCGGCACTTGCTTGGAAGCTGTTGTTGTAAGAGAACTCGGCAAACGGAAGGCAATCTTCCCACTTCATGCCAAAAGATATGACACAAGCTTTGAGCATGTCTTCTAGAATCTGATTCACTCTCTCGACTTGACCACTAGACTGAGGGTGAAATGCAGTGCTGAAACGGATCTTAGTGCCCATGGTAGACTGAAAGGAATCCCAGAACTTGGATGTGAACAAACTTCCACGATCTGAGGAGATAACTTGAGGAATGCCATGTCAAGAAGGAAGATCTACACCGACCACCGTCATCAAGAAGTAAACTTCCGCATCGAAGACCGAGCGTATCTGCAAACCATTCCTCTCGAAGGGACCGAGCATTTCCGCATCAAAGGAACGCTCACACCAAGATTTATCGACCCTCCTTTAAGACCACTGCAAGACAAATGGTAGTCGGCTCCCAGCTAGATTTACCACCTGAGACACCCTCCGTGCACCAAATCTTCCACGAGTCACCACTCTGGAAGTACTTCTTACCTCCTAGCTAGCCGATGCCCGCAAGGACATCGATCACCGAGCATTTGACAACTAACTCAACCTAACCTACTCAAGAGACCCCTCCGCAACCTGCATCGAGGAAGGCAGCAAGCGAGAAGCCACACCACCAAGTACTTCAAGATTCCATGAAGCACCACTCGGAAGCAGAACCAGCAAGAAGAAGTGAAGGCTACCCCATATCCAAGACTTCGCCTTTCTTTCCACGCCTAGTCTGGGAATCTCGGGGACGAGATTCTTATAAGGGGGGTAGGTCTGTCACACCCTGATTTTCATTCCACTTTGCTTAAGCTAATTATCAAGTTAAAAATGTGGATTTACAAAAACTTTTGAGTGTTTTTGACTTTGCTTGATTTGACTTTTGTCTGCTGTTTGTTAGTGCTCTAAAAATCAAATAAATCCTCCAACTCTCATACTTCATCTCCTTGCTCCAAAACTTTTTCCCAATGATATGCCATGTGTATAGAACAATATAGAATTTTCTTATAAAAATATTTTGGCCAAATAGTATTTTCTAAAATTAGTTTTCCAAAAACCCCTGAATTGAGGTTTGCACTGCAAGTACCTTATTTAGGGTGTGAAAAATCTTTCAAAAAGTATATTTGGATCCTATTAGGTATAGGACTCCCTGAAACCACAAAAGTATAATTTTAAAAGTTATTTTTATATTTTATTTAAAAGCTTTTTCTTAAGGCCAGAAATGGTCTTTAATAGGGAAAAAATATTTAATTATTTCAAAAATATTTTCCAAAATTCAGGGAGACTCATAGGACATATATTGTCCATATATAAGAGTTTCAACACATGGTCATGTTCAAAATATTGGGCAAATCCTTCCAAAACCCTTTCTGGATATCTCAAGGTTTTGAAATATTTACAAAGGAAATATTCTCCAAAAATTCCAGGGAAATTCTATCATGTCAAATATGACATATTTGATGATCTTGCAAAGCCTCATGCCTTGAAGATCAAGGAATCATCATATAATCCCCTCAAAACCATTCTGTCCATATTTGAAGTTTGAGCAACTTTACATTGCCAAACTTGTCCAAATGCTCTCAAACTTGGTGCACATGCTAAAATGATGTAATTATGCATCTATGCCAAATGGCACAAGTTTTGGAGAAGCATAACTTGGTCTAAGTGCCCCAAAACCATTTCTGTTCAAATTCAAATTTGAACAACTTTACATTGTCAACTTTTTACCTGGGGCCTCAAACTTTGTGGGCATGATCATAACCCCAAATTATGATGCTACACCAAGTGGTGCATCAAGGGGAGATGAATAGCTCAACTCAAACATGGTGAAACCAATTCTGTTGATTTCTAGGGTTCACCAAAGTTACATTGGCAACTTTGCCCAAATGATCTCAAAATTGGTGGAGGGTCCTAATTGTGTGTGACATTCCATCCTGTTAAGTCCCATGCCAATTGGAAGTCATTTGCCTCCCCAAAACTTGATCAAACACCTTCTGTCCAATTACCAAAACCAGTGTTTGGACCCCTTTTACTTTTTCCCTTTACCTCAAATTCCTACCACAGCTTCTCCTGATCATCTTCTACCCCCAGTAACTTCTCTATGGCCTCAGCTCAATCATTTGAGGGGGTAAAACCCCAATTCACACTGCTGGACAGTAGTAAACTCCTTCTTCTTCACCTCCCTCCTCATTCCAGTGGCTCCCTAGAGCATCCAAGGCCACAGGCCATTTCTTTACTCCTCTCCTGACCTTCTAGACAACCTGGGGCACGATGGACATGACCAGAGCGGCGGGGACACGACTGTGCCAGCCATTCGGGCGCTCTAGAGCGCGCTACAGTGCGCTCCCGCACTGTAGCCGCCTCCAATCGGCTGCTCCTGACAGCCTTGGGCCTCCCCCTCGTGTCCCCCGAGGCTGCCTCGACGTCCGCAACCTGCTGGACGGTCGGCCCTCTCCTCTCTCCTCCTCTCTCACCCCTGCTCGCACGCGCACCGGACGACCCGAGCTCCAGTGAGCAAGCTCACACGCACGACTCCTCTGACCGTTCCCCCGCTCCCTTTCTTCTCTCCCTCGTCCTAGACCAACTCCAGGAACACCCCGGACACACTGCGGCAGGCTCGCGTGGCCCGTGGCAACGGCAACATGCTCGCCGGCGCACGGCGCCTCGGTGGACCGGCGCCCCCCTACTTATAGGGAACCCCGAGCCCCCCTTGCACCTCCTTCCGCACTCTCCCTCTCCCGTGCGTCTCCCAAGCCGTCCCGTTGCTCTCCCCGTGCCCTACGGCCTCCTCCCTGGCCGGAGAAGAGCCGCCGGCCGCCGCCTAAATGCGGGCACCTCAGGCCCTTTCTCCTCCTCCTAGCCACCCCAACGCCTTCTCCTCACCACCGCCAACTCACCCAGGCTCCAGTTTCTCCTTACCCCGCCTCTTCCTCGCTGTGCCTAACCACACCGACGGTCGCCTCCGCGGCCATCCAAGTCGTCGCCGTTTCAGCCCTCCCCGGCGTGCGTGAAGTACGTGGTTGGGTGCGGCATGTCCTCCTGAGCACGCCGGTAGGCGGAGCGTCGCCGGAGAAGGCCCGAGTCGACGGGGCCACGCCGGCGAGCGCTCAGCCGCGCCTCCCCTGCCTCACCTCTGTCCGCGCGGGAGGAAGAAGAACCTGCCGCTGGGGCCCGCGCGTCAGCGACCCAGTGGGCGGGCCCCTCCATTTAAGTGGAAGCGGGTCTGGCATCGGCCGCCTTCCCCGCGCGGAAACGCCCTTCCTGGCGGGCGCCTTCAACGTGGCCAGGCCCCTGCGCGTGGCTGTGCAGATGGGCCGGCCCAGTGCACAGAAGCACTAAGCTTTGCCCTGTGCGCAGTGAAGGGTAAACCCCCCTTTTTCCTTTTCCTTTTTCTTTATCCAGTCAACTTCAAAAATGCTTAAACAAATCTTTTGAACTCCAAACTTGATGATTCAAATTTCCTATGGCTCCATAAATCATGATCTATCACATGGTGCAACATGCACATTATTCCAGAGGCATTTCCTTCACACATAATTATCAAATGCCCATATTCCATTTTCTGTGATGAACTTTAGAAAATCACAGAGAGCTCAATTTTGATCCAAATGCAGTGGTTCAAATTCCTAGATGCTTGTCATATCCAAACTTAGTTTTGGAACATTTTTATTAATACTTTCTGTACCCCACCAAATATTGAGCCATTTCTTCATATTTATCAGCTTTGCAAAATCCTAGGAAATTTATTTGAATTCCAAATCCAGTGAAACCAACTCCTAGATGCTTCTACAATCATGACTTGTTGATGGGTGCCTTTGCTCATCATTCAAAAAAATATTTCTGTACACTCCTTTCAAATCCATAAACCCCTTGGTTCCATCATATCAAAATGATCCAAACTGTTCATTGATCCAATACCTATGAAACCACCTTGGTTATTTTTCATATGACCAGAGGTATCCTAGAAAAGTCCAACTCCTATTTTTAGAGCACTTTTATTTTTGCTTTGATTGCGTTGCTTATTATGATTGCTTCCATCGTTAGTTGACGAAATAAACGGAATACTCGGAGATGGACCAGAAGGTTTGAAGACTCGAAAGAATAAGGCAAGCAGCCCTTTGACCATGTTCGAGAAACCTTTTTATGCATATCTCATAGCACCTTATTATCAATGCATCGGAATCATGTTGAGGTGGAAACCACTTTGGTTTCTACCTCTGTTACTTTACTATTGAAACTTGCATCAAACATGACCCTACCTTCCTATGAGGGTTATGTGGGTGGGAGTAGTTAGGTTGCTTTAATAGTGGCTACGCAAACGGGACGGGTATATGCATGGTGACGGAGACAGGATACTTTCAAAAGACTTTTTGAAAACCCCGTCGGGTGCCACTTATGCCCGAGGGAGATGGTGAGATGGGTAACCATTTGATGACGAAGTGGTGTACCGAGGCAAGTGTGTGTGTTGTTTTGAAAATGGATTGGTTTAAGTTGCGACCGTTATTCCAACCTTACATGCGCAACCACTCTACCCTTATATGGGAAAGGGCATTATTGATTACCTAGGTCGATATTAGCATGGTGCCCGCATTGCTAGTGACGGGGGTGACATGAGGTCACTCTCGGGACGGGGTCGTGCTTGGATAGGCGGCCATGACTGTTTTTACAGGGCACCGAACACACCGTTGGTACCCCGTGTCAGTGGTATGTGATGAAAATGGGAGCGAGTCTCCACAATTATTAAGATGTGAAATGTGGGCACGGGGGTTACTACCAATCGAGTGGACTCTATGTTAGTGTTGTCTAGGAAAAGATAGTGATCGGGTGCTTACCCCGGGTACTTGAGGTACCGCGGGTCGTGGATGACACGGAAGTTCCCCGGATCTAGTGGGTAAAGTGTGCAACCTCTGCAGAGTGTAAAACTATTCGAATAGCCGCGTCCACACTCAAGGACAGTTGGGTAACCGCTCTTGGGCTACGTCTAATGTTTGTGAAACCTGGTGTGTGTGTGTGAGGAAACAACTCGGATCAGAGATATTGATGATGTGATTCCTGAGGAAGTCACAATGAGCTTGAGCATGAGTTGATTACAACTCTTTCTCGATAATGATGTCTGTAACCTCCTGATACTTGTTGCAGACACATGCATGTCCATGTTATATGTTGATCATACTTGCATATGAAAAACTATCTTTCCGCAAAACTGCCAATTTAGCAGTAGGGCCTTGCATAATTATTCTGCTATCACACTTGGGTTGCTTGCGAGTACATTCAAAGTACACATTGGCTTACCACTGGTTATTTTATTGGCCAGGCATGAGAGAACAGGTTATGATGAAGATTTCTTGGTGACGAGCATGCGAGCTAGGACGCTTCCCAGTTAGAATGCCTGTAGGGTTAAGGCAGATGGAATGGGTCCATGTTGTTATTGAAGATTTCCGCTGCGACGATATACTCAAGACTTGACCATAATGGTCCTATTTGTGTAATACGGTATGTATGGATGTAAGACTCTTGTTATTCAGTTTTTGTGTGTTCAGTGAGCATTGATCTCTGGGATCACTGTACACGTGCATTCGGTGATCACGACTTACGAGTCGGGGTCCACACACGGCTTGATAAGGAGACTGTTGCAATATGCCTTTCTGCTCAAGGCATCTGCAATCACATTGGCCTTGCCCGGTGTGTATTCGATGCTTGGATCATACTCTTGGATCATTTCAACCCAACGAGTCTGGTGGAGGTTCAGGTTTGGCTGCGTGAAGATGTACTTCAAGCTCTTGTGATCGGTGAAGATGTCGACTTTTCTGCCCAACAGAAGGTGTCTCCACGTAATCAAGGCGTGTACCACAGCTGCTAGCTCGAGATCATGTGTGGGGTAGTTCTTCTCACTTGGCTTCAATTGACGAGAAGTGTATGCCACAATCTTCTTGTCCTGCATTTGCACACCACCAAGTCCTTGAAGAGAAGCATCACAGAATACTTCATAGGGCTTGGACTCATCCGGAGGGGTAAGAAGTGGAGCAGAGATGAGCTTTTCTTTGAGAGTTTTGACTGCCACATCACATTCCGGAGACCAGTTGTACTTGACATTCTTCTGCATCAAGTTGGAGGGAGGCTTGGCAATCTTGGAGAAGTTCTCAACGAAACTTCTGCAATAGCTAGCAAGACCAAGGAAGCTTCGGAGTTGCTTGACGTTTTGAGGAGGTTCCCAGTTGACAATCGCTTCAACTTTCCCGGGGTTGACCGCAATACCGTCAGCGGAGATGATATGTCCCAGATACAAGACCTTATCGAGCCAGAATTCGCACTTGGAGAACTTGGCATAGAACTTATGTTCGCGGAGTCTGTCGAGAACCAGACGAAGGTGCTTTTCGTGATCCTCTTCATTCTTGGAGAATACCAAGATGTCATCCAGATACACAAGCACAAACTCGTTGGTGAAGGGGTTGAAAATGTAGTGCATCATTCTCGAGAAGGTAGGTGGAGCATTAGCGAGGCCAAAAGACATGACTGTATATTCATAGGAGTCATAGCTCGTTCTGAAGGCAGTCTTGTGGATATCTTCTTCACGAATGCGAATTTGGTGATAACCCATCCGGAGATCGAGCTTTGAGAACACTTTAGCTCCTTTGATCTGCTCGAACAATTCATTGATGTTGGGGAGCAGATACTTGTTCTTTATTGTCTTCTTGTTCAATGGCCGGTAATCAACGCAAAGGCGCTCCGTGCTATCCTTCTTCTTGACAAATAAGACACCACAGCCCCAAGGAGACGTGCTAGGCCTGATCAGACCCATACACTCTTGTTCATCAAGCTGTTTCTTCAACTCCTTCAACTCTTCAGGGGAGAGCTTGTACAGACGTCGGCATGCTGGCTCAGTACCAGGCTCGAGTTCAATGACGAATTCAACTTGACGATGCGGAGGCATGCCTGGAAGTTCTTCAGGGAAAACGTCTTCGTATTCATTAACCACCGGAATTTGAGAGATGGCATTAATCTCACCCTTGTCATTGAGAGAGAATAGCCTGATTGTGTTATCTCGAGAGGCGAAGATAATCACGTCTTCGTTAGGATGAGTAATCTTGACTTCCTTGTTTGCACAATCAATGGGAGCATCATGCTGAGAAAGCCAATCCATCCCGAGAATAAGATCGATGTCGGAATTGCCGAGAACAACCGGAAAAGCCAGAAAGCGGCAATCACCCATACGAATAGATACATCCGGAGCAAATATACTAGAATGCATTCGTCTCCCCGGAGAAATAACTGATAACTCCCTTGGCAAACTTTTGATGTCAACATTGTGCTTGGATGCAAAAGGTTGAGACATGAAAGAACACGATGCACCCGAATCAAACAACACTTTAGCAGGTTTAAGGTTGACTGGAAGGTTACCAAGTATCACATCTGAAGAATTCTCTGCTTGAGCTGCATTCATCAGATTCACTCTTGCTGCCTTCGGATCATGCTTGACAATAGCAGTGCTGACAGGTGGAGGAGGCGGAAGGCGCCTTTGAGTACACTTGTTGGCATAGTGACCCTTCTTGCCACACTTTTTGCAAACCACTTCTGAGAGAGGACGGTAATGAGGAGCACTTACCTTGGAAGCTTGAAACTGATTCTTTGACTGGTTGCTTGGGTTGGGTGGGTGGTAGAAAGCACGGCCACCAGAGTTCTTGTTGTTGTTGTTGGGAGCTCGGATCACTAGAGGAGGTGGAAGCCAAAACTTCTGTTGCTTCACGACCACTTGAGAAGAAGAGGAGGAGTGAACAGCATGTCTGATCCTCTTTTTGGAAGCTTCCATCTTGAGCTGGGCTGCCTCTTGCTTAAGTGCCATATTATACAATTTATCAAACTCATCAGGCTCGAACAAGGTGAGAGCAAGTTGGAGTTCATCCTTCAGACCACCACGGAACTGATAGATCTTGCTCTTGGCATCTGGGATGTCTTGCTTTGCATAGCGGGTAAGGTTCTGGAACTTGACATTATATTGGTAGACAGACATTGAGCCTTGCTTCAGGTTGCGGAATTGCTCACGCATACCCTCGATGACACTTGTTGGAATGTGGTGAGAACGAAAGTCCTTGCAGAAGTCATCCCAGGAGATTACACGCCCTGCTCTGGAGTCTTTGTACTGCTGCCACCAATCAGCTGCTTGGTCCTTGAGTTGGAAGGCTGCAAACTTCACATAGTCCTCGGGCCTTACATTGCTGCACTCGAAATGCTTCTTGATATCTGTTAACCAGTCTTCAGCATCTAGAGGGTCCACGCAGTAACTGAATGCCTTTGGTTGATTTGCCAAGAACTGGTTGAGCGTAGCAAAGTGCGGTTGGTTGAACAAATTGCCTTGGTTCCCATGAGCACCCTGATTTGCTTGATTTGCTTGAATACTCTGCATCATTTGCATAAGCATCTGGGTGTTCTGGTTCGTAGTTTGCATAATTGCTCTCCAGGCCTCAGACGGAGGAGGAGGGGAAGGAGGACGGTCAGGAACCTCTTCACCCTCTGGGTTAGCGTTGGGAACCCTTTTAGGAGCCATCCTGAAAGAGATGACACTATTAGCCATTGATTGAAAAAAGATATAAGCTGAATCAACGGCTAGAATTGCAACATAGTCTTTACAAGAATCATTCGAACAAGAGGAACGAATGTAATTCACAGTTTAATGATAACAACAATCTTCACGAGAAGCCACTTGGGAGACAAGAGGTAAATAAAACAATAAGGTGAAGATAGAACAAATACAAGATAGAAGTTTCGTTCGACATATTCGTGCTGAAAGCTTATGGAACGTGTTACAAAAGGGTTTTGCAATCCCCGGATCAGCATAGCCAAGGACCCTTTAAGATGCAACTCCCTATCGGAACAACGGCCATAAAACTACTTCACTCAATGTAGAACCCCGAACTCCATATCATGCATTCGTTGGAAGAATGCCTACGAGCTACTAGCTGAACCCACCTATTAATTTCCGAAAGTTTCCAGTTATGCAATCAGGTGTTGGGGATACAGGGGAAGCATCGCGCACTCAACTCTAATCCTACATCCAGCTGTATCAATCCTTCAACACATAACCAGTTATTTCCGGAAACCGTCTACCTCGGACCTTTGAAATGCATCTACTATACAAGCTATGGCAATACTCCCGAACTACCTCCCCAGTACTGGCTGATGTCGGGGTTATCTTGCCACTAACCGCATAGGAGAGTTTTCGATGTCGGCCGTCTTAAGTATTCCAGAACTGATGCGATATATTTGTGACGACAACACCTCAGAGCTCAACTCCCCGGGACACTGCCACAACCCCTAAATGACAGGAGGCATCGAGAACAATGTTCTCGTCACAAAGACATCGGAACAATCCAAACAATACTCGCGAGATTCCTAAAAAACAAAATTGTGCAATTTTGACAGTAGAAAAGGCAAGAGTAATCGTCAGGAGTCCTCACTAGAGTGAAAAGAGATGAGGAGCAAAAGAAATCCTACTCTCCGATATATATATAGGACTCAAAACATTTAAAGTGTGTGCCTAGACTCAACCATCAACGATTCGATCAATCAGTGGGGGCTTCTAGGTCGGAGAAGGCTCTGATACCAACTTGTAATGCCCAGGATGGGACTATACCTCCTACGTGTCGAGGCACGACTTAAAGGTATAAGCCCATTCTGCAATGATCTCAAGTTCGGTCTCTTTGCACATCTCATGTAAAAAAATAGGGATGAAAGCGAAAAAGATAGTTGGCTTACACTCGCCACGTCACACAATTCATTACATAGCAAATCATCATTCAAATAACATCACAACACGTCCACGGGTGAAGATCCAAATGAAAGATACCAGACATACATAAAGCCACAGGGCCGAATCGCCCCTAGTAGAAACCACTACTGATCATCGGGATAGTGCACATAGTAACGGCTACGTTCCTCATCGTACTCCCAGTATAGCTCGGTGCCGTCACCTGAATAGATCACCTGAGTACCTGCATCTGGTGTGGTGTAGAATCTGTGAGCCACAGAGGACTCAGCAATCCCGTTCGCGGGTAACAGAACTATCTAAGCCTTGGGTGTGGAACAAGGCTGAAGAAAGAATAAAAGGCTGCAGCTGCACTAGCACTAGCTTACGTGATAAGAGCGAGAAGAGAAGTGCCTCGGACGATAGGTGATCACGAAGTGATCCTAACTAAGCACGGCAATCATAACCCCACCATGTTCACTTCCCGAACCCCTTTCGGAAAATGACCGCCACGGTACTCACGCTGGTAGTGTGTTCTGAACATGGTGTCAAGTTTTCTACAACCGGATATTAACAAATTCCCATCTTCCACATAACTGCGGGCACGGCTTTAGAAAGTTCAAAACCCTGCAGGGGTGTTCCAACTTGGCCCATGACAAGCCCACGATCCGCAGAGTCGCAACTCCAAGGTGGGAAGGCCCGAGTATTCTCGGAATCCCGTGCTCAAGATACTCCGACTAAGGTAAGACTAATCCAGCAAATCCTCCCGGCGTGCCGACACCCTGACAATAGACGCGCGTATTTAGTCTCAGGCCACGACCGGATGGGTGATGCCACAGGTTATACCAGATACCTCGGGTTTCCCCAAGGCGGCCCTGCAGGACCCCCAGTTCGGACCAACACTCATGTGGAGCACTGGCCCGGGGTTGTTAATTAAGAAAGGGGATAGCTAGTCCCTATGCAAGTTTTAGTTATTAGGCAAATGGAGTACCAAAGTTGGGACTTGCTGGAAAAGCCTTAGCGCTAAGCGGTTTATCGAGGGGGTCCCATAACCCCAATCGTGTGAGGAACGCATGAACATAACACCGGTTTATACGGTTCCTAGGGCGGCATGAGTGGAACAAATCACCAAGCAAGAGGCTTAGCCTTCCACCCATTACCAATATATAGATGATTTCATTAATGAGTTTATATAGTGTGATATCCCAACAAGCTTCAACATGAAGCAAGAATATTCAAATCTTCTCCTGCAACTAGCAATGCTATAAGAGGGGCTGAGCGAAGCCTACATAGCCAATCAAAAGGTTTGCATAGGTAGGGTGGTTAGATAGATTCATGGTTACAATAGGAGGCTGACAGGAAAACATGGGCATCGAGGCAATAAGCTAAAGAGCGAGACTTCTAGCAATAGGCAAAGATAGTAATGATATCTAGGTCAGGTCATCTTGCCTATCGAGTCGTCGATGGGATCGTAAGAGGGCTCCTCGTTCTCAACCTCGGTAGTAACCTCGTTCTCGTACTTGGTCTCGGCTTCCGGCTCTACTCAACACAAGAACACACGAGGCACGAAATCAAACAAGATGCAATGCGCAAACTACATGATGCATGGCTGATGCACTAAGGAAGCACTGAAGAGGCACTTAGGATGCACAGCAAGCCAACATAGGAAACACAGAGAAACAGTACAAGAACAAGACAATTTACTCTAGCAAGTATCATTCAAGACAAGTCTATTTAGGATGCAAAACATGGCAGGGTAGGAAGCACAGAGAAACAACACACGAGACAGCAGGTTTAAATGAGGCCGGAAACTACTTAAGACAAAACCGGTAAGTCCTCATGAGCATAGTTTGAAATTAGTCCAGAAACTGAACAAACCATAAGTTAAAGTTGTTAAACAGCAAGTTAACATGCACCAAGACAATCTACACGAAATTCTAGTCAAGTTTCATATAAAGTTTGTTTAAAACGGAGCTACGGTCTAGAAGATATAATCAAGACAAGATAAGCATGGCAACGGTGCACGATGCACCCAAACGTCAAGCAACATACTCCAAAACATGTTAACAAGATGATATTATGAATCTATATGCAAAACCACACAAGTTTCATATAGGACTTGCTCAAAACGGAGCTACGGGCTAAAAGATACACCTGAAACAATAAACAATGCAAAGCTGAAATTAACAGCCACATAGCAACTTCGGAGCAAGAAATATATACTCTACAACACTCAAACATGGTGACAAGAAGCATGGACATGAAGTAGACATATCCTATAGCAAACAACTCCATTGGAGCATCTCCATAGTAGGCATGGATCAATAGCAACAAGCTACAACATTTTGAACATGACAATAAAAACCTGACAGTAATATTTTATAGCAACTTGGGAGCTAGAATTAATTATGCTACAGCAACCCAAATGAGCATGTGAGGGCATGAATGGATAGACAACAACATATACAACAAGAAATCATCAATAGTCACCCCAAAACTAACATGGATTTGCCTAGAACAACAAGCAAACATAGCATCTGGATATTACAGATTCCAGACTTAGTGAAATTTCACTAAGTGTTAAAACAGCAATATTATCATGGCATGTTTGTGAGCATGTTTAAGTCACCTCAAGGCATAACATGGCAAGTGGTTGCACCACAGCAATGAACACATGATGGGGAGTCCAAAACATATAAGCATGCAACATGGGGACAACCACATCAATAGCAATGAGCTCCTCAACTAGGCATGTCGTAACAAGTTACAAAACCTAACAGCCACATGCACTTTTGCAAAGGAGATAAACATGGCAATATGAACTCTAACATGCATGCTATAGCACCCAACATGTAGAGCATCTCATGATGAACATTTGGACATATCATTTGCTTCATTTGGATAAACATGCACCAAGTTATCACATATCAAACATGGCATGAAAACAACTAATAGCAGCAGTTTATAACAAGTAGCACTCTTCTCATGAAGATTAAGACATCTAGATGGACTCAAGCATGCATGGCACAATGGAACAAAACATAGTACATGTCACCACGATCATTCTGACAAATTATATGCAACAATCGGACAAGCACAGTAAAAGTTATCATGATTACAAAAAATGCATCAGACAAAGAAAAACACTAAAAGACTTAGCAAAAACAGAGGGTCAACCTGCTGGGGTCAACGCGGGTCGGATCTGGTCAAACGGGGCGGGTCGCGGATCGGTTTCGCGGGTCGCGGGCGCGGCCCATTAGGGTTTCCACCCAGGTGAACTGTATCGCGGCGATCCGATCTGGGTCGAGACGACGACGGTCTCCGATGGGAGGCCGGCAGCCCTCCCGGCGGCGGTCGGCAGCCGTGGCGACTTGGGCCAGCGGGGAACCGGAGGAGGCGGCGGCGGGTCCTGAGGCTTGGCGGCGGCCGAAGCTTCGAAGGGACGGCGGACCTCTGGCGGCGGGGTCTTGCACCAGCGGCGGCGGACGGTGCTCCGGCCGCCTGCGGGTGGCGGCGCGGCGGCCGGCGCGGCCGTGGCTGCGGGATCCGGTGAGAGGCGCGCGGCGGCGGGCGCGGGAGGCGGCCGCGGCTGGGAGCGACGGGGTGGTCGGCCGGGCCGGCGGGCTGGCTTCGGGCCCCGCGGGCCCGCGCGGTGGGAGCCACGGCTGTGTCCGGCGCGGACTGTCCGGCTCGGGTCGGACACGTCCGCCCGGCACGGATTTCGAAGCGGGGGCTGGAGGAGGAAGAAGACTAGGGTTTGGACGTGAAAAATGGAGGGGTGGATGTTTTTATAGGCACAAGGAGCTAGGAGACTCGAAATGGGGAGCGGTTTTCGGCCACGCGATCACAATTCAACGGCCGAGATGATGGGAAGGGTTGAGCTGGGTTGTTGGGCTGTTGTGGAGGGGGTCTTGGGCCTCAAAGAGGAGGTACTTTTAGCCCACGAGGTTACCCGTTGGAGTACCAAACGAACTCCAAACGCGACGAAACTTGACAGGCGGGTTACACGTATCAAAACAACATCGCACGACAAGTCTAACGTCATTCCGGAAACGTTACACGGCCAAACACGAAAGAAGGACTCAGGGATGCCACGGCCACGTGTGAGAGCGTCGGAACTCGAAACGGACAACGGGAAGGGACGAGTGAGAACGGATGCAAGCGACAACACAAATGCAATGCAATGCACATGACAACGTGACATGGATGAATGCACACACGCACACGACAAAACGACGAAAACCCGAAAAGACGAAGAACCCGGAATGGAGCTGATGAAGCCAAAGTTATATATTGCCATATAGGGAAAGTGTTACATCCGGGGCATTACACTATCCTCATATGTCAAAACAATTATCAAGCATCCAACTTCTCATCATATTCAATGCACTTAGTGTGAAATGTTTTACTACATTGATACTAGATGTGTAGCGACCAGACTTCAAACAGTCCGATCTCTGCGCATCAGTGTCATCCCTGGATCAGTAATGCTGACACGCACGGTACTTGAAGGATTTATAATAGAGTAGCAATCACACACTTATTACATCGCTAGTTCCAACGATGAACTTATTACAATAAAAATGGCTTAAGGCCATCTAACACGATAACATCGGAAGGCTTGGAAGATAAGTGAGTCCATCAACTCCAACGGCATCACTGAGTATAGAACTACGACCTATAAGGCACCTTACTCGTCGTCTGAAAAGTCTGCAACATGAACGTTGCAGCCCGAAAACGGGCCAGCACATGGAATATGCTGGCAAAGTAACACAAAGAGAGCAATAAAGTAAAGCTATACTATATGCAATATGGCTGGTGGAAAGCTCTATGGTTATAGTTTTTGCGTAAAGCCAATTTTTCCCTACTTCAAAGGAATAGATTTTAATTAACTATCATGGTAGTTGAAACATCGTTGAGAAGATAGACATCCTCTCAACCCCAATTAACAAATCATCATTAAACCCAACAATATTAATTAGAGTAACATGATGAGATTCACATGATATCCAGGTACTATATACTCAAGACGTCCATAACCGAGGACATGGCTAATCATGATCAGTTTGTACACTCTGCAGAGGTTTGTGCACTTTTCCCCACAAGACTCGATCGCCTTTGTTTAATTTCTCGCACTACGTGATGTTTGAGAAACGGATGACCGAGACACAGTCTTTCAGAAGTACTCGCACCTTACAAAC
Source organism: Secale cereale (assembly GCA_902687465.1). Lineage (NCBI taxonomy): Eukaryota > Viridiplantae > Streptophyta > Magnoliopsida > Poales > Poaceae > Secale > Secale cereale. Next base: position 279,621,270 of record LR738711.1, on the reverse strand, counting down.
GGGTGGACCGTACCAACCTACATCCCCTACATCTGCTAGTCCACCACTGTAAGAGTTCGCACAACTTAGTCAACTATGCTAGAGCCCATAATAGCATTGTGGCTGCACACGGAAGTTTCTAGTATGAATAATCCCATGATCCCTTTGAGCCTAGGTGGCGGTCCAAAAGAAAAACAGGCAATCGCTGGAATACCCAGGTGCCTCAATCCACCCAGATGTGTGTTAAAGTTGCCACCTTAAGTTGAACCTTTAATTAACAAACTCACATATGTCATGGATACACTCACCCAATCCACGTCTACGAGCATAGCATGGCCTAACTGCAAACGTATAAGTAACTCCCAAAGGTTTGAATGTAATGCAGGTAATAGGTACTACCTCAATCTACTTCCCAGTCCCACAAGTTAATAGATCCTACTCATGCAATGTGTGAGGGTTTGACTAATGCAATGAAAACTGGGTATTGGAAAGTATGATCAAAGTGTTACTTGCCTTGCTGATGATCTGCAAAACCTAGAGATTCAAAGTAGCAAGCGGCACACTCCGGGTACTCTATCGCAAACGAACAAGCACACAATAAGTACTTAACTAATGCACGGGTAGAACTCGAATAAGAGAATTAACCAGAAAGTTCAACTTAAGAACTCCGGTTTGCAAATGAAACGGCAAAAGAAAAGCAACGAAAGACAAACGGCGAAAGAGAAACAACTACCGAACCAATCTGGACCTAAGTCCAAATTTAGCATAGGCGAACGCTTGAGTGACTAGGTTAAACAGAAAGAGAATTTTGAGAGGAAACTCCAGACGCTTGAATCGCCTGATTCCGATAAACAAGCAAAAAGATAAACTAAAACAAAGATCGGATCAGAGATCGCGATCAGAAAATAAACTAGAATAAGAAAACTAATACAGCTTAACGAACGAACATTCGTCAGCTGACACTAAATGACAAACTCGTTCGTTAGAACGAACGAACGGGTGAACGTTTACTAATTAACTAAACCGAAAAAAATAGAAAACCGATCTAAAGAAAAAAAACCGACTAGGGTTCTTAAAAAAACCGACGGTCTTCTAAAAGAAAACCAGGCGGCTACCTCGTCGATGACCGACGGGCGGCGCCTGCGGCGGGCGGTCGGCAGCGGCGGCGGCGGCGACGGCTTGCGGCGTCGCGGCGGGGGGGG
>LR738711.1:279503915-279619077 GCA_902687465.1 Secale cereale | reverse complement strand
GGCGGCGGGGCGGCGGCTCGCGGCATCGCGGCGGTGGCTACGGCGGGCGGCAGCTGCGAGGCGGGGTGCGGCACAGGAGGGGTGCTGCATATATATAGGGGGGCTAGAAGCTTGGGGGAGGGGGCAAGAAATGGCGGAGGCGGCGGAGAAGTCCGACGCAGGCACGGCGAGCGCGCGGGGAAGGCGGGGCGGGCGACGGTCGCGGTGGCTGGGCCTCGCTCGGCTGGGCTTCGGCCCAGTCGGGTCGGGTCCCCCCTATTTTTTTTCTAATTAACGTCGGCGCTACGAAAAAAAGAAATCTATAAGAAAAAAGCTAAAATTGCCAAAACAAATTTTCACCGTCTAAATAGAATATTTAGAACAAGATGAACATTTTCTTGGCACTAAAATGCAATTTTGAAAACATGCAATTTTTCCTAATTCAAATAAAACTCCAAATAAAACTTATTTTTTTTATTAAATCTTCCGTATTTTCTTTATTTTTGGGAGAGTCATTTTACTCCCTCTCTCATATATTTATGATAGAAATACTTGAAGATAAAATAAATAAAATCAAATGATCCTATTTTCAAAATTTGAGAAACCTCAAATATGAAAATATTGAAATCCCCAACTCTCTCCGAGGGTCCTTGAGTTGCTTAGGATTTTCTTGGATCACCAAAAGCAAGAAAATATGATATGCATAATGATCTAATGTATAACATTCCAAATTGAAAATTCGGGATGTTACAAACCTACCCCCCTTAAGATGAATCTCGCCCTCGAGATTCGGGTTGGCTAGAAAATAGGTGAGGGTGGTCCTTCCGTAGGTCTTCCTCTCGTTCCCAGGTGGCTTCATCCTCGGTGTGGTGACTCCAATGAATTTTGCAAAACTTGATAACCTTGCTGCGGGTGACTCGGCTGGCATACTCAAGAATCTTGACTGGTTTCTCTTCATAGGTCAAATCCCTGTCCAACTAAATAGCTTCCAATGGCACAGTATCCATCAGCGGTATCTCGGCCATCTCCATGTGGCATTTCTTCAACTGGGAAATGTGGAATACGTCATGAACTCCTGACAATCCTTCGGGCAGTTCCAACTTGTAGGCTACTTCCCCCATACGTTCCATAATCTTATAGGGTCCTACAAAACGTGGCGCTAGTTTTCCCTTAACTCCAAAGCGCTTAACTCCTCGAAGTGGAGATACTCAAAGATAAACTCTGTCTCCAACCTCGTAAACGATCTCCTTGCGTTTTGAATCTGCGTAGCTCTTCTGCCTGGACTGGCTATCTTGAGCCTATCGCGAATCAACTTCACCTTCTGCTCCGATTCCTTGATCAAATCTGGCCCGAACAGCTTGCGGTCTCCAACTTCGTCCCACGACAACGGAGTCCTATATCTCCTTCCGTATAACGCTTCGAAAGGGGCCATCTTCAAACTGGATTGATAACTGTTGTTGTAAGAAAATTCGGCATACAGCAAATTGTCGTCCCAACTAGATCCATAATCTAGTGCACAGGCTCTCAGCATATCCTCCAAAATCTGATTGACTCTTTCAGTCTGTCCATCTGTCTGCGGGTGAAAAGCTGTGCTAAACTCTACTCTGGTACCCAAGGTTTCGTGTAACTGATTCCAGAACTTTGAGGTAAACTAGGTTCGTCTATCTGATACGATGCTCCTCGGAACTCCATGCAGAAATACAATTCGGGTCATGTATATCTTTGCCAACTTTGCACTGGTATAGGTAGTCTTTACGGGGATGAAATGAGCTACCTTTGTTAAATGATCGACTACGACCCAAATCGAGTCATAGCCAGAACGAGTTCTGGGTAATCCCGTAATAAAATCCATACCTAGCTTATCCCACTTCCATTCGGGTATTGGCAATGGTTGTAACAATCTCGCCAGCTTATGATGTTCTGCCTTCACTCTCCGACATACATCACAAACTGCTACATACTCCGCAATATCTTTCTTAATACCGGTCCACCAGAAAATATCCTTCAAATCCAAATAGATCTTAGTATTTCCTGGGTGAATCGAGTAGGGTGAATCATGGGCCTCCTGTAGAATCAACTTCCTCATCTCTGGGTCATTAGGCACATAAATGTGGTCCTCAAACCATAAGGTGTCGTGTTCATCCTCACGAAATCCTTTAGCTTTTCCTTCGCTCATCCTCTCCTTTATAGAGGCAACCTCCTCGTCAGTTTTCTGAGCTTCTCTGATTTTATCCATCAGGGTAGACTGGATCTCTAGTGTTGCTACGTAGCCTCTCAGAACTATCTCCAAACGTAGTTCTCGTAGGTCCTCGGCTAACTCCTTTGGAAATTCCTCCGTCATTAGGGTATTGACATGGCTCTTACAGCTTAGCGCATCGGCTACTACGTTAGCCTTTCCAAGATGATAATGCAATCTCATGTCATAGTCCTTAATGAGTTCCAGCCATCTCCTTTGCCTGAGATTCAGCTCCTTCTGAGTGAATATATACTTCAAACTCTTGTGATCTGTAAATTCTTCACAATGGTTTCCGATGAGAAAATGTCTCCACGTCTTCAATGCATGCACTACGACTGTTAACTCCAAATCATGAGTGGCATAGTTCAACTCATGAGGTTTCAGTTGTCGTGAAGCATACGAAACAACTCTTCCTTCCTTCATAAGGACTGCTCCAAGTCCTCGACGTGAAGCGTCGCAATACACCTCATAGTCCTTATGTTGGTCTGGCAGAATCAACACATGTGATGAGACCAAACGTTTCTTTAATTCCTGGAAACTGGCCTAACATTCTTCTGTCCAACTAAACTTGGTGTCCTTCTTTAACAACTCCATCATTGGCTTTGCAATCCTTGAGAAATTCTCAATAAATCTCCAGTAGTATCCTACAAGTCCAAGAAAACTTCGGATCTCTCCAACTGTTGTTGGTGCTTCCCAATGGGTCACAGTGTCCACCTTGGCGGGATCTACTCCTATTCCTTCTCCGGATATAACGTGTCCGAGGAATCCAACTTCCTTCAACCAAAACTCGCAATTGCTAAACTTGGCATACAACTGATGTTCTCTGAGCTTCTCCAATACCAAACGCAAATGCTCTGCATGTTCCTCTTCATCCTTTGATAAGATCAATATATCATCTATGAACACTACGACGAACTTATCCAAATACTCCATAAATACTTTGTTCATCAGGTTCATAAAGTATGCTGGGGCGTTAGTCAGACCAAAAGACATAACGGTATACTCGTACAACCAATACCTAGTGGTAAACGCCGTCTTAGGTATATCCTTCTCTCGAATCTTCAATTGATGGTACCCTGATCGTAGACCGATCTTGGAAAATACCTTAGCTCCTTGCAATCTATCGAACAGATCATTGATCATCAGCAGTGGGTACTTGTTCTTGATCGTTACTTTGTTCAATCCTCGCTAATCAACAACCATTCTTAACGACCCATTCTTCTTCTCCACTAGAAGTACTGGCGAACCCCAAGGCGAAGAACTTGGGCGTATGAATCCTTTATCCAGTAACTCCTTAATCTATTTCTTAATTTCCTCCAAATCCTTTCCGGGCATCCTATATGGTCTCTTAGAAATTGGCCCGGTGCCTGGCAAAAGCTCAATCAAAAACTCTATATCTCTGTAAGGTGGCATTCCTGGCAGTTCTTCTAGAAACACGTCAAGGAAATCTTTCACCACTGGTACTTCCTCCTGAACAACTCCTGATAAGGAATTTAATCTGTTCCTTTTCGGCTCATGCCGGGATACATACTTGATCCTTCTTCCTTCTGGCGTAGTAAGCAAAATGGACTTACTGGCGCATTCAATATTCCCTTCATACTTAGATAACCAATCCATGCCTAATATCACATCCAATCCTTGAGATTCCAATACTATTAGGTCCGAAGGGAAAATGTAGTTACCAATCCTTAATGGCAACTGATCACACCATAACTTAGCCATATACTCAGCTCCTGGTGAGGTTACTAACATGGGCGACCTAAGGGCTTGGGTTGGCAGCTTATAATTATCCATAAATCCCCTTGAAATATGTGAATGCGATGCACCAGTATCGAAAAGAACGAGTGCAGTAAAGGACTTAACTAAAAACTTACCTATTACTGCATCTGGCTGAGCTTCAACCTCCGCCACGCTAACATGATTCACTTGTCCTTTGTTGAAGGGGTTGGGCTTCTTCGCGGCGCTTACATTGCCGTTCCCATTCTTAGCTTCTGGGCAGTCATTGGCATAATGTCCATTCTTCCCGCACTTGTAACAGGTGACATGGCTGAAATCCTTCTTGGTGGGTGTGGACGGGGTAGGGCGGCTCTGGTTACTACTTACACCATTCCCATTCCCATTCCCATTCTTAGGGTCATTATGATTGTGCGAGCTACCTCCTCCATCGGTATGTTGAAACTGTCCTACCGTTTTAGGGGTAAAACAGGGCTTCTCCTGTGCTCCAGAATTGTACTTTCCTTGACCATACTTCCTCTTGCGACTTTCAATCTGTTGATGCTTCCTTTCAATCATTAGGGCGCGATCAACCAGCTCCCGGTAGTTATTGAAAGTTGCCACCATCAACTGTACACTCATCTCATCATTCAGCCCTTCCATGAATCTCTCCTGCTTAGCGGCATCTGTGGCCACATCATCTGGGGCATAACGAGATAGGGTACTAAACTCATCCACGTACTGAGCCACAGTACGATTGCCTTGGCGCAAATTACGAAACTCCTGCTTCTTCATACTCATAGCTCTAGTTGAGACATGGGCGGTACGAAAAGCTTGCTGAAACTGATCCCAAGTCACATTGGCTATGGGAAAAGTGGCTGTGTAATTCTCCCACCATGTTGCGGCTGGTCCAGACAACTGGTGTGCGGCAAAACGCACCTTCTCAGCATCTGAGCAGTTAGCAGTGGTCAAATCCCTTCCAATTTTGCGCAGCCAGTCGTCAGCGACTATTGGTTCGATGCTGCTAGCAAACACTGGTGGTTGCAACCTTAAGAAACATGTCAGGTTGTCCACGGGTGGTGGTGGTGGGCTGTTGTTGTTGTTCTGGTTGTTCTGAGTATTCTGGACAAGTAGTTGCATCAGGGTGTTCTGCTGCTGGATCAACTGGGTGAGCTCAGGGGGAAACTCAAATCCAGGCTCACGTCTTGGAGGCATCTGATGGATGTAGAGGGAAGAGATTAGAATATAATTGAGGTCTAAGGGAAAATCACTACCCATATGCACATGAGGCAAACACACAATTCATCACACCAAAATCAATTCAAACAAGAGCTTACACAGATATAATCGTTACAAAAGTGCTCTAAGTCTACTAAATGGGAAAAACTACTAGTCATAGGAAGGTCGTCTAGAAATTTTGATCGACAGAGGATTCCATGATATCTGCTCCAGCTTCATCTTCATAGTCTTCGTCTTTGCTATCATCGGGTTCCGAATCCGTGTCGTCAATGATGATGTAGTCTTCCGGTGGAATCTCCTTGGGTTCTTCTTCCTCTTCTTCTTATCCCATGAGTATCCCTAACTTCTGTGTCAAGTCATCATTCTTCTCCACAAGTATTAGCATCTCCTCCTCGTATCCGTCGCGCGTAGACTTGAGTTCCTCTTCTAACTCCAAGTTTCTGTTTAGTGCTTTCTTCAAATCTATCATCCCTGCACACATCTGGTGCTCCTGGCGACGAATGTGATGGTTCAACTCCTGGATGAAGACTGCAATGGATCTATCCTTCCGGGTGCTGATCATATCCCAATTCTCATCTCGACGTCCACAAATTTGATAGATGGTGTCTTTTAGCTCCTGCTTATAGACTTCTCCAATCCTTCCCATAGCGATGTGGGCTGCCATGCTCCTGCCTAGGCTCCATGTAGGCGCATTAAAAGAAAATGCTATGAGTGTGGTGACGGGCTTGAACGTCCTTCCTGGAACTTGAGCTTGAATCAACCAACGCTCCTCTTCAGGTAGAGTGGCATTGTAGGTTCCGGTGAAACTTGGTAGTCCAATGTTTAGATATCTGGTGACTTCCTTCAGGTGTCGTCCAAATGGTGTATCTTCATCCGGTTGCGCGAACTTGTTCTTTGCATCCACCATCCTAAAAGAGTAGAAAAGATGAGGAGTCAGAAAAGAGAAGAGTGAATAGTTCTCTAGGGCTTTAACTTAGTGGTCGTGTCCTACAGTCAGCGTGTGCTCTGATACCATCTTGTAGTGACCAGACTTCAAACAGTCCGATCTCTGTGCATCAGTGTCATCCCTGGATCAGTAATGCTGACACGCACAGTACTTGAAGGATTTATAACAGAGTAGCAATCACACACTTATTACATCGCTAGTTCCAACGATGAACTTATTACAATAAAAATGGCTTAAGGCCATCTAACACGATAATAGCGGAAGGCTTGGAAGATAAGTGAGTCCATCAACTTTAACGGCATCACTGAGTATAGAACCACGACCTATAAGGCACCTTACTCGTCGTCTGAAAAGTCTGCAACATGAACGTTGCAGCCCGAAAACGGGTCAGCACATGGAATATGCTGGCAAAGTAACACAAAGAGAACAATAAAGTAAAGCTATACTATATGCAATATGGCTGGTGGAAAGCTCTATGGTTACAGTTTTTGCGTAAAGCCAATATTTCCCTACTTCAAAGGAATAGATTTTAATTAACTATCATGGTAGTTGAAACATCGTTGAGAAGATAGACATCCTCTCAACCCCAATTAATAAATCATCATTAAACCCAACAATATTAATTAGAGTAACATGATGAGATTCACATGATATCCAGGTACTAGATACTCAAGACGTCCATAACCGGGGACACGGCTAATCATGATCAGTTTGTACACTCTGCAGAGGTTTGTGCACTTTTCCCCACAAGACTCGATCGCCTCCGTTTAATTTCTCGCACTGCATGATGTTTGAGAAACGGATGACCGAGACACAGTCTTTCGGAAGTACTCGCACCTTACAAACGGGTGGACCGTACCAACCTACATCCCCTACATCTGCTAGTCCACCACTGTAAGAGTTCGCACAACTTAGTCAACTATGCTAGAGCCCATAATAGCATTGTGGCTGCACACGGAAGTTTCTAGTATGAATAATCTCATGATCCCTTTGAGCCTGGATGGCGGTCCAAAAGAAAAACAGGCAATCGCTTGAATACCCAGGTGCCTCAATCCACCCAGATGTGTGTTAAAGTTGCCACCTTAAGTTGAACCTTTAATTAAGAAACTCACATCTGTCATGGATACACTCACCGAATCCACGTCTACGAGCATAGCATGGCCTAACTGCAAACGTAGAAGTAACTCCCAAAGGTTTGAATGTAATGCAGGTAATAGGTACTACCTCAATCTACTTCCCAGTCCCACAAGTTAATAGATCCTACTCATGCAATGTGTGAGGGTTTGACTAATGCAATGAAAACTGGGTATTGGAAAGTATGATCAATGTGTTACTTGCCTTGCTGATGATCCGCAAAACCTAGAGATTCAAAGTAGCAAGCGGCGCACTCCGGGTACTCTATCACAAACAAACAAGCACAAAATAAGTTCTTAACTAATGCACGGGTAAAACTCGAATAAGAGAATTATCCAGAAAGTTCAACTTAAGAACTCCGGTTTGCAAAAGAAACGGCAAAAGAAAAGCAACGAAAGACAAACTGCGAAAGAGAAACAACTACCAAACCAATCTGGACCTAAGTCCAAATTTAGGAGAGGCAAACGCTTGAGTGACTAGGTTAAACGGAAAGAGAATTTCGTGATGAAACTCCAGACGCTTGAATCGCCTGATTCCGATAAACGAGCAAAAAGATAAACTAAAACAAAGATCGGATCAGAGATCGCGATCAGAAAATAAACTAGAAAAAGAAAACTAATACAGCTTAAGGAACGAACGTTCGTCAGCTGAGACTAAACGACGAAGTATTTCGTTAGAACGAACGAACAGGTGAACGTTTACTAATTAACTAAACCGAAAAAACAGAAAACCGATCTAAAGAAAAAAACTGACTAGGGTTCTTAAAAAAAACCGACAGTCTTCTAAAAGAAAATCGGGCGGCTACCTCGTCGACGACCGGCGGTGGTGGCGGCGGTGGGCAGCAGCGGCGGCGGCGGCGGCGTGCGGCGGGGCGGCGGCTTGCGGCGTCTCGGCGGGGGGGCGGCGGCTGGCGGCGTCGCGGCGGCGGCTTGCGGCGTCGCGGCTGCGGCTGCGAGGCGGGGTGCGGCAGAGGGGGGGGCGGTGCTGCATATATATAGGGGGGGCTAGAAGCTTGGGGGAGGGGCAAGAAACGGCGGCGGCGGGGGAGAAGTCCGACGCGGGCACGGCGTGCGCGCGGGGAAGGCGGTGCGGGCGACGGTCGCGGCGGCTGGGCATGGCTCGGCTGGGCTTCGGCCCAGTCAGGTCGGGTCCCCCCTATTTTTTTTTCTAATTAATGCCGGCACTACGACAAAAAGAAATCTACAAAAATAAAATAAAAATCTAAAATTGCCAAAACAAATTTTCACCGTCTAAATAGAATACTTAGAACAGGATGAACATTTTCTTGGCACTAAAATGCATTTTTGAAAACATGCAATTTTTCCTAATTCAAATAAAACTTATTTGATTTTTTTTATTAAATCTTCCGTATTTTCTTTATTTTTGTGAGAGTCATTTTACTCCCTCTCTCATATATTTATGATAGAAATACTTGAAGATAAAATAAATAAAATCAAATGATCCTATTTTCAAAATTTGAAAAACCTCAAATATGAAAATATTGAAATCCCCAACTCTCTCCGAGGGTCCTTGAGTTGCTTAGGATTTTCTTGGATCACCAAAAGCAAGAAAATATGATATGCATAATGATCTAATGTATAACATTCCAAATTGAAAATTTGGGATGTTACAAGATGTCTATCATGTGAAGACTAGTTTTATAGCCTAAACACATTACCATGTTGTTTTAATAGACTCTCAAAACGATATAAGTGAAGCATGAGAGTGAAGCTATTCAAAATATTATCACCACCGTGCTCTAAAAGATATAAGTGAAGCACTAGAGCAAAAGCTATTCAACTCAAAACATATAAGTGAAGCACATAGAGTAATCTATCAATTCCTAGGCCATATTTAACTCTCTCAAATAGGTGTGTCCAGCAAGGATAATTGTCACAAACTAACAAGCAAAGACTCAAATTATACAAGACACTCCAAGCAAAATACATATCATGTGGTGAATAAAAATATAGCTCTGAGTATATTTACCGATGGGTGAAGACGAAAGAGGGGATGCCTTCCCGGGGCATCCCCAAGCTTAGGCTTTTGATTGTGCTTGAATTTTACTTGGGGTGCCATGGGTATCCCCAAGCTTAGGCCCTTGCTACTCCTTGTTCCATAGTCCATCAAAGCAATACTCAAAACTTGAAAACTTCAAAACACAAAACTTAGACAAAAAATTCGTGAGCTCCGTTAGTATAAGAAAGCAAACCACTACTCAAAGGTAATGCAATGAATTCATTCTCTGTTTATATTGGTGTTAAACCTACTCTATTCCAACTTCTCTATGGTTCATACCTCCCAATATTACTCATAGATGCATTGAAATAAGCAAACAACACACGAAAAACAGAATCTGTCCAAAACAGAACAATCTGTAGTAATCTGCAGGTTTCGCATACTTCTGTAACTCCAAAAAAATTCAAACTAAATTGATAAACGTGAGGAATTTTTCTATTAATCATCTGTAAAAAGAATCAACTAAATAGCACACTCCAGTAAAATATGATGACCATGCTAGCGAGTGCTAACAATTCTGTTTTTCATAGCAAGATCACATAAACTTCACACAAGTCTTCCCAAAGCTTCTACTTAGCACAAACACTAAACAAAACACAAAAACACATCTAAACAGAATCTAGATGCAATATTTATGCCCTAACAGCAGGAAAAACAAAAAATATAAAATTGGGTTGCCTCCAAACAAGCGCTATCGTTTTACGCCCCTAGCTAGGCACGATTTTAGTGATGCTCTCATGAAAGACAATACTTGAAGAACAAAAAGAGCATCATATAGCATGTGAAAATCACATCTAAGTCTAACATACTTCCTATGCATAGGGATTTTATACGAAAACAAATTAGCAAGACAAGTAAGTTCTAGCATATGCAAGGAAGAAGAAAGAAACAGTAGCAATCTCAACATAACGAGAGTAATTTAGTAACATGAAAATTTCTACAACCATATTTTCCTCTCTCATAATAATTGCATGTAGGATCATAAGAAAATTCAACAATATAGCTGTCACAAAACATATTCTCAACATGATCCTCATGCTTACGAAGTTGACACTCTTCCAAAATAGTGGGATCAACATTAACTAAAGTCATGACCTCTCCAAACCAACTTTTATCAAAAAAAATCATAAGATTGATCAAACTCTAAATATGTGGGATCTAAAGTTGACAATCTTCCAAACCCACTTTCAATATAATTGCAAACATTATTACCAATCTCATATTCATCATGGGGTTGAAATAAATTTTCAAGATCGTAAGAAGCATCACCCCAATCATGATCATTGCAACAACCAGTGGACATAGCAATACTAGCATCCCCAAGCTTAGTGTTTTGCGTATCATTAGCACAATTGACATTAATAGAATTTACAATAACATCATTGCAATCATGATTTTTACTCAAGGATCTATCGTGAATCAATTTAGGTTTTTCTTTCAATACTTCGTCACAATTTTCAGATTCACAAATTTCAAGCAAAACCCCATAAAGATAATCTAGTGCAGTCAACTCACTAGCAATAGGTTCGACATAATTGGATATCTTAAAGACATTAGCAAGTGGATGAGGATCCATACTTTAGCAAGCGAATATGCAAGCTAATTCAGCGCACATAGCACACAAGCAAACGAGAGGCAAGCAAACGGTAAACACACGACAGAAGAAGGGCAAACAAAACGGCAAGGGTGAAGTGGGGGAGAAGAAAACGAGAGGCAAAAAATGTAATGCGAAGGATAAGGGTTTGTGATAGGTACTTGGTATATGACTTTTGCGTAAGCCTCCCCGGCAACGGCACCAGAAATACTTCTTGCTACTTCTCGAGCTTGCGTTGTATTCCCTCGAAGAGGAAAGGGAGATGCAGCACAGGAGCGTATGTATTTCCCACAGTTTTTGAGAACCAAGGTATCAATCCAATAGGAGACCACGCGCGAGTCCCTCGCACCTGCACAAACAAATAAGAACTTCGCAACCAACGCGGTAAGGGATTGTCAATCCCTTTACGGTCACTTACGAAAGTGAGATCTGATAGAGATGATAGTTTATATTTTTGGTATTTTTGGTAATAAGATGTGGGGACCCCGACTCATAAGTCGTGATCACCGAATGCACGTGTACAGTGATCCCAGAGATCAATGCTCATTGAACACACAGCAGCTGAATAACAAGAGTCTTACATCCATACATATTGTATTACACAAATAGGACCATTAAGGTCAAGTCTTGAGTATAACATCGCAGCGGAAATCTTCAATAACAACTTGGACCCATGCCATCTGCCTTAACCCTATAGGCATTCTGACTGGGAAGCATCCTAGCTCGCATGCTCATCTCCAAGAAATCTTCGTAATACCTGTTCTATCATGCCTGGCTAATAAAATAACCAGTGGCAAGCCAATGAGTACTTTGAATGTACTCGCAAGCAACCCAAGTGTGATGACAGAATAATTATGCAAGGCTCTACTGCTAAATTGGCAGTTTTGCGGAAAGCTAGTTTTTCATATGCGAGTATGATCAACATATAACATGGACATGCATGTGTCTGCAACAAGTATCAGGAGGTTACATACATCATTATCGAGAAAGAGTTGTAATGAACTCATGCTCAAGTTCATTGTGACTTTCTCACAATCACATCAACAGATTTACCCAAACCGTCTTGTTTTCCAGAAACTTATGGACATAGTCTAAGTAGCACCACCCAACTACCCTTAACCGCGGACACGGCTATTCGAATAGTTTTACACTCTGCAGAGGTTGCACACTTTACCCACAAGATCCGGGGAAATTCCGTGTCATCCACAACCCGCGGTACCTCAAGTACCCGGGGTAAGCACCCGATCACTATCTTTCCCTAGACGACACTAACATAGAGTCCACTCGATTGGTAACAGCCCTGTGCCAAACATTTAACATCTTAAAATTTGTGGAGCCTTGCTCCCATATTCATCACATACCACAAGCACGGGGTACCAACGGTGTGTCCGGTGCCCTGTAAAGACAGTCATGGCCGCCTAACCAAGCACGACCCCGTCCCGAGAGTGACCTCATGTCACCCCCGTCACTAGTAATGCGGGCAACATGCTAGTATCGACCTAGGTAATCAATAATGCCCTTTCCCATATAAGGGTAGAGTGGTTGCACATGTTTGGTTGGGACGGTAGTCACACATAAATCTAATCCATCTCTGTCGACAACACTCTCATCAAGCCTCGGTACACTAATTCTTCACCAAGTAGTGCCCTAGTTTCTCATCATCTCCTAGGGGCATTAATGGCACCCACTGGGTCATTTGCAAGTATGTCAAACCACACTTGTTTCACTCAATGCATAACCCTGACCCATTTTGCGTAGCCAACTACTATAGCATACATCTATCTACTCCCACCCACATAACCCTCATAGGAAGGTAGGGTCATGTTTGATGCAAGTTCAATAGCAAAGTAACAAAGGCACCAACCAAAGTGGTCACCTCGTCTACATGATTTCGATGCATTGATAATAAGGTGCTATGAGACATGCACAAAAAGGTTTCTCGAACATGGTCAAAGGGCTGCTTGCCTTATCCTTCCGAGTCTTCAAAACTTCTGGTCCATCTCCGAGTACTCCGTTCATTTCGTCAACTAACGATGGAAACAATCATAATAAGCAACATAATCAAAGCAAAAATAAAAGTGCTCTAAAAATAAGGGCTGGACTTTTCTAGGATACCTCTGGTCATATGAAAAATAACCAAGGTGGTTTCATTGGGGTATGATCAATGGATGGTTTGGCACATTTCAATATGATGGAATCAAGGGTTTTATGGATTTGAAAGAAGTGTACAGAAATATATTTTTGAATAATGAGCAAAGGCACCTATCCATCAAGTCATGATTTTAGAAGCATCTAGGAGTTGATTTCACTGGATTTGGAATTCAAATGATTCCTAGGATTTTGCAAAGTTTATAAATATGAAGAAATGGCTCAATATTTGGTGGGGTACAGGAAGTATTAATAAAAATGTTCCAAAACTAAGTTTGAATATGACAAGCACCTAGGAATTTGAACCACTGCATTTGGATCAAATTTGAGCCCTCTATGATTTTCTAAAGTTCATCACAGAAATAGAATAATGACACTTGATAATTATTTGTGAAGGAAAAGTCTCTGGAATAATGTGCATGTTGCACCAACAGGTAGATCATGACTTTAGAAACTACCAGAAATTTGAATCATGCAATTTGGAGTTCATTTGAATTATTCATGGATTTTTGAAGATTGCAGAAAAAGAAAAAGAGACAGGGGAAAGGTTTATACCCTCAAATAGCGCACTAGCGAGGCTTAGCGCCGGGATGCCACTTGGCCGGCCCAGTGGCTCGGCCACGCGGGCAGAGGGCGACGTCGGAGGCGTATTCGGCTATTACGCCTTCCTACACGGAAGGCGGGTGCCAGATGGACCCGTGTCCATTTAAATGGGGTCGTCCCACCGGTCAGTGGCTCAGGCGCGCGCTGTGTCATTGACGAGCGGGGCCCGCTGCTGACGCAGCTCCTTCTTCCTCCTCCGTTCGATGCAGAGGAGGCGAGGCAGAGCGCACGCCGGCGTCGATCCCCGGTGACTCCGGCCGTCCCCGGTGGTGCCCGGCGCACCGAAAGGCTCAGCGAAGCGAGCCGCGCCCATCCCGGGTCTTCAAGCAGGCCGGGAGGAACAGGAGCGACGGCGGGCATGGCGTCGGCGGGCGGCTTCGGGAGAAGACGGGTGCGACGCCAGGGGTGCTAGGGAATGGGGAGGAAGGAGTGGGCGGGGAGCTCCGTGGTCCTGGGGTCCTCCTCCTGGTGGCCAACAGAGAAGGGGGAGGCTCTGGTTCTCCAGAGCCGGCAGAGGCCGACGGCGGCCATGGTGGCCTTGGAGAGGGAAGGAGAGCACCAGGGGGAGAGGGAGATTGTCCAGGAGGTCCACGGGAGAGAGAAGGACCCAGAAGAGGCAAGGGAGTGCTCGGGGGGAGGCTCTATATAGGGAGGCGTCGGTGCACTATGGGCGAGGTCCAGGCCGCGCTCGGGCGAGCTCACGGAGGGATAAAGGGGGCAAGGGAGGAGGGGCCCGACAGTGAGGCGTGTCGTGGACGTCGAGGCGACCTCGATGGACACGCCCGCTCTGCCCAAGGCCGCCTGGATGCCTCGGGAGGGCCGAGCTACAGTGCCTTGGCGCACTGTAGCGCGCTCCAGAGCGTGTCTTTGGCCGGCATGGTCATGCCCCTTGCTGCCTGGCCGTGTCCCCCAATGTCCAGCAGTGTTAGGGAGTAGTGAACTATTGCCCAGACGGCCTGGGATGCTCTGGAGGCCACTGGAGTGAGGAGGGAGGTGAGAAAGGAGAAGAATGTTGCTGTCCACAAGAGTAAAAATGGGGTTTTCACCCCTCAATCATTGAGTTGTGGACATTAGGAAGTTACTGGAGGTAGATGATGATCGGGTTTACCTGTGGTAAGAAATTGAGGTAGAGGGGAATAGTGAAAGGGGTCTAAACAATGGTTTAGGAAAAATGGCAGAAGGTGTTTGATCATGTTTTGGGCAAGCAAAATAGCTCCACTTGACATGAGACTTAGCAGGATCAAATGTCACATATAATTAGGGCCTTTCACCAAATTTGAGCTCATTTGGGAAAAGTTGCCAATGTAACATTGGTGAACCCTAGAAATCAACAGAAATGGTTTCACCTTGTTTGAGTTAAGCTAATCATCTCCCCTTGACGCACCACTTGGTGTAGTATCATAATTTGGGGTTATGATCATGCCCACAAAGTTTGAAGCCCCGGGTAAAAAGTTGGTAATGTAAAGTTGTTCAAATTTGAATTTGAACATAAATGGTTTTGGGGCACTTAGATCAAGTTATGCTTCTCCAAAACTTGTGCCATTTGGCATAGATGCATAGTTACATCATTTTAGCATGTGCACCAAGTTTGAGAGCATTTGGACAAGTTTGGCAATGTAAAGTTGCTCAAACTTCAAAATGGACAGAAATGGTTTTGAGGGGATAATATGATGATTAGTTGATCTTCAAGGCATGAGGCTTTGCAAGATCAACAAATATGTCATATATGACATGATAGAAATTCCCTGGAATTTTCGGAGAATATTTCCTTTGTAAATATTTCAAAAGCTTGAAATATCCAAAAAGGGTTTTGAAAGGATTTGTCCAATATTTTGAACATGACCATATGTTGAAACTCTTATATATGGACAATATATGTCCTATGAGTTTCCCTGAATTTTGGCAAATATTTTTGAAATAGTTAAATAACTTTTCCCTATTAAAGACCATTTCCGGCCTTAAGAAAAAGCTTTTAAATAAAATATAAAAATAACTTTTAAAATTATAATTTTGTGGTTTCTGGGAGTCCTATCCCTAATAGGATTCAAATATACTTTTTGAAAGATTTTTCACACCCTAAATAAGTTACTTGTAGTGCCAACCTCAATTCAGGGGTTTTTGGAAAAACTAAATTTAGAAAATACTATTTGGCCAAAATATTTTTATAAGAAAATACTATACTGGTCTATACACATGGCATGATCATTGGGAAAAGGTTTTGGATCAAGGAGATGAAGTATAAGAGTTGGAGGATTTATTTGATTTTTAGAGCACTAGCAAACAACACACAAAAATCAAATCAAGCAAAAATCAAAAACACTCAAAAGTTTTTTGTAAATCCACATTTTTAACATGATAATTAGCTTAAGCAATGTGGCATGAAAATCAGGGTGTCACAGACCTACCCCCCTTACAAGAATCTCGTCCCCGAGATTCCCAGACTAGGCGTGGAAGGGAATACGGAGTCTTGGATACGGGGTAGTCTTCACTTCTTCTTGTTGATTCTGCTTCCGGGTGGTGCTCCATGGAATCTTGAAGTACTTGGGGGTGTGGCTCTTGCTTTTTTGCCTTTGATGCAGGTTGTTGAGGGGTCTCTTGTATGGGTTGGGTTGAATTAGATGTCAAAGGCTCGGTGATGTCCTTGCGGGGACCGGGCTAGTTAGGAAGTAAGAAGTACTTCCAGAGTGGTGAATCGTGGAAGATTGGGTGCACGGAGGGTAACTCAGGTGGTAAGTCTAGCTAGGAGCCGTCTAATATTTGACTGGCAGGGGTCTTGAAGAAGGTCGATAAATCTTGGTATGAGCATCGCTTGACACGGAAATGCTCGGTCCCTTCGAGAGGAGTGGTTTCCAGATACGACCG
This sequence comes from Secale cereale, assembly GCA_902687465.1. Classification (NCBI taxonomy): domain Eukaryota; kingdom Viridiplantae; phylum Streptophyta; class Magnoliopsida; order Poales; family Poaceae; genus Secale; species Secale cereale. The sequence goes on along the minus strand of LR738711.1, from coordinate 279,602,604 downwards.
GTCTTAGATGCAGGAGTTCAGTTCTTGAGGACGGTGGTCGGTGTAGTTCTTCCTTCTTGATAGGGCGGTCTTCAAATGTCTTCTATCCAGCTGTCCGTCTCTTCTTTTGTCTTCGGGCAGACAAGTAGGCCATCAAATAATGATGTTACCCAACTTGTCCAATTACTCCATGAGGTCTATGGGGTACGCAAGGTAGGCTGGGGTATTGGTGGTGGTCTCCATTGAGTATTTGCAAGGTCTTCCTGACTTAGAGCGAAGGCCCGTGGTCAGAATCTGACCAGGTTGTGGCTTGGTGGGGCTTAAGGGTTTCGAGGATTCTAGTGAGTGAGTGAACGTTTATTATCTTATCCTTAAGCGCGGTTTCTGAGATGCCATTAACTCTATCTAGTACTCCGAACGAAAAAGCATCTTCTCGCATAGACCAACTTCAATCACCACTCATGCCATACATATCCTCATGACTCTCAAGAGACGGTCTAACAAAATTGTACTTGCCTACGATCCCCAAATCCATATGTATGTCTACCCCTAAAATCCATGGGTAGATCATACATGCTGCTAAGATTAACTTAAACTCCACAATCCAAACACTCAATCTATTCTTGCAAGGCTCACGATAATGCATCTCTATTCTAAGGAAACACGTCATATGCCACTCCAAGATTTTGTTTCCTTCCTATAGGTCAACTCCAATAGCCCGATAATTTCATCAATCCATATAATCCAACAATTCTACGAATCCGATGTCTACGGTGTTCCACAAGATCTCAAGTCCCTATAATATCCAAATACTTGGAAGGGCTATGCATCGTGATAGTAAGTCCACCAAATTCCCATCATCTGGGTCAAGTGAACTCCAAGGTCATGATTATATAGATCCCTAAATCAACTCCGACAAATAATCCAATCTCCTAGGTTATTGTCCACCGAGAAGCACGGTATCATGATCAGGATCATCGGTCTAAATCCAATTTACTCCGAACCATGCAGACATATCTAGTATCTATACCAACCAGAATCACCTACATAATCCAAATCTCATGTCCAACGGGTACTCCTACATGCTTCCCCAAAGTCATGATCCCACCAATATGAAATCTCACGATCCATCAAGGTCTCAGATAATTCCTTGAAGTCACTGATATAAAGCCACCAAGTCATCCGTCTTATATCCTCAAATTGGTCTATCTATGGCGTCGTCAGTTTTCGTGCTATATTAGGATGACAACGTGCTCGTTCACTGTGTCCACTAGCTCCTTTACGAACCCAGTGTTGTGCAAGGTTGCAGAGGCTTAACTGGTTCTCTTGCAATTCTATGGGTTAAGCACATGGTTAAGGATTCAAGATGGAGTTTCTCGTGAAGTCTCAAAGGGTCTAGGAAGAGGGTTACTGGTCTGGAGGGTTAAACATAATTCTACGGGGTTGCACTTGATCACGGAGGTTGTAGCAGAAGTCTTCAGTGCCAGTTGGTTGCCGAGGTAGAATCCTTGGTGCATCTTGTCTTGCGGGCCTTCAGTTGAGGAGAGGGAAGAGAGGGAAAAAGTAGCATAGAGGAGGGAAATGCCTAGAGGGGGGGTTCTATAGTGCAGGTCCTTAGGGACAGGTGCAAAAAGACCCAAGCAAAAGAAACAAGGCGAGGAAGGTGATATAGCCATGCACTTGTTGCCTAAGGCAAAAGTGCGACTTATATCAAAACACAAACAAATAAAAGCAAACAACACACAATCATGGTTCTATTCGAACCATCATGCGGACTCGACTGCGCATAGGGGGTACACGACTCATCCTACCCTAGGGGTTCTCGGACTCAGTGTCGTGACTTGTGCCTCGTGCAGTCTTCTGAGCTTCCTCAGGTGTTGCTATGTCCCTTGTAGTTGTTTGATGAATGACCCGGGTTGAGCCTGAAGAATCTTCAACAACTTCTCACCTGATGAGGTGATGCGGTGAAGGTGTCTCCTTGCAGCTGGCGTTGACTTGGTCTTCTCTTGTCTCTTTAATGATGACGATTCCTTGTGCCTTCTGGGGCGTCGAGGGTATCAGGTAGGCAATTCTTTATGCAATGATATTAATCAAGGCATAGTAGAGGTTCAACATGTCGGTTGCGTTGATGACAACATCGACACCAAGAGCGGGGGACGAAGAGAACCGTTTTTCTACTCACTATAGTGAGGCGGACCAAATGGCGAGATTCTCATCCACTGGTGGTTGTCGATACAGCAACGGTAGTGACAGGATTACTCTATTAGCGATGCATATCATGATTTTTCATAACCTATACCCTGGTCATCATATGCCAATGTCGCATCATCTTGGGGCTTTGTCAAGGGTGTCACCATCTTCTGGGTCTTCATGACCTCATTCCTTGAGGATGGATTTTCTGTTGGTATCGTCTTGTTGCGGTGTCGCCAATCTTGTGTGCAAAAGCGGTGGGTGAGTGTTTGGCCAGGTGCCCTCCACGAGGATTACAGAAAATCCACTGGTCTGGGCATAGGGGTTCTAGCGACCTTCAGTTTTGAATGGGAAGAGATCAAGTATAGCCTAGTTTTTGAAAAACTGAGAAGGGAAGAGAAGTATAGATAACTTCGAAATCTAGTAATAGTTTTAGAAATAGTTTTACCCTAACTAATGACCATGCTAACTAAGGCTTCCTACAGTCAGGATGGCTCTGATACCAGCTCTGTGGGGACCCCGACTCACAAGTCGTGATCACCGAATGCACGTGTACAGTGATCCCAGAGATCAATGCTCACTGAACACACAGAAGCTGAATAACAAGAGTCTTACATCCATACATACCGTATTACACAAATAGGACCATTAAGATCAAGTCTTGAGTATAACATCGCAGCGGAAATCTTCAATAACAACTTGGACCCATGCCATCTGCCTTAACCCTACAGGCATTCTGACTGGGAAACATCCTAGCTCGCATGCTCGTCTCCAAGAAATCATCGTCATACCTGTTCTCTCATGCCTGGCCAATAAAATAACCAGTGGCAAGCCAATGAGTACTTTGAATGTACTCGCAAGCAACCCAAGTGTGATGACAGAATAATTATACAAGGCTCTACTGCTAAATTGGCAGTTTTGCGGAAAGCTAGTTTTTCATATGCGAGTATGATCAACATATAACATGGACATGCATGTGTCTACAACAAGTATCAGGAGGTTACAGACATCATTATCGAGAAAGAGTTGTAATGAACTCATGCTCAAGTTCATTGTGACTTTCTCAATATCACATCAACAGATTTACCCAAACCGTGTTGTTTTCCAGAAACTTATGGACATAGTCTAAGTAGCACCACCCAACTGTCCTTGACCGCGGACACGGCTATTCGAATACTTTTACACTCTGCAGAGGTTGCACACTTTACCCACAAGATCCGGGGAACTTCCGTGTCATTCACGACCCGCGGTACCTCAAGTACCCGGGGTAAGCACCCGATCACTATCTTTCCCTAGACGACACTAACATAGAGTCCACTCGATTGGTAACAGCCCCGTGCCAAACATTTCACATCTTAAAATTTGTGGAGCCTTGCTCCCATATTCATCACATACCACAAGCACGGGGTACCAACGGTGTGTCCGGTGCCTTGTAAAGACAGTCATGGACGCCTAACCAAGCACGACCCCGTCCCGAGAGTGACCTCATGTCACCCCCGTCACTAGTAATGCGGGCACCATGCTAGTATCGACCTAGGTAATCAATAATGCCCTTTCCCATATAAGGGTAGAGTGGTTGCACATGTTTGGTTGGGACGGTAGTCACACATAAATCTAATCCATCTCTGTCAATAACACTCTCATCAAGCCTCGGTACACTACTTCTTCACCAAGTAGTGCCCTAGTTTCTCATCATCTCCCAGGGGCATTAATGGCACCCACTGGGTCATTTGCAAGTATGTCAAACCACACTTGTTTCACTCAATGCATAACCCTGACCCATTTTGCGTAGCCAACTACTATAGCATACATCTATCTTCTCCTACCCACATAACCCTCATAGGAAGGTAGTGTCATGTTTGATGCAAGTTCAATAGCAAAGTAACAAAGGCACCAACCAAAGTGGTCACCTCGTCTACATGATTCCGATGCATTGATAATAAGGTGCTATGAAACATGCATAAAAAGGTTTCTCGAACATGGTCAAAGGGCTGCTTGCCTTATCCTTCCGAGTCTTCAAACCTTCTGGTCCATCTCCGAGTACTTCGATTATTTCGTCAACTAACGATGGAAACAATCATAATAAGCAACACAATCAAAGCAAAAATAAAAGTGCTCTAAAAATAAGGGCTGGACTTTTCTAGGATACCTCTGGTCATATGAAAAATAACCAAGGTGGTCTCATTGGGGTATGATCAATGGATGGTTTGGCACATTTCAATATGATGGAATCAAGGGTTTTATGGATTTGAAAGAAGTGTACAGAAATATATTTTTGAACAATGAGAAAAGGCACCTATCCATCAAGTCATGATTTTAGAAGCATCTAGGAGTTGGTTTCACTGGATTTGGAATTCAAATGAATTTCCTAGGATTTTGCAAAGTTGATAAATGTGAAGAAATGGCTCAATATTTGGTGGGGTACAGGAAGTATTAATAAAAATGTTCCAAAACTAACTTTGGATATGACAAGCACCTAGGAATTTGAACCACTGCATTTGGATCAAATTTGAGCCCTCTGTGATTTTCTAAAGTTCATCACAGAAATAGAATAATGACACTTGATAATTATTTGTGAAGGAAAAGTCTCTGGAATAATGTGCATGTTGCACCAACAGGTTGATCATGATTTTAGAAACTACCAGAAATTTGAATCATGCAATTTGGAGTTCATTTGAATTATTCATGGATTTTTGAAGATTGCAGAAAAAGAAAAAGAGACAGGGGAAAGGTTTATACCCTCAGATAGCACACTGGGCGAGGCTTAGCGCCGGGATGCCACTGGGCCGGCCCAGTGGCTCGGCCACGCAGGTAGAGGGCGACGTCGGAGGCGTATTCGGCTATTACGCCTTCCTACACGGAAGGCGGGTGCCAGATGGACCCGTGTCCATTTAAATGGGGTCGGCCCACCGGTCAGTGGCTCAGGCGCGCGCTGAGTCATTGACGAGCGAGGCCCGCTGCTGACGCAGCTCCTTCTTCCTCCTCCATTCTAAGCAGAGGAGGCGAGGCAGAGCGCACGCCGGCGCCGATCCCCGGTGACTCCGGCCGTCCCCGGTGGTGCCCGGCGCACCGAAAGGCTCAGCGAAGCGAGCCGCGCCCATCCCGGGTCTTCAAGCGGGCCGGGAGGAACAGGAGCGACGGTGGCCGTGGCATCGGCGGGCGGCTTCGGGAGAAGACGGGTGCGACGCCAGGGGTGCTAGGGAGTGGGGAGGAAGGAGTGGGGGGGGGGAGCTCCGCGGTCCTCGGGCCCTTCTCCTGGTGGCCAACAGAGAAGGGGGAGGCTCTGGTTCCCCCGAGCCGGCAGAGGCCGACGGCGGCCATGGTGGCCTTGGAGAGGGAAGGAGAGCACCAGGGGGAGAGAGAGATTGTCCAGGAGGTGCACGGGAGAGAGAAGGATCCAGAAGAGGCAAGGGAGTGCTCGGGGGGAGGCTCTATATAGGGAGGCGTCGGTGCACCATGGGCGAGGTCCAGGCCGCGCTCGGGCGAGCTCGCGGAGGGATAAAGGGGGCAAGGGAGGAGAGGCCCGACAGCGAGGCGTGTCGTGGACGTCGAGGCGACATCGATGGACACGCCCGCCCTGCCCAAGGCCGCCTGGATGCCTCGGGAGGGCCGAGCTATAGTGCCTTGGCGCACTGTAGCACGCTCCAGAGCGTGTCTTTAGCCGGCATGGTCATGCCCCTTGCTTCCTGGCCGTGTCCCCCAATGTCCAGCAGTGTTAGGGAGTAGTAAACTATTGCCCAGACGGCCTGGGATGCTCTGGAGGCCACTGGAGTGAGGAGGGAGGTGAGAAAGGAGAAGAATGTTTCTGTCCACAAGAGTAAAAATGGGGTTTTCACCCCTCAATCATTGAGCTGTGGACATGAGGAAGTTACTGGAGGTAGATGATGATCAGTTTTACCTGTGGTAAGAAATTGAGGTAGAGGGGAATAGTGAATGGGGTCTAAACAATGGTTTAGGAAAAATGGCAGAAGGTGTTTGATCATGTTTTGGGCAAGAAAAATAGCTCCACTTGACATGAGACTTAATAGGATCAAATGTCACATATAATTAGGGCCTTTCACCAAATTTGAGCTCATTTGGGAAAAGTTGCCAATGTAACATTGGTGAACCCTAGAAATCAACAGAAATGGTTTCACCTTGTTTGAGTTAAGCTAATCACCTCCCCTTGATGCACTACTTAGTGTAGTATCATAATTTGGGGTTATGATCATGCCCACAAAGTTTGAAGCCCCAGGTAAAAATTTGGTAATGTAAAGTTGTTCAAATTTGAATTTGAACAGAAATGGTTTTGGGGCACTTAGATCAAGTTATGCTTCTCCAAAACTTGTGCCATTTGGCATAGATGCATAATTACATCATTTTAGCATGTGCACCAAGTTTGAGAGCATTTGGACAAGTTTGGCAATGTAAAGTTGCTCAAATTTCCAAATGGACAGAAATGGTTTTGAGGGGATTAGATGATGATTCCTTGATCTTCAAGGCATGAGGCTTTGCAAGATCATCAACTATGTCATATATGACATGATAGAATTTCCCTGGAATTTTTGGAGAATATTTCCTTTGTAAATATTTCAAAAGCTTGAAATATCCAGAAAGGGTTTTGGAAGGATTTGTCCAATATTTTGAACATGACCATGTGTTGACACTCTTATATATGGACAATATATGTCCTATGAGTTTCCCTGAATTTTGGCAAATATTTTTGAAATAGTTAAATAATTTTTCCCTATTAAAGACCATTTCTGGCCTTAAGAAAAAGCTTTTAAATAAAATATAAAAATAACTTTTAAAATTATAATTTTGTGTTTTCTGGGAGTCCTATACCTAATAGGATTCAAATATACTTTTTGAAAGATTTTTCACACCCTAAATAAGGTACTTGTAGTGCAAACCTCAATTCAGGGGTTTTTGGAAAAACTAAATTTAGAAAATACTATTTGGCCAAAATATTTTTATAAGAAAATACTATACTGGTCTATACACATGGCATGATCATTGGGAAAAGGTTTTGGATCAAGGAGATGAAGTATAAGAGTTGGAGGATTTATTTGATTTTTAGAGCACTAGCAAACAGCACACAAAAATCAAATCAAGCAAAAATCAAAAACACTCAAAAGTTTTTTGTAAATCCACATTTTTAACATGATAAATAGCTTAGGCAATGCGGCATGAAAATCAAGGTGTGACATAAGAACAGAAAGTAAAAGCGGAAAAAATAAAGTAGGTGTTAGATTGATCTGTTGAGAATAGACCCGGGGGACATAGTGTTCTCTAGTGGCTTCTCTCATGATAGCGTTATTCTACGGCGGGTAAACAAACTACTATCACACAATTGATAGAAAAGCGAATAAATATGAGACTATCTAGGCATGATCATTATATATAGGCATCACGTCCGAGACAAGTAGACCGAAACGATTCTGCATCTACTACTATTACTCCACACATCGACCACTATCTAGCAATCATCTAGTGTATTAAGTTCATAAGAACAGAGTAACGCCTTAAGCAAGATGACATGATGTAGAGGGATAAACTCAAGGAATATGATATAAACACCATCTTTTTATCCTCAATGGCAACAATACAATACGTGCCTTGCTGCCCCTATTGTCACTGGGTAAGGACATCGCAAGATTGAACCCAAAGCCAAGCACTTCTCCCATTGCAAGAACTATAGATCTAGTAGGCCAAACCAAACCAATATTTCGAAGAGACTTGCAAGGATATTATAATCATACATAAAGAGTTCAGAGAAGAACCAAATATTTCTCATAGATAATATTGATCATAAACCCACAATTCATCGGATCTCGATAAACACACCGCAAAAAGAGATTACATCGAATAGATCTCCTCGAAGACCGAGGAGAACTTTGTATTGAGATCCAAATAGAGAGAAGAAGCCATCTAAATACTAGCTATGGACCCGAAGGTCTGTGGTAAACTACTCACAACTCATGGTGAGGCGATGATGATGATGTAGAAGCACTCCGTGGTAGATCCCCCCTCTAGCGGAGCTCTGGAACAGGCCCCAAGATGGGATCTCATGGGAACAGAAGGTTACGGCGATGGAACTAGGGTTTTTTCTCCTCCTTTGATGGTTTCGGGGTACGTAGGCTTATATAAGAGGAAGGAGGGCACCAGGGGCCTTACGTGGGATCCATGAGGCAGGGGGCGCGCCCCTCCCTCGTGAGCACCACGTGGCCCCTACTCCGTGGTTCTCAAGTCTCATGTGCGTGATTTTCTCCAAAAATATCTCTCCCAAAGGTTTCATTCCGTTTGGACTCTGTTTGATATTCCTTTTCTGCAAAACCCTGAAACAGGCAAAAAAACAGCAATCTGGACTAGGCCTTTGGGTTAATAGGTTAGTCCCAAAAATAATGTAAAAGTGTATAACAAAGCCCATTAAACATCCAAAACATCATAAATAATAGCAGGGAACAATCAAAAATTATAGATACGTTGGAGACGTATCATGGTGGCACCTCCGGTCGAGTTCACTAAGGTGCTCATGGACGAAGGGAGCAGCATCAACATCCTTTATTATGAAACCTTCCGTCGCATGGGGTTAACAGATAAAAGGCTTAGACCGTTCAACAGTGTCTTCCATGGTGTAGTGCCTGGTAAATCAGCGTATCCAGTTGGTAAGATAGATCTGGAGGTTACCTTTGGCGATGAGCATGACTCAAGATCAGAGACTTTGACCTTTGAAGTGGTAAAAATCAAGAGCCCGTATCATGCCCTGTTTGGACGGCCGGTTTACGCTAAATTCATGGCGAGGCCATGTTATGTTTATCTGCAGCTCAAGATGCCGGGTCATAAGGGGACCATCACAGTACATGGGAGCCGTAAGATCGCTTTGGATTGTGAAGAACGCAATGCGGCCTACTCAGAGTCAGTTTGTGCAACAGAGGAGTTGATGTTTTACAAGGACAATGTTGATCTGGCAGCTATGACTCCTTTGAAAAACCCAACTATAGAGCATGATCCGGCCTTGAAGTTTAAATCGGCTGATGAGACTAAGCTGGTTGATTTTGTTCCTGGCGATTCATCCAAGCAGTTTAGCATCAGCGCTAACTTGGATCCGAAATAGGAAAGCGCACTCATCGAGTTCATCCGTGAGAACCGGGACATCTTCGCATGGAAACCTTCTGACATGCTAGGTGTACCGAGAGGACTCGCTGAGCACACTCTTAATGTTGATCCCAAGTTTAAATCGGTCAAGCAGTTTCTCCTCCGCTTCAATGAAGAATGACGCAAGGCCATTGGTGAAGAGGTAGCCAGGCTCTTGGCGGCTGGGTTTATCGTTGAGGTATTTCATCTTGAATGGTTGGCTAATCCGGTGCTAGTACTCAAGAAGAATGGAACTTGGCTTATGTGTGTGGACTACAAAGATTTGAACAAGGCTTGTCTAGCTAATCCCTTTGCTCTCCCTCTATTGATCAAATCATTGATGATACGACGGGTTGTGAGCATTTGAGTTTTCTGGATGCTTAATCTGGCTATCATCAGATCAAAATGGCAGTTAAGGACCAGGAGAAGACAACTTTTATAACTCCCTTTGGAGCCTTCTGCTATATGTCTATGCCCTTTGGGCTCAAGAGTGCCCATGCAACTTATCAGCGATGTGTGCATAATTGTCTTCATAAACAAATTGGGCGTAATGTTCATGCATATGTGGATGATATTGTGGTGAAATCCAGAAAGGAAGAGACGTTAATAGATGATTTGAAAGAAACTTTTGATAATCTCAGGGTCTATAAGATAATGCTTAATCCGGCCAAGTGTGTTTTTGGTGTACTGGCAGGCAAGCTCTTGGGGTTTCTGGTGTCTAGCAGGGGCATTGAAGCTAATCCGGAGAAGATCAAAGCTATTACCTCCCTGGCTAAACCGGCGTGTATCAATGGCGTTCAACGTATGGCGGGCCGTATTGTGGCACTAAGCCGGTTTATCAGCCGATTGGGAGAAAAAGCTACCCCTCTTTACCAGATGATGAAAAAGACAGACAATTTTGTCTGGAGTGATGCTGCTAATGCGGCGTTTGAGGACTTGAAGAAACAATTGGCAGAACCACCTGTCCTTGCTGCTCTGGTCGATAGAGAGTCGTTGTTGCTGTACGTGGCTGCTAATGCTTGGGCCGTTAGTGTGGCCATCGTGGTGGAGCGCCAGGAGGCCGGGAAGGAATACCCGGTTCAACGGCTGGTTTACTATATCAGCGAGGTGCTCATTGAATCCAAACAAAGGTACCCGCATTGGCAGAAACTGGTGTACGGAGTCTTCATGGCAAGCCGGAAGCTTAAGCAATATTTTCAAGGCCATCTCGTCACTATGGTCAGCTCTGCCCCTTTGGGAGATATAATCCAAAACAGAGAAGTAACTGGCCGGGTTGCCAAGTGGGCCATTGAGCTTGGACCTCATGGGTTAAAGTATGTGCCTCGTATTGCAATCGAGTCCCAAGCACTTGTGGATTTCATCAATGATTGGATGGAGCTACAGGCGCCGGAAGAAAAGCCAGATCATACTTACTGGACTATTCACTTCGATGGATCTAGGCAATTGGAGGGCTCAGGGGCTGGAGTCGTATTAACTTCCCCACGAGGTGATAAATTTTGTTATGTTCTCCGTTTAATGTTCCCTTGCACTAACAATGCAGCTAAATATGAGGCGCTCCTCCATGGTCTCCGAATGGCTAAGGAGATGAATTTAAGCCGGGTTAAGTGTTTTGGTGACTCAGACCTGGTGGCTCAACAAGTATTTGGTACTTGGGACTCCAAGGACCCGCTCATGGCAGCATATCATCGAGAGGTGGATATTGTTGCTGGACACTTCAAGGGTTATCAAGTTGATCATGTGGATCGGCGAAAGAATGAAGCGGCGGATGCATTAAGCCGTTTGGGTTCCCAACATAAACCGGTTCCACCTAATGTTTTTCTGGACGTCTTGCATAACCCGTCGGTCAAGCTACCTATAGAGGAGGATTTGGCTGTTCCTGATCCGGAGGCTCAGTTGGTAGTGGCTCTTCATGCTATCCCTGATTGGACGGTCCCATATTTGGCGTATATGAACCGATGCGAGTTACCAGAGGATGAGATTTTGGCCAGGCAGGTAATCCGGCGGTCCAAGTCAATGACTATCGTCAATGGAGAATTACATCATTCCAGTGTAATAGGGGCGTTTCAGTGTTGCGTATCTCCGGATGAAGGCTATGAGATTTTGCGTGAGATCCACGAAGGAGATTGTGGTAACCATGCCGGTTCAAAGACCTTCGTGGCTAAATCTTTTCGTCATGGTTTCTATTGGCTGACGGCTTATGCTGATGCTGAAGACTTGGTCAAAAAGTGTGATGGTTGTCAAAAATTCTCACGACGTGCCCATGTGCCGGCTCAAGAATTGAGGATCATTCCAATTACTTGGCCGTTTGCAACTTGGGGGCTAGATATGGTTGGGCCCTTTAAGAGATCCCAGGTTAAGAAGATCCACCTTTTGGTGGCAGTTGATAAGTTCACCAAGTGGGTGGAAGCAGAGCCAGTCAGTAAGTGTGATGCAGCCACGGCGATTTAGTTCATTAAAAAGGTGATTTTCTGGTTTGGCTTTCCACACAGTATTATAACTGATAGTGGCACTAATTTGTCCAAGGGTGCTATGAAAGAATTTTGTCAACATGAGCACATCCGGCTCGACGTATCATCAGTGGCTCATCCTCAATATAATGGTCAGGCTGAGAGAGCCAATCAAGAGATCCTGAGAGGCATCAAGCCCCGGCTTATGGTTCCCCTATAGAGGACGCTGGGTTGTTGGGTGGAGGAGTTACCTTCCGTATTATGGAGCATCAATACCACGCCCAACAGATCTACGGATTACACGCCTTTTTCATGATTTACGGAGCAGAGGCAGTTCTCCCTAGTGATATCCACCATGAGTCGCCTCATGTGGCAGCTTATGTTGAAGCTGACAATGAGAAGGCACGACAGGAAGCACGGGACCTGTTAGATGAGGAACATGACATTGCAGCAGCTCGGTCGGCAATTTACCAGCAAGATCTGCGTCGTTATCACAGCCGCCGGGTTATAACCAGAACTTTTCAAGAAGGTGATATGGTGCTCTAGCTCATCCAGGATCAAACTGATATGCACAAGTTGTCCCCGCCTTGGGAAGGACCCTTTGTGGTCAGCAAGAATCTGCATAACGGGTCATACTACATTATCGACTTTCGAGAACACAAGGACTCACTCACATCGAAGGAGGAGACCCACCGGCCGTGGAACATTGCTCATCTTCAGCCTTACTACACCTGAGCCATAGGATCCTCTTATGTACATATTTTTCACAATGTATATATTATGATCAATATAATAAACCGACATCCCTGCTAAAGCGGTGCCTCTGCTGTTTTCCCTTAAGAGTTTTTTATTACATGGGTTTTTTTTTGTTTATAAAGCGGAGTTTTGATTACCCTCTTAATCCAGCTATCAAGCCAATACTATCCTAAGAGCACAACTCTGGTTACTTCGGTAATCTGGCTATTAAGCCAATATTATCTTAAGGGGCCAAAGAGAGTTTGTTGCACAGCAAAACTCAAACATAGTCACCCAATGAGCACAGCTCAAAATGTTACCCGGGGGCTCTTGTTGCACAGCAACAAAGAGTTTTTAAGACCCTTGTAATAGGCTATCAAGCCAAGCTTGGAAGCCAAGTGTATTCATCTAAAACCCCGGGTTAACCTGCCTTCATCAAGTAAGTCACTCTGTCCAGGTAATCCTGGTATGACCCGCCGACCGTTTGATAAGTCAATCTTATACAGACCCTAAACTTGTCAAAGTTAAAATGATGATTGGTTAATGTGAGGTCCATCTTAAAAGGCTTTGTAAAATGGTGTAACTAAGTGGCCTGGCAGCCCATGAAAATCCTCGATTTTAGGCTTGGCAGCCCATAAAAAGCCTCGCATGATTTTATTTGACAAGTTTTTCTCTTTTGTTGAGGTTTACAACACTTTTTATGATAAACCGATGTTTATTGACTCAGCCTAGTTGTTGACTACAAGTCACTACTATCAAATAATCCAGTGTTTATAAACCGGTCTGGCTTCGATTACAAATCGTCAGTATCATATACAGTTAATCCGGCGTTTATTACAACCCGGTACGGTTTTATCATAAACCGGCAACATATTGCATGAGTCATCAATACTCAAGATTGGGATTATTACCCTTATTACAGAAGTTGGTAAAACCAACAGTGTGATTCAATATCACAGGTATGATATATTTCATATTTAATTATTTCAAAATGCAGCCTTGGTTATAAACCCAGGTCATGTGTTGGGCGTTATGACCCGTCCGGCGATAAACCGCCAGGACACTTCAAACTTGTTTTATGCAGAAACAGGTTGAATAAAGCTGCTCAGAAGGATAAGCAGACGTACTATAATGATGGCGGATTAAACATCATCACGCAAAATGAATATGCACGATGGCATAATAGACCATGTGTTTCAACTAGCCTATTACAAGGCATTTCGAGGCCCAAAAGAATAAATGTTTGCAGCAAGTATTGCGGTAGGCTGAAGGCTAAACTGGCTCCCGGTTCATGATTCCTCGCCTGGCCGGCATGACGGCTATGGGTCATCCTGCACCGTTTCCTCCTCCGCTTGTCCACCTAGTGGCTGGAAGTCAACGGTTGCCCAATCGATTACAGTTAGGGCTTGGAATACAGCTCCATCGCTTATAAGCACGGAGGGATCAACATCAGGGGCATAAGTGTGCTTACGAATGGGTGGGATGAGATTTTCCACATCATGAGTTGGCGCGCTAACCCGTTTGTTATCAGCATCATAAACCGACTGATAGTGGGAAAGATCGGCTTCTTCAGCCAACTTGCTAGCCAAGGGGCGCATTTCCTTTGTCAAAGCTCGGAGATCATCATTATCAAAGTCTGATTCGTCCTCTTTTAAGCTTGGATAGCCATTTCCCACATCAGCCGGATCTAGATCAGGTACCCATGCTTTCGCCTAGGTTAATGCAGTCAGAGCACCTGCCCTTGCAGCTGATCTCTTTAGTTCTTCAAACCTGGCGGGCAGCATAGACAACTTCTCTAAAGTTTCCTTGATCAAAGTTGGGGGCGGCTTGTTATGAGCGGCAGTACAAATGATCTGCTGCGCGCCGGTATAAAGTTGCTATATAAGAGTATAGGCAGCCTTCAACTTCTTCTGCATGTCAGAGCCCAAATGGGCAGTGCGTTTTCCTGCATCATTACAAACACTGATAAACCGGCAGTCTAAGGGATAATCTGTATTGAGAGTTTATAATAAGGATACTTACCAAACACAGCAGTGGTCATGGCATTTATCTGCCGCTTCAAGCCAGTTAGTTCTTCTGCTACCGGTTTAAGAGCTGCTTCGGCATCGTCAACCCTCTTCTGTAAAGCGGATTTCTCTATATCCCAATCCACCGCTCCTTGAAATCTTCCCTCAATTTTTCCATAGCTGCTAAAGCGCTGGTCAGTTCATCCTTGGCTTTGGGGGTTTCGGCTTGCTGGAACTTGAGGTTTTCTTGAAGATCAGCGGTTTGAGTTTCCTTTTGGCTCAGATTAGCCTGTAAGAGACATACATATCATGAATCGGCGGAACATATTGAAAGTCCCAAGCACATAACAAGTTATACACTTGGCACTTGGGGGCTAATGCCTATTTGCTTGTTATCAGAAGTTTTTTACAAGACCCAAGGCCAATACAAGTATTGTTCCTGGCACTTGGGGGCTAATGCATATTTGCTCAAAGTAAAGTTACAGGATAAAGTCCCGGATCATCTTACAAAGAATAAACCGGCCCTTGGGGGCTACATTGGCAAAAGTTGCAAGTTTGATATTATAAAAGTCCCGGTTAATCTTGAAAAGATAAACCGTCCCTTGGGGGCTACACTGGAGTTGATATAAGAAATTTGACAAAGGGAGAAACAGTATTACAAAAATTAAGCAACAATTACCTCATATCGCTCTTTCATCAGTTACTAAACCGGCTTCATAGTCATGGCTTGTGTACAGACGGTTCAAAAATCCAGAGTGAAGGTCCTGGGCGCTGAGCTGGGCATAGCTCGATAAATCAGCATTCCACTTGCCTTTGTCCATAGCAAAAATTTCCCCATTGGCACTATGCTTTGACAAAGCGACATGATCGCCAGGAGTGGTGTGCCCAAAACTGGTGATCATAACTTCTTCCGTTGTATCATCAGCAGCCTTAACTGGGCTTGCCGGTTTGTCATTGGTTCGGAAAGTCTGGTTGGTTTGTCAACATGGCCTGTTGGATCGACTTCTTGGTCAACAAAAAGATCATGATCCGGTAGCGGCAGATCATCAAGCATGGCGTCACCATTTGCTTCTGCCGGTTCTGGAGTTCCTTCCGGTTCAGTAATCACATTGCCATCAGTCGGTTTACTTAATTTGGCCTTTTTGCTCGGTCTAGGCCTGCCACTGAGAGAGATAAACTGAAAAGGTTAGTACATTGGATAAACGTAAAGAGTTAACAGTAAATTAAAACTTACCCAAGAACGGTCTTGAGAGGTGGAACTTGTGTGGCCGTCGACTCGCCAGATGATGAATGTGGTGTTCCCTGATAGTTTGAGTCAGACGGATTAAGAGGCTCTCGAAAATGACCCGCTTTGGGATAAGAAACATTAGGAATATATAAGACATCTGATCGACGTTTCCGGATCGGAGTATTTGGTAAACCGGTGGAAGTAATCGCTTGGCTGCTGTGTCGGGTTGTGCGGCGAGCTTCGTGTTGTTGTTTCTTCAAAGAAAAGTTTCGGTCCAAGTGAGCTAGGGGGTGAGAAAATCTAACTTTCCGGTTTGCTTGACAGATTTTGTATGTTGGCAGAGGATCTGAACCGGAGGAAAGGGTAATTATCTCTACGTCATCAGCTTGGCTTCCTTTAGTGTTTTCCTAATAATAATCATTGTCAATGAGGTGTATGAAAAGTGAGCCAAGAGAGTCAAGTTCTACCTATGATTCTTGTTTATCCAGATCATCATCAATATTCACTTCGGAGGATTCAGCAGTTTTCTTTTTGGTAGGCTTCTTAACAACCTTAGTCTTGGGGCGAGATACCTTTGCCGGTTTATCTTGCGCTTTTCTTACAGAACGGATCATCACCCTGTCAGAGATTGATGAATTTTAAGGAGGATATTTGAAAGATTGAAATAAAGCAACAAGTTATAGGATCCTTACAGCTGGCAGTTTATTGGATACATAGAAGGGATTCAACCCTGTTTTGCTGGAGACAGCCACCGGTTCATCCAGTATCTTCTTAACAGACTCAGTAACTTCATTTTCTGATAACTGAGCCTCAGTATGTCGTTGACGATCTTTCAAATCCCCAGTATACTCGCACATTAAGCCGGAGCGTCGGCTTAGAGGCAGAATGCTCCAAGAGATCCAGCAACGGGCAAAATCAACGCCCGTTAAGCCGTTTGCAGTGAAGGCCCGAAGCTTTGAAAGCTGTGGTGCATATTTGGACCGCTCCTTGGCGCTAAGACGTTGAGGGAATGGATGGGTATTACTAAGCCGGTGAGGATGATAACCCGGCAAAGGATTCTCTTCAGTTGGAGAGGTATCTTGGCAGTAAAACCAAGTCTGATTCTAGTCCTTGGGATGACTATGATGCTTAGCGTGAGGGAAGCTAACATCTTTTCTTTTCTGAATTGACATCCCGCCAAGCTCAGTGTTGGGTCCGTCTGTAAATACCGTACGGCAGTTTAAATAGAAGAAATCCCTAAACAGTTCAACTGTAGGCTCCTCTTGCAGGTAAGCCTCGCAAAATACTTGGAAATTGCAAATATTGGACACAGAGTTCGATCCAATATCTTGAGGATGGAGTTGGAAGCTAGCAAGCACATCAAGGAATAATTTTGATCCGGGAGGGCTAAACCCTCGAGCGAGATGATGAACGAACACAATCACTTCTCCATATTTAGGTTCAGGAGGATTCTCCGGACCAGGGACTCTCCAGTGAATGACATCCTTTTTTGCTAAAGCGCCAATCTCAACTAACCCGTTCAGCTGTTCCTCGGTAACTCGGGACGGAACCCAATTGCAGGAATAAAATTGCTTGGTCATTTCGATGAAAAGCTGAAATTACAGATGATAACCCACAAGTGTAGGGGATCGCAACAGTTTTTGAGGGTAAAGTATTAAACCCTAATTTGTTGATTCGACACAAGGGGAGCCAAAGAATACTCTTAAGTGTTAGCAACTAAGTTGTCAATTCAGCCACACCTGGAAACTTAGTA
The DNA here is from genome assembly GCA_902687465.1 of Secale cereale. NCBI lineage: Eukaryota > Viridiplantae > Streptophyta > Magnoliopsida > Poales > Poaceae > Secale > Secale cereale. The sequence goes on along the minus strand of LR738711.1, from coordinate 279,585,150 downwards.
TCTGCAGCAAGATAGTTTAGTAGCACAGTAATATGATACTGGTGGTAGCAGCAATAAAAGTAAAGATAGTGTTTTTGTAGTTTTTGTGATAATAGCAACGGAAAAGTAAATAGCAACTAGCAATATAGGTAAAGCTCGTAGGCATTGGGTCAGTGATGGGAAATTACGTCGGATGCAATTCATCATGTAGAAGTTATAACCTAGGGTGACACAGAACTAGCTCCAGTTCATCAATGTGATGTATTAATGTATTCCGAATATAGTCATACATGCTTATGGAAAAGAACTTGCATGACATCTTTTGTCCTACACTCCCGTGGCAGCGGGGTCCTATTGGAAACTAAGGGATAGTAAGGCCTCCTTTTAATAGAGTACCGGACCAAAGCATTAACACATAGTGAATACATGAACTCCTCAAACTATGGTCATCACCGGGAGTGGTCCCGATTATTGTCACTTTGGGGTTGCCGGATCATAACACATAGTAGGTGACTATAGACTTGCAAAATAGGATCAAGAACACACATATATTCATGGAAACATAATAGGTTAAGATCTGAAATCATGGCACTCAGGCCCTAGTGACAAGCACTAAGCATAGCAAAGTCATAGCAACATCAATCTCATAACATAGTGGATACTAGGGATCGAACCCTAACAAAACTAACTCGATTACATGATAGATCCCATCCAACCCATCACCGTCCAGCAAGCCTACGATGAAATTACTCACGCACGGCGGTGAGCATCATGGAATTGGTGATGGAGGAAGGTTGATGATGACGATGGCGACGATCTCCGCTCTCCGGAGCCCCGAACGGACTCCAGATTAGCCCTCCAGAGAGAGATTAGGGCTTGGCGGAGGCTCCGTCTCGTAAAATGCGATAATTCTTTTCCCTTGATTTTTTTCTCCACGAAACGGAATATATAGGACCTGGGGGTACGTCGGTGGGGCACCGGGCTGCCCTCAAGGCAGGGGGTGCGCCCTGGGAAGGGGGGCATGCCCCCCGCCATCGAGGACGGCCCGTGGGCCCCCAGGTGTGGATCTTCTTGCCAGTATTTTTTATATTTTTTGAAATAAATCTCCGTTGATTTTCAGGCGATTCCGAGAACTTTTTATATCTGCACAAAAACAACACCATGGTAGTTCTGCTGAAAACAGCGTCAGTCCCGGTTAGTTCCTTTCAAATCATGCAAGTTAGAGTCCAAAGCAAGGGCAAAAGTGTTTGGAAAAGTAGATACGTTGGAGACGTATCAACTCCCCCAAGCTTAAACCTTTGCTTGTCCTCAAGCAATTCAGTTAATAAACTGAAAGTGATAAAGAAAAACTTTGACAAACTCTATTTGCTCTTGTTGTTGTAAATATGTAAGCTAGCATTCAGGTTTTCAACAAGATCATTAACTAACCACATTCACAATAACTTTCAGGTCTCAAGACTACTCACATCAATAGCATAATCAACTAGCGAGCAATAATAATAAACCTCGGATGACAACACTTCTCCAAACAATCATGATATGATATAACAGGATGGTATCTCGCTAGCCCTTTCCGACACTGCAAAACATAAATGCAGAGCACCTTTAAAGATCAAGGACTGACTAGACATTGTAATTCATGGTAAAAGAGATCAAGTCATGATCATACTCAATGCAAATTAATAGTAATACATGCAACGATAGAGGTGCTCTCCTACTGGTGCTCTTTGATAAGAGGATGATGAATCTGCATAAAAGTAAATAGATAGGCCCTTCGCAGAGGGAAGCAAGGATTTGTAGAGGTGCCAGAGCTCGATTTTTAAATAGAGATTGAATAATATTTTGAGCGGTATACTTTCATTGTCAACATAACAACCAAGAATCTTGATATCTTCCATGCTACGCACATTATAGGCGGTTCCCAAACAGAATGGTAAAAGTTTTTACTCCCCAACCACCAACAAGCACACTCCACGGCCAGCCGAATCCATGGGTTACCGTCCAAACAAGCAACAACCCTGGGAAAGTTTTGTTTAATTATAATGATTTAGAGCATGGGACTAGGCATCCCGATTACCAGCCATTTTCTCGTGAATGATGAGCGGAGTCCACTCATCGTGAGAATAACCCACCTAGCATGGAAGATATAGACAGCCCTAGTTGATACATGAGCTGTTCGAGCATACAAAACAGAATTTCATTTGAAGGTTTAGAGTTTGGCACATACAAATTTACTTGGAATGGCAGGTAAATACCGCATATAGGAAGGTATGGTGGACTCATATGGAATAACTTTGGGGTTTATGGAAGTGGATGCACAAGCAGTATTCCCGCTTAGTACAGGTGAAGGCTAGAAAGAGACTGGGAAGCGACCAGCTAGAGAGCAACAACGGTCATGAACATGCATTAAAATTAATCAACAATGAATGCAAGCATGAGTAGGATATAAATCACCATGAACATAAATATCGTGAAGGCTATGTTGATTTGTTTCAACTACATGCGTGAACATGTGCCAAGTCTAGTCACTTAAACCGTTCAGAGGAGGATACCACCCATCATACCACATCACAACTATTTTAATATCATGTTGGCACGCAAAATAGACCATTATAAACTCTCGGCTAATTAAGCATGGCATAAGCAGCTATATTCTCTAATTTTCATTGCAAACATGTTTCATTCATAACAAGCTGAATCAAGAACGACGAGCTATCATATTTACAAAAACAAGAGAGGTCGAGTTCATACCAGCTTTTCTAATCTCAATTAATTCATCATATATCATCCTTATTGCCTTTCACTCGCACGACCGAACGGTGTGGAAAATAATAATAGTGCACGTGCATTGGACTAAGCTGGAATTTACAGACATTTAATACAAGAGAGAAGACAAGGTAATATGGCTCAAGGTTAAATCAACAACAAAGCATATGAGAGCCAACAAGCATTTTAATCATGGTCTTCTACTCTTAACCCCTAAAGAAAAGAAAAGAAACTATTTACACGGGAAAGCTCCCAACAAGCAAAATAAGAACGGGAAATCTTTTTTATTTTTTTATTTTTAGTTACTACTACAAGCAAAGAAAGTAAACTAGCTGGAAGCTACAACTAATATTTTTTTGTTTTTCTGGGTTTTTCTATGACACAAGAAAAAGACTAAGAAAAATAAATTTAACTAAGCATGGATGGTATAGTGAAAGAGTGTGAGCACCGACAACAAGAATAAGTGTGTGAACATGAATTTAAGTCAGTGAGAAACACGTACTCCCCCAAGCTTAGGCGTTTGGCCTAAGTTGGTCTATGGCCAATACTGGCCTGATGGATATCCAAAGTTGTAGTTGGGGTCGTACTGAGATGCAGCAGTTGCTGTCTGCTGAGCTGCAGCACGAAAGCGGGCTGCTTCCGTCATGTTATAATGGGCATTTGGCTCCTCCATAGTTATAGTGTATCTCCCCTTTTCCTGAAAGTTAAACAAAGTAGGGACAGGAAGAACAATAGGGATGGCATGCTGCCAGTTAAAGATTAGTCGATATTTGGGAGTTTGGTTATCCCATTCTATAAACCGGTGACTAGCCATAGCATTACAGTCTAAATAAACAGTAGGTAAGGGGTCATCATAAGGGTGCACAGACACACCAAGATAGCGGGCTATGCGAGTAGCATAGATCGCACCAAATAAATCTCCATTAGAACCATTATGGTGTAGCCTACGTGCAACAATAGCTCCCAGATTATATTGCCTATCACCTACTACAGCACTCCTCGGAACGCTAAGATCAGGGACACACATGTGACAAGCCTCATCTTTACCATTTAAGAATCTACCGATAAAGAGAGCAAAGTAATGAATAGCAGGAAAATGTATGCTCCCAGTGGTGGCTTGTGTGATGTCCCTGGATTCCCCCACTGTAATACTAGCTAGGAATTCTCTAAATTCAGATTTACGAGGATCACTCATACTGCCCCACTGTGGGAGCTTGCAGGCCTCATTAAAATCCTCTAAGTCCATGGTATAAGATTTATCATATAGATTAAACAAGACAGTGTGAGAATTACGTGAAGATGAAAATTTAAATCTTCTCACAAAGCTATCAGTCAAGCCACGGTATTGGATGCACTTATCTTGCATGAAGTCCTCGAGGTTAGCGTTACGCACATATGCGTAGAATTCATCTTTGATGCCTGCTTGACTCATAAATTCATCCGACGGCCATTCACAAGGCCGCACATCAACATCCCTCGGTGGTTCATCATCCGGCTCACGGAACACGAGCGTTGGTCCTTGCTTCCTTGAAGGACCACCTTGGAAGTTTTTCCTAGACATTTTTCTGAAATTTTCTGAAATTTTTAGTAACTCGCAAATAAAAGTTAACCAAATCCAACAAGATTGATAGAAACAACTCCTATAAGTGCCTAGAAGCTATATCATGCATTAGAACTACTTGGGACCAAGGAAATCTGACATGCAAGCTCAATAACAAGGTCACCACAGCAGCACAAATTTGCAACAAATAAAGCACTAGAACAAAAACTAATTGGACCAATGGAGGAGTCAGATACCAAGGAACAATCTCCCCAAACAGTTTGGTGAATGGTGCTTTGAGCAAGGAGATCGAAAATGGCAGCAAAACGAGCTAGAACTCGGGTTTGACCTGGTTGGGGATTTTTTTGGGAGGAAGAAGAAGAGTGTGGGTGAAAGAATAAGTGGAGGGGGGGCCACGTAGGGCCCTCGAGGCAGGGGGCGCGCCTTGCGCCCTCGAGGCCAGGTGTTGGCACCCCTTGCTGTGTGTTCAGTGCCATATTTCTTTAAATATTCTAGAAAAAAATCATATTTCATTTTCATGGCATTTGGAGAACTTTTATTTTCGGGATATTTTTTATTGCACGGATAAGTCTGGAAACAGACAGATAATGCTATTTTTGTTTTATTTAACCTAATTGACAGAAAGTAAAAGAAGGGTACAAAAGGTTTGTGCTATCTAGATTCACCTATCCCAGTTCATCAAAAGGAATCCATTAACAAGGTTGATCAGGTCTTGTTAATAAACTCTTTCCGAGTAACATGAAACCGGAGAATTTTCGAATAACACTATGTTACCTCAATGGGGATATGTATGTCCCCAACAATAAGTATGTCATATGCCTTCTTGATAGTAGGAATAGGAAACAAAAAACCTCCAATAGTGATAGTTGAAGTTTTTCCAATATAATTGATACTGAAGACCTGAGGTTGTTTCCTCGAAAAGTGTACCGTATGCTCATTACCATTGACATGAAAAGTGACATTGCCTTTGTTGCAATCAACAACAGCCCCTGCAGTATTCAAAACAGGTCTTCCAAGAATAATAGACATGCTATCATCCTCGGGAATATCAAGTATAACAAAGTCCGTTAGAATAGTAACATTTGCAACTACAACAGTCACATCCTCACAAATACCGACATGTATAGCAGTTGATTTGTCAGCCATTTACAAAGATATTTCAGTAGGTGTCAACTTACTCAAGTCAAGTCTACAATATAAAGAGAGAGGCATAACACTAACACCAGCTCCAAAATCACACAAAGCAGTTTTAACATAGTTTCTCTTAATGGAGCAAGGTATAGTGGGTACTCTCGGATCCCCTAATTTCTTTGGCATTCCACCCTCAAAAGTGTAGTTGGCAAGCATGGTGGAGATTTCTACATCGGGTATCTTTCTTTTGCTGGTAATAATATCTTTCATGTACTTGGCATAAGGATTTGTTTTAAGCACATCAGTCAAACGCATACGCAAAAAAGATAGGTCTAATCATTTCAGCAAAAAGCGCTCAAAGTCCTCATCATCCTTTTTCTTGGATGGTTTTGGAGGAAAAGGCATGGGTTTCTGAACCCATGGTTCTCTTTCCCTTCTGTGCTTCCTAGCAACAAAGTTTCTCTTATCATAACGTTGATTCTTTGATTGTGGGTTATCAAGATCAACAACAGGTTCAATCGCTACATCATTATCCTTGCTAGGTTGAGCATCAACATGAACATTATCATTAACATTATCACTAGGTTCATGTTCATCACCAAATTGTGTCTCAGCATCAGAAACAGATATATCATTGGTATTCTTAGGTGGGTGAGTTACAGGTTCACTAGAAGCACGCAAATTTCTATCATTTTTCTTTTTCTTCTTCTTAGAAGAACTAGGTGCACCTAAATTAGCTCTCTAAGAATCTTGCTCAATTCTCTTAGGGTGGCCTTCAGGATATAGAGGTTCCTGAGTCATTTTACCACCTCTAGTTGCAACTCTAACAGCATAGTCATTATTCTTACTATTTAATTCATTGAGCAAATCATTTTGAGCCTTAAGTACTTGTTCTACTTGAGTGGTGACCATGGAAGCATGTATACTAATAAGTTTCAGTTCATCTTTAGCACTAGACAGATAATCACTCAAGCGTTCAATCATATGAGCATTGTGTTGTAATTGTCTACCAACATAAGCATTGAAGTTTTCTTGTTTCACAATGAAATTGTCAAACTCATCTAAGCATTGGCTAGCAGACTTATAACGAGGAATGTCACTTTCATCAAATCTATAAAGAGAATTTATCTTTACTACCCGTGTCGGGTTATCAAGACCATGTGTTTCTTCAATAGGCGGTAAATTCTTAACATCTTCAGCTTTAATACCTTTTTCTTTCATGGATTTCTTTGCCTCTTGCATATCTTCAGGACTGAGAAATAGAACGCCTCTTTTCTTCGGAGTTGGCTTAGGGGCTGGTTCAGGAAGTGTCCAATTATTTTCATTGGCTAGCATATTATTCAATAATAGTTCATCTTGTTCAACTGTTCTTTCCCTGAAAACACAACCAGCACAACTATCCAGGTGGTCTCTGGAGGCATCGGTTAGTCCATTATAAAAGAGATCAAGTATATCATGCATCTCAAGAGGATGATCAGGCAAAGCATTAAGTAACTTGAGAAGCCTCCCCCAAGCTTGTGGGAGACTCTCTTCTTCAGTTTGAGCAAAGTTATATATTTCCCGTAAGGCAGCTTGTTTCTTATGAGCGGGGAAATATTTAGCAAAAAAGTAATACATCATATCCTGGGGACTACGCACACAACCAGGATCAAGAGAATTAAACCAAGTCTTTGCATCACCCTTTAACGAGAATGGAAATAGCTTAATGGTATAATAGTAACGGATCTTTTCATCATTGGTAAACATGATGGCTATATGATTCAACTTGGTAATATGTGCCACAACAGTTTCAGACTCATAGCCATGGAAAGGATCAGATTCAACCAAAGTAATTAACTCAGGATCAACAGAGAATTCATAATCCTTATCAGTGACACAGATAGGTGAAGTAGCAAAAGTAGGGTCATGTTTCATTCTAGCATTCAAGGACTTTTCTTTCAGCTTAGCTAATAACTTCTTAAGATCATATCTATCATTGCAAGTAAGAAAGTCTCTAGCAGTTTCTTCATCCATAACATAACCCTGAGGCACAACAGGCAATTCATATCTATTGGGAGTAGTTTCATCATCACTTTCATAAATATCATCCACATTTGCACTCTCCCTAACCTTAGCAATTTGTTCATCTGGAAATTCACCTAGTGGCGCAGTATCAGGCATAGAGATAGTTTCATCATACATATCAGAAGTAGCATCATCAAGTACATACGACATATCAGATTCAATAGCAGGAGTAGGTGTCGCATGTTTACTCATAACAGAAGGAGAATCTAGTGCAGAGCTAGATGGCAGTTCCTTACCTCCCCTCGTAGTTGAGGGTAAGATCTTGGTTTTTGAGTCCTTCAAATTCTTCATAGTGATAAGCACATATAAATCCCAATTGACTTAAAGAATAGAGCTATGCCCCCGGCAACGGCGACAGAAAATAGTCTTGATAACCCACAAGTGTAGGGGATCGCGACAGTTTTCGAGGGTATAGTATTAAACCCAAATTTGTTGATTTGATACAAGGGGAGCCAAAGAATACTGTTAAGTATTAGCAACTGAGTTGTCAATTCAGCCACACCTGGAAACTTAGTATCTGCAGAAAGATAGTTTAGTAGCACAATAATATGATAGTGGTGGTAGCAGCAATAAAAGTAAAGATAGTGTTTTGTAGTTTTTGTGATAATAGCAACGGAAAAGTAAATAGCAACTAGCAATATAGGTAAAGCTCGTAGGCATTGGATCGGTGATGGGAAATTACGTCGGATGCAATTCATCATGTAGAAGTTATAACCTAGGGTGACACAGAACTAGCTCCAGTTCATCAATGCAATGTAGGCATGTATTCCAAATATAGTCATACGTGCTTATGGAAAAGAACTTGCATGTCATCTTTTGTCCTACCCTCCCGTGGCAGCGGGGTCCTATTGGAAACTAAGGGATATTAAGGCCTCCTTTTAATAGAGTACCGGACCAAAGCATTAACACATAGTGAATACATGAACTCCTCAAACTATGGTCATCACCAGGAGTCGTCCCGATTATTGTCACTTCGGGGTTGCCGGATCATAACACATAGTAGGTGACTATAGACTTGCAAGATAGGATCAAGAACACACATATATTCAAGGAAACATAATAGGTTCAGATCTAAAATCATGGCACTCGGGCCCTAGTGACAAGCATTAAGCATAGCAAAGTCATAGCAACATCAATCTCAGAACATAGTGGATACTAGGGATCAAAACTAACTCGATTACATGATAGATCCCATCCAACCCATCACCGTCCAGCAAGCCTACAATGGAATTACTCACGCACGGTGGTGAGCATCATGGAATTGGTGATGGAGGAAGGTTGATGATGACGATGGCGACGATCTCCGCTCTCCAGAGCCCCGAACGGACTCCAGATCAGCCCTCTAGAGAGAGATTAGGGCTTGGCGGCGGCTCCGTCTCATAAAACGCGATAATTCTTTTCCCTTGATTTTTTTCTCCACGAAACGGAATATATAGGACCTGGGGGTACGTCGGTGGGGCACCAGGCTGCACTCGAGGCAGGGGGGGCGCCCCCCACCCTCGAGGACAGCCCGTGGGCCCCCAGGTGCGGATCTTCTTGCTAGTATTTTTTATATTTTCTAAATTAAATCTCCGTTGATTTTCAGGCGATTCCGAGAACTTTTTATTTCTGCACAAAAACAACACCATGGCAGTTCTGCTGAAAACAGCGTCAGTCCGGGTTAGTTCCATTCAAATCATGCAAGTTAGAGTCCAAAACAAGGGAAAAAGTGTTTGGAAAAGTAGATACGTTGGAGACGTATCGACAGACAAACCGCCGGTTTATGAATCGCGACTAAACAGGTATAAAGTGTCGCAAGGTCAGCAGGAGAAGATATGGAGGCATATATACAATATTAAACCGGACTCAGACATTGGAAGCGTTGTGAAGATAACCGAAACAGAAGTTTAAGTGGGGACTAATGCTACCTACCGGATTATGATTTTCTAAGGATAAACCCCCTATGTGGGCATTAAAGGTGTAGATCTGAAATAACTAGGTGATGGAAAAACAAGTTTCATAGATTGACATGATAATTTCAGATCTACATCGTATCAATAAATCCAGGTATATTCAGACCTAAGTTAATAGGTACTTAAGCAGGTCATCAAATCTTGATGAGATTATATTATAGAGAGATGCACTAATGATGAGAAGGGGGGTTATAGCTACAACCGCATAGGAAAACATGTGATTCATACTCTTCATTGAAGCCATGGAGAAGAACAGGGAAGAACAGCGTGAGAGCTTCGATGAGTTTGCGGGAAAACCCTCATGAGATCTAGGGGAGGAGCAGATAAAGGACTTACCGGAGCTGTTGAACATGGAGGCGCGCCGGCAGAACTCTGGTCAAAACAGGTTGATGCAGCGGCCAAAGTTGGTGCAGAGGCAAAGATCGATGACGGCGGCAGTGCTCAGGCACATAAGTGTCGCGAGGAGGAAGAAAGGCAAAGAGGCAGGTGGAGAAAAAGAAAGGGACCCTTGTCCCTATTTATAAGCCGAAGATATAAGCAACAGGCGCGGGAATAAAGGAGCCTGAAAAATGATTACATGACAGAGCTATTGCCTCGATCTTCGGAGGCTCATTAATAAATGTAAGGTATATACGGCTTTTTAATGAATAGGTGATGTCATGGCAGTTTATTATGATCTTGGAAGATGACGTCATGGTGATTTACAAGGTTATTCGAAGGCGCTGAAGATGAAATTTTCCTAAAGGTTGAAGATTGACATGAACAGGTTCAAATCAAATCTGGGGCCTAATGTTGGGGATATAACTACTGGGTATAAACCACCCAGTAGGGGCCGGGTTATATCGAAGCCCATGAAGACAAGGCCGAATTATTCATATCGAAGCCCATGAAGACAAGGAGTATGGTGTTTTATTATAGAGGACTGAAAGCCCAGGGCCCAAAAGCGGATTAGGGCCCGTAGACATAAACTGTCATACGGTGTGTAAACTTGTACTGTAAGATAGGGAAGGTAGAAACCAGGCCGGACACGTTTATGAGCCGGCCTTGGGATTTTGTAAGCAGGTCGGGCGTCATCCTATGTATATAAAGGGACGACCCGGCGGCGGTTCAAGGATAAGAGACAAGAGCTTGAGACACAGGCAAAGCGGATTCGCTCCCTGGTAATAGAAATCCTAGCAATACCACAACAACTAGAGCAGGCCTTTACCTTCACCGCAAGGGGCCAAACTAGTACAAAATTCCTTGTGTCCTTTGTCCGCTTTAACCCCTTAAAGCTAACCCGTCACGATGGCTCCACGACTAAGTCCTTATGCTAGGACATCTACCGTGACAAAACCACGACAAGTTCACTACAAGATGGTACTAACTATTATACCTTGCCTTTTTTATTCCTTTGCCCCATTTCTAGTATAAAGAAGTTATTTATGCACATCCTTGTTTTGAGGCCTTTCCAAAGCAGTTCACTGATGATTACCTCTCAAGCCAATTCTATGGTCAGGAGGCGAGGAAGGTTTTCATACAACACCCACAGTTCAATATTGAAGTGTTCATGAAGAGGATGAAGGACGGACGATCAATCATCCACAGGCACTGGCCTAAAGTTGCAAAAACCTTCAACATGAATGAAAGCTCAATATTATCCTTCCGCTTCAGCAGTTTTCTAGATGAGATGCACCTGTCTATATACCTTTTCTGACGCTAATTTCGAAAGGTTCTACATTTTGCATGTGGAACTTGGTGCTGGTGCAGTTGTGTAATGGGGTAGCTGAGTGCTGAAGCTATATCATGTTGTACTCTGATGTATTTCAATTATGAAATTTTGCTTCCTTAATATGGAAATGAAATATATTGTGTTCTTAATATGAATGTCAATTAGATTAATAAATGGATTATTAATAATAGTGCAATTAGCTTGCTAATGGCAAATTAGCCTGCTAATTGGGTTTTGATATTGCAAACGGTTGTTGAAAAAATACCGTGGTCGATGACCTCAGGCAATGCACAGAGTTTCTAGGAATAAACCATGTTGGATCAGTGAACAATCACACACGACTTTCTCTTGAAAATTGTTTGCAGTAGCCCACCTTGCGCAAACTTTTACCACATAAAAACTGTGTGTGATAGATAGCCTTTGCCACACAGTTTCTTCTATAGACCGTGTGTGATACATTCAGTAACACAAACGATTTAACAGGAAAAATTGTTTGTGATGTACCTATGAACGAAAACGTTTTCCTTAGAGCGACTATGTGGAATGTACATCCGAATGAAAACGTATAGCGGGGACGGACTGTGTGGGATGTACTTGCGACCGGAAACAATTTCTCCGTATAATTGTATTTTTTTCGCTCTATTGTACGTATTTCCGTATTTAAGTGCTCGCCGGTCGCACATGACCTCATTTTGTCGAGCGTGTGTGCCAGGAGGGCATATCCCCGACGGTTTCTGGGTCATGTGGGAAGGACCCCCCTATCGCCCACACTCACTTGGAGGCGGTTCCAAATGTCGTCGCGGAAAGGGGTTAAAAACCGTTTGTTTAGGACCCACGCGTACTAGTTTGTCTTCCAATTATTCGCTGCCATTGCCATGTCATTTGCTTGCGTGTTGCATTTTGCCATGTCATCATGTGCATTTCATCTGCATAGTTTTCAAAACGTGCATCCGTCCTTAGTTGCCAAGCCCCCTCGTCCTTTCTGTTGTCCGTTCTGAGCCCAGACACACTTGCACGCACCCATCGTACCTCTCAGTTCTTGTTTCGTGAGCGGAAGGAAAACATCCTAGAAATGGGCCGAGTGTTGTTGAGAGGTCTTGGTATATCAACGGTAGACCACCTGTCAAATTTCGTTCCATTTGGAGTATGTTTGATGCCCCAACGGTTAACCACGTTAACCTCCGGAAGCCTTTTCTCTTTCAGCCCAGTGATAACCCTCAACCGTAAGGGATCGAGATAGTCTTCGCGGGTAAGAATAACCCAATTTATTGATTCGACACACGGGGAGCCAAAGAGTATTTATAAGCTTTGACAGTTGAGTTGTCAATTCAACCGCACCTGAAATATACTTACTTGCAACAAAAGATAAGTGGTAACGGTTATATGGTAGTGATGGTGGTGATAGTAAAAGTAAACAGCGAAAGTAAATAGCAAAAGTAGCGACTAGTAACAAGAAGGATTTAAAACACTGTAGGCTAGGGAGATGGATGGTCGGGCGCTGCATGGATGAGATATATCATGAATCTAACTTGGGGCAAGGCACACGGAAAAGTAATGATCATCTAGGCAAATATCAAACATTAGGCATGTATCCCATAGGTAGTTGTACGTGCTTGCAATAAGAACTTCCACAACATCTTTTGTCCTACCATCCCGCTACGAACGGGGCCAAAAGGAACTTATGGAGATTAAGGTGCTCCTGTCAAAGAGCACTGGAACAAAGCAATAAACTCAATGGATACATGTAATCCTCAAACTACGGACCATCCCCTTTCGTGTCCCAAGCTGTCACTTTTGGGATCGCCGGTTCCGAACCGTAATAGGTGCAAACAACTCATAGATAGGATCAAGAACACAAATATATTCATGCAAACACATATGGTTCAGATCTGAAATCATGGCACTCAGGCCCTAAGTGACAAGCATTAAGAATAACAAGTTGAAGCAAAGATGATAAACACCATAGTAGATGATAGGCAACATGCCCCCAACGATCTGATAAACTATTACATGATCTAACTCATCCAATCCCTACTATCCCCTTTGCCTACAGCAGGGAATTACTCACAAATGGAAGGAGAAGTCATGGAAGGAGGATGGAGTGGTGATGATGATGACGATGGCGACGATCTCCCCTCTCCGGAGGCCAAATCAGCCTCCAGATTAGCCCTCCCGAAGAAGAACAGAGGGTGGCGGCGGCTCCGCGACGAAAACTGGGAAAACAACTTCTGATCTGGGATTTTCTCGTCACGGGCTAAAATACGGGTCAAAGTTGGGCACCAGGGGAGGTGGGCCCCAACCAGGCGGCCTCCCGGCGCAGCCAGGGGGTGGGCCGCGCCACCAGGGCGCCTGGAGCCCCCCTGGCCCCCCTCTGGCCCCTCTTCTGGCACCAGGTTCCTTCGGGTGCGTGGATTTTCTGTGATTTTTCGTGGAATTTTCTGAGATACCTAAAAATCCGTTTTCCTGCACACAATAAAACCATACAGGCAGCTCTGCTGAAAACAGCGTCAGTCCGGGTTAGTTTAGTTCAAATCATGCAAGAATGAGGTCAAAACAATATCAAAAGCGTTTGGAAAAGTAGATACGTTTGAGACGTATCACCCAGCAACCCTCCACAACAGCCCACTAGCCCACCTAAGCCCCATCCATGCTCTTCGCCGTTGGATCACGATTGTGTGGGCGAAAGCAGCACCTCAATAGCCCTCTCCTAGCTCCCTCTACCTATAAAACAGCCCCCATCGTCCAAATCCGGGTAAAAAACCCTAGATCCAACTCCCCTCTCCGCGCCGGACACGTTCACCGTCGGCGGACGTGTCCACCGACCTCCCCGCTACCACATGGCAGTTCCCTAGTGGCCACATCGCCCGCGCCCACTTCCCCAGCATTGGGCCCTCCCGGCCCGTGCCTCCGCCCCGCGCCCTCCCGGTCCGCGCCTCCGCCCCGCGCCCTCCGCCTTCTATCCTGCGCCGTCCGGCCCCCATCGTGCCACCACCGAGTCCCTCCTCCGCACCGGCCGGACCCCGAGCTAGCTGGACCCCGTCGCCCTGACCTGTGCCGCCATCCTTGCCGCTCCGCCACCACGCTGCCTCGGCCGGCCGTGCCGCCGACCGCCGGCCCCACTCCAACCAGCCGGACCTCGCCTTGCCTCGCCGCCTCCGCTTACTCTGGCCACCACCACCATCTATTGGCGCCGCGTCGTCCTCGCCGTCTCCGGCCGCCGCCACCGTGCGGTTCCGGTGGATTGGGACAAGATCAACCGGGATCCCATCGAAACGCAGGCTCGCGTCCCCGGATCTCCCCGTCCCACATCTCCTCGTCCCACTTTTCGCGGGGGGTAATTTCCTCTAAGTCCCTGGAATGTTTTAATATGTTACTCTCTTTGCCATGCCATAACTCCGTGCTCGTAGCTCTGTTTCGCGTGCATGATATGTCGATTTTTTCGTCTCGGAGTGCTCTACATGTTGATATATGTTAGTTTACATGTATGTTAGTTTTCATCTTGATGTCTTAATCTTCGTTGCCAAATTGTTGTTGATGTTACTATTCAGCTCTAGTTGTGTGTTAACAACATGTTAGCTTGTTTGGGAGGTCATATATTTGTGCATATTAGTCCAAATGGAGTGTAAGATATGTCAAAATGTTCATCTTGTGATGCTCTTCATGATGGACGTATTTGCATACATGTTAGGTGGCATTATGCCATGATTATCCCTGTTACAAAACTGCCTGTTGCTGTTAAGATGCTGAAAGTTTTATAACTTGTTGTTTTGCCTTTTTCATAGCATTTTCCATGATTTTTGTTTGAGCATCATGTCAACATATGTTAGGAGCACAATCATGTAATCTTTGCAATGGTGTAATTTTTTTGTCATGATATGCCTTGTGGTGAGTGAAACAAGCTTGCAAAGTGACCTACTCACTGTTTGTTGTTTTCTGAGACTTGTTAAAAACTGCTAAGTCTGAAACTATTATATTTTGATGCCATGTTTGCTTGATGCTATAGTCCTATCCATTCATTTTTTGGAATTTCCAGTGACCATGTCTTGAAGTACATGTTATGCTCTATCCATCCATGCCCTTGTTTGCAATTATAGGTTGCTGTAGCCTGTCTCTTTCTTGCTCTCAAGTTGTCATTATGATAAACTGTCAGCCTGTTAATAGCATGTTCAATTTGGCAAAGATTGTTGTAATCCTTCTATGCCTCCTATGGAGTTGTGCCAATGGAGTTATTTGGAGCATGTCTGGCCTACTACATGTTCATGAGCTTTTCTTGCTTATTAGAATTGATATGGTTGCTGTTATATGCCTCCAAAGTCAGCATCATAATGTTGTTGTTTGCATTCCCAGATTTTCACAAAGTCTTGGAATCTGCTATATCATGTTTGCGTTTTGTTTTGATGAATTCCATGAACCTGTTGCTCTCATGTATATGCCATGTTGTGTTCCTTGAGCTCCATGTTATGTTCTAGCATGCCATGCTTTTGCTTGTCATGTTCTTGTGTTGTAGCTTAATTATTTCTTACCTCCAACATGTCAACATATTAACTCTGCTCATGTATATGCTCTGTTTTCCACTAAGTCATAATCTGTGATATAAAGTTGGCTTGTTGCCTTGATCATGTTGGATTACTATTGATGCCTATGGACCTGGTCCTTATTGATATTGGAAGCATGCTATCTTTACTTCAAGTTCATGCTATGCTTGTGTCAATCTTGTTCTTGTAACTTGTTTGTTTGTTGCTCGCAAGATGCCTAGTTGCTGTTTTGAATAACTTGTCCTTTAATCTTGTTTCGTGTGTATGTGTTGAATCGTGGCTCCGTTTGGAACGTGCTCTTTATGAAACTTGCTTGGTTTTGCAGGTAGATGAATCATGTCATGTTGCACACATGTTTTGAGTGTTGTGCTGATGTTTGAGTGCATTTTGCATCAATGCCATGTGTAACTTGTTTTGCTCATATCTTCTAGGCCGTAGCTCCGAATTAAATGACCTTTATATGTAACTTGACTAGAAATTCATGTAGATCATCATGGTGCATGTTAACCTCCTGCTTAACAACTTGAACTTAAGGTTTGTTCAGTTCTGGAATAATTTCGAAATTTGCATATGAGGACTTACCGGAATTGTTATATGTTGTCTCCGACCTCATTTAAACTTGCTTTGTGTGATGTTCTTGTATGCATCATCTCTTGCCATGGTTTGCATCATGTAGCATTGTCATGTATCATACTTGGTTGAGCATCTTGTCTTTTTTATGTGTGGTGTGCTACCATGTTGTTTGCTTCTTCTCGTTAGTTCCTGTTTCGTTGCGATCTTGACGATTCGTTCGTCTACGCTTGGTTCGTTTGCGTTTCTTCTTCTTCTTCTTCATGGACTTGCTCTTCTTCCTGGCGGGATCTCAGGCAAGATGGCCATCACCTTGGATACCTTTACTATCATTGCTATGCTAGTTGTCTCAATGCTATCGCTATATGTCGCGCTGCCTATCTCTTGTTGTCAGCCTCTCATTGTAGGCACGAAACCTTTAAACTTTGACACCTTCCCAGCAGACCGTTGTATGGCTATGTTACCGCTTGCTCAGCCCCTCTTATAGCGTTGTTAGTTGCAGGTGAAGATGAAGATTGCTCCATGTCGGAACTGGATTGTTGGCATATCACAATATCTCTTACTATAAATAACACACATATATATTTGGCAATGGGTGGAAGGCTTGGCCTTTTGCTCGGTGTTTTGTTCCACTCATGCCGCCTTAAGAACCGATAAACCGATGTTATGTTCCTTTAGTTTGTGTTCCTAACACAGTTGAGGTTTATGCCCCCCCCCCCCTTGCTTCTTCCCTTAAAGTAAAGCTTTCCCGGGGAGATCCAACTTTAGTTTTACCGGTTTCCTAATAACTAAAACTTGCCGAGGGAGTTGCAAACCTGAGGATTATTTTAATCAATCCCTCGGGCTAGTGCTCGTTTTGAGTGTTGGTCCACCGACCTAGCAGTCGACGGTGCCACCTCGGGGCAACTCGAGTAGTCTAGCTATCGTCCACTTTGCATAGATGGATGAGTCCGTAGATAGAGAGCGCGCACCTCTAGACGCGGGTCTGACTCACTGGGAGATCTCCTTGGGCTAGTTTTCCTTTCTTCGAAGAACTTGTGCACCGGGATTCCGAGGACGCTCGGGCCTTCCCTAAGATAAGAGGTTTTACCTTTGCTGATCGTGAGAGTTTGTTATGGGCTAAGTTGGGACACCCCTGCAGGGTTATGATCTTTCGAAAGCCATGCCCGCGGTTATGTGGCAGATTGGAATTTGTTAATATCCGGTTGTAGAGAACTTTACACATGATCCGAAATAAAAAAAATACACCAACCGCGTGAGTAACCGTGATCGCCTCTTTTCATTTCGAGAAGAGAACACGATGGGGTTATGTTTGGACGTAAGTAGATAGGATCACTTAGTGATCACTACTAGTTTTCGACCATTTGTGCAGATGCTCTTATTATACTTGGAATCGTAAGTTAGCCACCATACAATGCTTAGCCGCTGTTGCAACCTCACCACTTATCCTTCCATACCCATTAAGCTTTTCTAGTCTTGATACCCATGGTTATGGGATTGTTGAGTCCTCATGGCTCGCAGATACTACAACAACAGTTGCAGATGCAGGTTTGACGTGAGAGCGATGTTTACTTGTGTTGGAGTTCCTTCGTCTTCTTCTTCTTCATCAATCTTGGGATAGGTTCCTGGTCGGCAGCCTGGGATAGCAGGATGGATGTCCTTGTTCTTTCATGTGTTTTAAAACGTAGTCGGATGTCTTGTGTAAGATTTGTTGTATTCATATCATAGTTGTATGAATTATATGTATCCCCATCTACTTATGTAATGTTATCATGTAATGAAATCCATCTTGCTAAGCGCTCGAAATGCGGTTGTGTCCCCATCACGAGTTCATCACGTGATCTGGATAGAATCGCATCTTGGGCGTGATAAGTTGGTAGCAGAGCCTCGACCGACCATAGGAGCCCCCTTGCTTGATCGTAGAATGGCCGTTGTTGAGTCTAGAAGAAAACTTTTTTGGAGTCTAGTTATATCGGAGAGTAGGAATTATTTTTACTCCTCAGCCCCTTCGTTGCTCTGGTCAGGAATCTTGATGTAGGTGTTTTGAATTACTCCTCTTCCCCTTGAAATTTTTTTAGGATCACGTAGTTAGTTTTCGTTCGTTGTGCGGTCAGCCCTTTTCATCCGGTGCAATTCTCGTCTAGTTATCCTGATCCTCTTTGCCTTTTGCAAGATCAGTCCTCGGTTCTTTCCAACCGGCGTCATTTTCCCCATTAGAAGTGGTCTTTCTTTTCCCACCCGCATACCCTTTTCTTCTCGAAGTTGGAGTCCGTAATCGAGTAGCCATCCTACTAGTGTGAAGTCTTTGAATTCCTTTGATCAATTATTTCAACTCGTGCATTCTCATCTAGTCTATCATCCTTCATCTCTTTTCTTCTCCGATGAATTCTCATCTCGTTCGTCGTTCTTCATCTCTTTTCTTCGCTAGTGGATTCAATTCAAGTATTCGGTGTTCATCATATTCTTTTCCTTACCTCAAATGTTTCCTCTTGCTCGTTCGACTCTCGCCATTTAATTGTTCCGGAGTTTCAAAGAAATATCAGGAGATTCGTTTGTGTTCCAATTAATTCGAGGTTGTCACCTCATTCGAGTCTTTCAATCATTCTAGTGTATCATTTCCCATTCAAACAATCCTTTTCAACGGTGTTATCTTCGGTGGGCCCTAACCCACAGGTCTATTCCCAGGATCTTACCTGACTCTTCTAATTTTTCCGGAGTTATTCTCAAATTATTTTCAAGTGTGATATAAGTATGGATTCCACTAGTCATATGCCTTCTCCAAGCTCGCTTTCAAATTCTTTTCATGTGTGGTTCAACCTTTCCTCTTTTCATTCGTTCGGAGTATCTCAACAATTTTGGTGGTGTCCCTCGTCCTCATTTGAGACCGAAGAAGATTTCCTCTAAATTTTGTCTGTTCTTGTGAAGATTTGTGATTATATATTCATGTAATCTTCTCAAATTATTCCGTTTGTCATAAATTCTTTTCCTTACCCATCCTGAGTATTTCAGGAATTGTTTTCATGTCGATCCTCTGAAGGCCATCATTTTGAGAAGAGTTCTTCGTTCTTCGTTCTCAGTTTTCAACTTCGTCCTCCAACTATTCTTCATTGATGCATCTGCGTTCGTCTCCGTATTCTTTCGGTGCTTCGTCCAAGTATTCTTAAAATGGTCTGCGATATCTTCGTTCACTTGTATCTAAATTTCCTCAAGTGCTTTATTTTTCCCGGTGATTCATTCTCTTTTATTCGCTCAATTTCAATTCCTATGGTGGTTTGGTCAAGAATCCTTTTTCATTTGTTATCATGTCAATTCATTCGTTATTTCCAATCCTATGAGTGGTTCATGAAGACTTTCTCAAGTATCGTGTGGTATTTCCCACTAATCTTTTTCAACACGAATAAGTGGTATGCAAATCCATTGCTTCTCATCATTTAATTGACAAAGGATAAGCATAATATAATTCTTATTCTTGTTTCATCATGTTTATTATTCCCTTCCTTCAGAATTGTTCATGATATATAAATTCTAATCCAAAGTGTTTTCATCTGTTTTCTCCGGAGTTCAAAGTTTACTCGGCTATCTCGGCGGAACATCCATCTAAATCATCGCAAGGCTATATTCTTATTCTTTTCATACTCCGTTCCGCCTTTTGTTATCGGAGTTCGCCATGGTGGTTCATCATGAGTTAAATTCATTTGTCAAGTGTTCATCAATAATTCTTTTGGAGCAGCTCAAGTATTCTTCTTCTCGCATCTCCAAAATGCAAATAATTGATCGTATTCTTTTGAAGTGGAGTTTTGTATTTCTTCATCCTCAGCTACTCAATCATTCGTTGCGGCATAATTTCACCTCAAATTTTGGGATGATTTTCTATAAGTCCACAACAAGTTAATTCTTTCATTGTTGACTTTCCAACAACTCCATTCTTCCCTTCTTCGCAAGGATGCTTTCAAATTATTTTGTGCTAGAAGATGTTGTTCTACCTCCTTTCTTCACTTTCTTAATTTGATCCGGAGGCATTGTATTGTTACTCTCGACAAGTATTATTCCATCTTCTCAAGTTTTTGTTCTATTCCATTCATGTTCAACCGGAGTGCTGTGTAATTTGCTACTTCTATTCCTTTTCTCTCCCTTTTTTTAGAGTGGTTACAAATTCATTTGTGTTCCTTGAGCTTTGTTTCGTGTCTTTCAACCATCAAGATTCTTGTAATGTTCATTTTTCCTCTTTTCTAATGAAGCTTCTCAATCTTGTTAATCTCCGTTGTATTATTTGTTTCCTTAAAGTTCATTCATCCTCTTATGATTCTTTTGCTTCACTCATTTGTCCAAGAAGAACTTTGTTCTTCCGATTCCTCTTCCGTCTCGTTCCTAAGATCTCGGGATGAGATCTCTTGTTAGTAGGGGACTATTGTGATGCCCCGAGACCGAAGCGCTAGGTGTCTTCCAGATATTCGTTGTTGTTTCTATGTCATTTGCTTGCGTGTTGCATTTTGCCATGTCATCATGTGCATTTCATCTGCATAGTTTTCAAAACGTGCATCCCTCCTTAATTGACGAGCCCCCTCGTCCTTTCCATTGTCCGTTTTGAGCCCAGACACACTTGCGCGCACCCGTCGCACCTCTCTGTTCTTGTTTCGTGAGTGGGAGGAAAACATCCTCGGAATGGGCCGAGAGTTGTCGAGTGGTCTTGGTATAACACCGGTAGACCACCTGTCAAATGCCGTTCCATTTGGATGTCGTTTGATGCCCAAACGGTTAACTGTGTTAACCTCCGAAAGCCTTTTCTCTTTCAGCCCAGCACCCCTCCACAACTGCCCACTAGCCTGCCTAAGCCCCCTCCATGCTATTCGTCGTTGGATCACGATCGTGTGGGCGAAAACCGCACCTCAATAGCCCTCTCCTAGCTCCCTCTACCTATAAAACAGCCACCCCCTCGTCCAAATCCGGGTAAAAAACCCTAAATCCAACTCCCCTCTCTGCGTCGGACACGTTCACTGCCGCCGGACGCGTCCGCCGACCTCCCCGCCGCCACGTGGCAGTCCCCTAGTGGACACCTCGCCCGCGCCGACTTCCCCGCTGTCGGGCCTGCCACGGCCTGAGGCCGGCCCTCCCGGCCCGCGCTTCCGCCCCGCGCCCCGCGCCCTCCGCCTTCGATCCTCGACCGCCCGGCCCCCATCGCGCCGCCGCCGAGTCCCTCCGTCGTGCGTGCTGAACCCCGAGCTTGCCGGACCCCGTCACCCCGACCTGCACCGCCATCCTCACCGCTCCGCCACCACGCCGCCGACCGCCGGCACCACACCGATTGGCCGGACCTCGCCTTGCCTTGCCGCCTGCGCCTACTCCGGCCACCACCACCCTCGGCGGGCACCCCGTCTTCCTCATCGTCTACGGCCGGTGCCATCTTCTGGATCCGATGGATCGGGACGAGATCCACCCGGATCCCATCCAAAAGCCGGCCAGTGTCCCCAGATCTCTCTGTCCCGCATCTCCTCGTCCCACTTTTCGCGGGGGGTAATTTCCTCTAAGTCTCCGGAATGTTTTATTATGTTACTCTCTTTGCCATGCCATAACTCCGTGCTCGTAGCTCCGTTTCGCATACATGATATGCTGATTTGTTCGTCTCAGAGTGCTCTACATGTTGATATGGTTTGCATGTATGTTAGGTTTCATCTTGATGTCTTAATCTTCGTTGCCAAACTATTGTTGATGTTACTGTTCAGCTCTAGTTGTGCGTTAACAACATGTTAGCTTGTTTGGAAGGTCATATCTTTGTGCATATTGGTCCAAATGGAGTGTAAGATATGTCAAAATGTTCATCTTGTGATGCTCTTCATGATGGACGCATTTGCATACATGTTAGGTGGCATTATGCCATAATTATCCCTGTTACAAAACTGCTTGTTGCTGTTAAGATGCTGAAACTTTTATAACTTGTTGTTTTATCTTTTTCATAGCATTTTGCATGATTTTTGTTTGAGCATCATGTCAACATATGTTAGGAGCACAATCATGTCATCTTTGAAATGGTGTAATTTGTTTGTCATGATATGCCTTGTGGTCAGTGAAACAAGCTTGCAAAGTGACCTACTCACTGTTTGCTGTCTTCTGAGACTTGTTAAAAACTGCTAAGTCTGAAACTGCTATATTTTGATGCCATGTTTGCTTGATGATACAGTCCTATCCATGCATGTTTCGGAATTTCCAGTGACCATGTCTTGAAGTCCATGTTATGCTCTATCCATCCATGCCCTTGTTTGCAATTATAGGTTGATGTAGCTTGTCTCTTTCTTGCTCTCAAATTGTCATTACGATAAATCTGTCAGCCATTAAAACCATGCTCAATTTGGCAAGGCTTGTTGTAATCATTCTATGCCCTCCTATGGAGTTGTGCTAATGGAATTATTTGGAGCATGCCATGCCTACTACATGTTTGTGACCTTTTCTTGCTTATTAGAATTGATATGCTTGATGTTATATGCCTCCAAATTCAACATCATAATGTTGTTGTTTGCATTCCTAGATTTTCATAAAGTGTGGGAATCTGCTATATCATGTTTGCATTTTGTTTTGATGAATGCCATGAACCTGTTGCTCTCATGTATATGCCATGATGTGTTCCTTGAGCTCCATGTTATGTTCTAGCATGCCGTGCTTTTGCTTGCCATGTTCTTGTGTTGTAGCTTAATTATTTCTTGCCTCCAACATGTCATCATATTAACTCTGCTCAGGTATATGCTCTGTTTTCCACTAAGTCATAATCTGTGATATAAAGTTGGCTTGTTGCCTTCATCATGTTGGATTACTCTTGATTCCTATGGACCTGATCCTTGTTGATATTGGAAGCATGCTATCTGTAGTACAAGTTCATGCTATGCTTGTCTCTATCTTGTTCTTGTAACTTGTTTGTTTGATGCTCGCAAGATGCCTAGTTGCTGTTTTGAACAGCTTGTCCTTTAATCTTGTTTCGTCTGTATGTGTTGAACCGTGGCTCCGTTTGGAGTGTGCTCTTTATGAAACTTGCTTGGTTTTTCATGTAGATGCATCATGTCATGTTGCATCCATGTTTTGAGTGTTGTGCTGATGTTTGAGTGCATTCAATGCCATGTGTAACTCGTTTTGCTCATATCTTCTAGGCCGTAGCTCCGAACTAAATGAAATTTATATGTAACTTGACTAGAAATTCGTGTAGATCATCATGGTGCATGTTAACCTTCTGTTTAACAACTTGAACTTAAGGTTTGTTCAGTTGTGGAACTATTTCGAAATTTGCATATGAGGAATTACCGGAATTGTTATATGTTGTCTCCGGCCTCATTTAAACTTGCTTTGTGTGATGTTCTTGTATGCATCATCTCTTGCCATGATTTGCATCATGTAGCCTTGTCCTGCATCATACTTGGTTGAGCATCTTGTCTTTTTTATGTGTGGTTTGTTTACCATGTTGTTTGCTTCTTCTCGTTAGTTCCTGTTTCGTTGCGATCGTGAGGATTCGTTTGCCTACGCTTGGTCCGTCAGTGTGGCTTCTTCTTCTTCGTGGACTCGTTCTTCTTCCTAGTGGGATCTCAGGCAAGATGACCGTCACCTTGGATACCTTACTATCATTGCTATTCTAATTGTCTCGATGCTATCACTATATGTCGCGTTGCCTATCTATTGCTGTCAGCCTCTCATTGTTGGCATGAAACCTTTAAACTTTGACACCTTCCCAGCAAACCGTTGTATGGCTATGTTACCGCTTGCTCAGCCCCTCTTATAGCGTAGTTACTTGCAGGTGAAGGTGAGGATTGCTCCATGTCGGAACTTGGATTGTTGGCATATTACAATATCTCTTACAATAATTAACACACACATATATTTGGCAATGGGTGGAAGGCTTGGCCTTTTGCTCGGTGTTTTGTTCCACTCATGCCGCCTTAAGAACGGATAAACTTGTGTTATGTTCCTTGAGTTTGCGTTCCTAACACGGTCGGGGTTTATGGGCCCCTTACTTCTTCGCTTAAAGTTAAGATTTCCCGAGGAGATCCAACTTTGGTTTTACCATTTGCTTAATAATTAAAACTTGCCGAGGGAGTTGCAAACCTGAGGATTATTTTAATCTACCCCCGGGCCAATCCTCATTTTGAGTGTTGGTCCACCTACCTAGAAGTCTGCGGTGCCTCCTCGGGGCAACTCGAGTAGTCTGGCTATCATCCACTTTGCATAGACGGATGAGTCCGTAGATAGAGAGCGCGTGGCTCTGGACACGGGCCTGACTCACCGGGAGATCTCCTTGGGCTAGTTTTCCTTTTTAGAAGAGATTGTGCACCGGGATTTCGAGGACGCTGTCAGTGTTCTGGGAACTGGGGTACCTAGACTTTCCTGCCTGCGGCCTAGGGCGTGGCTCGTCCAGCGGCCTGGTATGGCCCAACCTCGTTAGCGACAACTCAAGACCCTCGCGAGGGCCCAGCCTCGTGAGGCGGAAGACACAAGACTTCCCCTGGGGCGGCCTCGCTAGGCTGGCTCCCCAGGAGTGGAGATATCAAGGCAAGGGGCAGCTCGCGAGGTCCTCATGACGTGAGCCATGATGACCATGGCCAGGCGGGCGCTAGCGGGCGCAGGGTGCCAGTTTCCTCTTTGGTGCTAAAGGGGCAGGCGCAGGCGAGGAGTCCCGAGGCATCGGGCAAAGTATCCATATCGGTGTAATGAGACCAAGACCAGCAGGAGGGCAGAGCGGAGGTCATCACGGAGCCCACGGCGGCGTCACCACCAGAGCCTTTGGCAGGCGAAGACCACCTTTTGTCAGGATAGCTTGTACTAGTTCTCCCCCTTCAAATTTGCCCGTTGTGGGATCCCTTCCCGCTCAATATTTGGGAAGAGGACCGGGGCCTCTATAAATAGGACTAGCCACCACCATACATGGATCATCTCATCTTGAGCTGACCCAACCTAGAGGGCATCTGATAAGGAGCCAATCATACACACAACAAGCCCATCCGAGCACAAGAACACCTCTCCTAAGGAGGCCGTTCTTCCCTTGTACTAGTTCTTCCCCAGCCTATAAGGCAATCCACCACACCACACTGGTTTAGAATATTACACCACAACGGTGGCCCGAACCAGTATAATCCTTTCTGTCCCTTGTTCTTTCACTACAAAAATAAAGAGACATCTATGACATTTTGGGCCGAACGAATTTTTTTCTGTCATACTTATGACACTTCTATGACAATAATTGTGACAAAACACGGTATCATCATAGATGTGGTGGCGTCCTACTCCTGTGACAAAAAATCATGACAGAAAATGGGCTTTTCGTCCTGGGCGGGCCGGAGACGCAACTGCATGACATTCTTTGGGCCGTCCATGACGGAAAAAAACCATGGTAGAAGCGAGGGCGAGGAAAATATCGGGGTGTTTCCGGTTACGGTGGGTGGTCGGGGCCGAGCGATGCGCGTTTCTCTCGTACACGCACGCGCGTGGGTGCAAGGCGTTGGGCTCTAACTGAACCCGAGCGAGGCGTTGGGCTCTAACTGAACCCGAGCGTTTGCACTGCAGGCTACGCGTTACTGAACCCGATCGAGCGATTCATTCGCTACTGCTGCTAACTGAAGCTGATCGATGTTGCCTCTACATGAACAGTGAGCGCTACTGGGGGGTTTGGATGAACAGTTCCCGGTGGGGGTGGATGAACATGACCCTGTTGTAATGCCTAGGATGGTACTATACCTCCTACGTGTCGAGGCACGACTTAAAGGTATAAGCCCATTCTGGAATGATCTCAAGTTTGGTATCTTTGCACGACTCATGTAAAAGAGGGATTAAATTGCAAAAGGAGATAGTTGGCTTACACTCGCCACTTCACACAATACATTACATAAGCAAGACATCATTCAAAACATCACAACCCGACTACGGGCGAAGATCCAAAAGAAAGATACCAAAACAACTTAAAGCCACAGGTCAAGATTGAATCCTAGTAGAAACCACTACTGATCGTCGAAAACGTCACAAGCATACGGCCAAACACTCTTCATCGAGCTCCCAGTGAAGCACTGATCCAACTCCTGCATCATTCTCGGCTGAACCTGCATCTGGTGTTGTAGTATCTGTGAGCCACGAGGACTCAGCAATCCCATAACCATGGGTACCAAGACTAGCAAAGCTTTAAGGGTAGGAAGGAGGGTAGTGTAGAGGTTGCAGCAGCGGCTAAGCATAATATGGTGGCTAACTTACGAGCACAAGAATAAGATGAGCATCTATGCAAACGGTCGCAAACTAGAAGTGATCGCTAAAGATCCTGAACTACATACGAGTCAAACATAACCCCACCGTGTTCTCTTCTCAAAGTGAAAAGAGACAGTCACGGTTACTCACACAGTTGTGTGTTTTACTTCGGATCCTCTGTCAAGTTTTCTACAACCAGACATTAACAAATTCCAATCTGCCACATAACCGCGGGCACGGCTTTTGAAAGATCATAACCCTGCAGGGGTGTCCCAACTTAGCCCATCACAAGCTCTCACGATTAGCTGAAGTGATAAATATAATATCATCACCCCTTATCTTAGGGAAACCGATCAGGCTCGGCATCCCGGTGCACAAGACATTTCGACAATGGTAAAACAAGTCCAGCAAGACCTCCCGGTGTGTCGACACCCTGATAGTAGCCGCGCGTATCTCGTCTCAGGCCACAACCGGATGGGCGATTCTACAGGTTGTACCAGATACCTCGAGTTTCCCCGAGGCGGCCGCGCAGAGCCCCCGTTTGGGACCAACACCATCAGCACTGGCCCCCCCTGCTATGTAGAAAAATCCTCGAGTAGCGCTAACTCCCTATGCAATTTAATTAATTAATTAAGTTGTTATTATGAGCAAATTAAAACCAATGTTGGGCCTTGCTGGAGGAGTTTTATTCAAAGTCGAACTGTCAAGGGGTCCCCATCCACCCATCGTGTAAGGAACGCAAAATCAAGGAACATAATGCCGGTTTATCGGCGCCTAAGGTGGCATGAGTGGAACAAAACACCGAGCAAAAGGCCAAGCCTTCCACCCATGCCCAGTATATAGGTGTGTTAATAATAATAATAGATATTGTGATATACCAACAACAAGTTCCCTCCTGGAACAAACTTCATCTTCACCTGCAACTAACAACGCTATAAGAGAGACTGAGCAAGTGGGTAACATAGCCAAACAGTGGTTTTGCTAGGAAGGTTTCAAAGGTTAGAGGTTTCATGGCAACAAGGAGAGGCTGACATAAAAGATGGGTAGCGCAACATGTAACGATAGCATCGAGACAACTAAGCATGGCAATGGTAGTAAAGGTATCCAAGGGTATGATCATCTTGCCTGGGATTCCGCAAGGAAGAAGAACGGTTCCATGAAGTAGACGGAGCAACATAGTCGAGCGAATCCTCACAACTCCGGAACGAAACCGAAGCTAACAAGAGAAGCAACCGGAAAGAAGCAAACAACACGATAAACACACAAGCATAAACATGGCATACGATGCACATCCAAGTATGATGCATGTCCGGTTTAAATATGCATGTCATGGCAAAGTGCACAAACAACACTACAAGTTAAGTGGAGCTCAATATGCAACGAGTTGCATATTGACGAAACACCACATTTTAATTATTTAATTGACTCTCGTTTATTTACAAGACAAGATTAAATGTTTGTTAACATAGCAAGAGGTGAAGCAAAAACAAACTACCTATTTAGGCATTTTAAATGAGGCCGAAAATAACAACAACAAATCCGGAAAACCCCATGAGCATATTTAGTAATTTTAAGCAAACAACAATTCACACATTTTGAACATATTAATGTTGTTATCATGATGCGGATGACATGATCAAGTTTATGCAATTTTATTAGAAGTTGACATGAAGAGATAAGGAGCACTTGTCACCGTGGTGGAAGGAAAGGGTGCCATGGCAACGATCCAAAAATGATGCAACACAACATCTCGGTTCTGGTAACTCGTTGAGAGACCGGTGCAAAAGGAAAAGGTGGCGTGGACGGGCGGAACAAGATGAAAGGTGGGGTGATCCCGTCACCGGGTTCCCACGGGTCGGCGACGAGGCAACCAAGGAGCATGACAAAAGGTGATACGGGCACGGAGCACACAAGGAAAACATTTCATACAACACATGCATTCACCCACGGGTCATCGTCTCGGGGTTATACCATCGGAACGTTCTTTTCGCGGCGGTTCGAGATCGTAGAGGAAGTAGTGGTACATGGGTCGTAGAGGAAGTAGTCGAACACGTTATGTAGCCATTCTCGCGATTCGTAGAGGTAGTAGGCGTTCCGTTTCTGAAGAGGTACTTGTCACATCGCCGAGCGTAGTGGTACTTGTCGCGTCGTCTTGTGTAGTCGTTCCTGTTCGTAGATGTTCATGTCATCGGAGGGGTACTTGTCGCGGCAACGGACGTCTTCGGGGCGACGGTAGTCGAACTTGGAGCTCGTTTTCCCATACATGTTCGGGTCGTCATGGTACTTGTCGGGGTCGTGGTCTCGGCATCATAGTTGTACACATTTCGTAGACGAACTTGACGGTTCCGATGGCTCCGGCCACCGTGGTACTTGGACTTTGCAGAAAAAATAACAGCAGCAACAAAACAAGCACGACACGGTCTCGGAGCAGCGAGGAGCAGTGGCCAGCAGGTCGAGGAGGGACTTGGCACAGCAGCCGAGAGCTTCACGGCGGCGGCTTGAGGCGTTGAGTGGAGGTCCTGTGGCGAGGCGGAGGGCGCCGGGAACGGAGCAAACTTGGCGAGGGGAGGTGCTGGACGAGGCCCTGGTAGGAGACAGCGCGGGCGAGGGAGCTCCTCTCCCTCGAGCGGGAAGGTGTGGCGCGGGGCGACAGGCGGCTGGCCGTCGCGGACGAGGCACAGGCGCGGGCTCTGCTGGCTTCGGTCGTCGGCAAAAAGGTGGCGAGGTCTCGCGGGCGCGAAGGAGACCGGACAGAGCAGGATACGAGGCGGCATCAGGCGGCTTGAGGATGGGGAGGCCGGAGGACGAGGCCTCGGGGCATTGGCGATGGAGGGCGGTCGCGGGCCGGCCTCCTGGCGCGCGGGAGGTGGATGGCCCGAGGCGCAGGCCGCTCCGGCTCCTGGAGGAGGAGGCGCTCGGGGAGGGACGTAGTGGCTCCGCGCGAGGAGAGCAGAGCTCGAGCTGGAGGTCGAAGGGAATCGGGGGACGGGAGAGGTGAGCGAGGGAGATCGAGGGTTCGGGCGAGATTGGGACTGGTGCGGGCTGCGAGGGGAGAGCGAGGGGTGGCGGCGGTCGGGAGGGAGAGTAGGGATCGAGCAGAGCTCTCCCTGCGACTAGGGTTAGGGGAATGGAGTCGGGCTTGGAGGGAAGTTTGGGCCTGATGGGCCAGGGGCGCGGTCGGATGGCCTAGAGGCCGGCTGGGTTGGCCTCTCTTGCTGGTTTTGGCTGCTCCCCTCCTCCACTTCTCTTTGAATTACAGACAAAAAAAATAGGAAGAAAGAAAAGAGAGAAGAAGGTTAGGAGAGTAGAGGGCATGGGGTTAAACATCTAGACTCACAAAAATGTGAGGAATATAAATAAAATTGTCTGAGGACTTTTGGAAGAAGAAAATTCAACAAGTTTGAATAAAAGTCAAACTTTTTGAATTTAGAAATCCATTTAGATGAAATTCAAATGGGTTGGAATTTCAAGAGATGGCCCTACACATTGGATGTGATTTATGGGAAGATTTGGAACATTTGTGGTTGAAGTAAAATTGCAACACAATTTTACTAAAAGGCCTCAAAGGAAGAAATGAAGTTGAATTGGATAAAAGAAAATTGAAGAATGGTGCAATTGTGTTATAGGTGATTCCAAGGAATGGAATATTTATAAATATAGCTCCCTAATAATATTGAGAGGCTTTTATATGTTATAAAGAGAAGTCATCCTTCCATCGATTTAAATGGACCGAAGGTCCACACAATTTATTTAGGTTGAGATGCAAAAAAATATGACATGATGGCATGATGACATGATGCAAAGCAAAAATAAATAAAGCAAGCACAACAGAAACACACGGGAGAACCCGGAACATCTGGAATCTTCTGGAATCTTCTGGAATCTTCTGGGACGTCGGTCTTTGGGAGTCACAACTCTCCCACACTAACAGAGGATCTCGACCCGAGATCCTAGAGATGGCACCGGATAAAAACGAAAAAGGAAGAGGTAAAACAAAGTTGCTTCTTTGACAGACGAGTGAAACCAGGAACCTTGAGAGGTTGAACAAACTGAAAGAAGAATACAACAGAGATGAACGAATATGAAAACTCCGTTAGAAAGAGGAACAAGGAACATTATGAGAACCTTGTAGGTTGAAAGACATGAAACAAGAGCTTACGAACCAAAAGGATATGAAACCGCAACGGTACAGCCAAGGAATAAGAATGACAGAATCGGGCAGCACTCCGTCTGAAAATGGAAGGAATTAAACAAGAACTTGAGTAGATGGAATGATACTGGATGAATCAACAACATATTGCCTCCGAAACAATTGAAAGAATGGCACAAAGGGTAAGAAAGATTTCAGATAGCACTCCGGTTAAAAAGATAGGCAAAACTTGATAAGATGAGAGAACTTGAATGAAGAATACCACACTCCGGTTAAATAGATAAACAAGGAAAAGAACATGATCTTGACAAAACGAGATTATGGGACAACAAGGGCAATATCACAATGCCTCCGGAATGAAAGAATAGCATATAGATCAACGAAAGAAATGAATGGAGAAGAAAAAAAATGACATCTTCTCCCACAAATGAATTAGGAAAACCTCCTTACAAAGAAGGGTTGAATGGGGTTGATGGAAAAATCAACAACGAAAACGAATAAGCTTGATGTGGGCTTATGGAAAACATCTCAAAATTATGAGGTGACAACCGGCCACTTACGAGAACATTTGATTGGATTGGGATCAACAGGGAGACGAAAAACTTATTTCACCGGAATGATAAATGAAGAACTTGGGTCATTTATAAGCACCACAATAGCAACAATCCTTAGGGAAAGCTTTTAGGTGAATACAACCCAAGATAACTCCAAGAGATAAAAATGGGGGTAGAAAGGATCTCCTAAGAGAAAGAAATGATGGTTTTAAATATCTCATTCTTGACAACTTGTGAATCATGAAACATGAAGGAAAATTGTCAAAATTGGCATACCACCATCTCAAGCAATAAAGGTAGAAATAATTGCACTTGGAAAGCATGATGAAGAATGCTTGAGCTCCAACAAGAATCTTGATGAAGACTTCGAGGATGAATTAAATGATGATGAACCACCATGAAGAACTCCGATAATGAAGCACGAGAAGTGAAAGATGAAAAGAATAAGATTCAAGGCCTGCGATGAATTAGATGGAGCTTTGAAATGATATAATTGAAATAACTTGAAGCTCCGGAAAACAAGATGAACAACTTGAAACCTAGAATTTATTCCTCATGAATAAACTCTAAATGAAGGGATTAATCCACTTGGATGAAATAAGAATAAGAATTATGTTATGCGTATCCTTCATCAATTTAGATTGACGACAAGCAAAGGATTTGGCATACTACTTATTCTTGTTGCAAAGAATTAAAGAGAGATCTAGCACAAGCTTGGGTAACTCTTCAACGAACCACCGGTAGGATTATGAAAAGAGCAAATGAATTAAAACGATAACACGAAAGAGTAATCTTGAATGCACCACCGTAAGAATATGGAGACGAACGAAGAGACATCAATGAAGAATAGTTGGAGGACGAAGTTGAAAACTGAGAACGAAGAACTCTTCTGAAATGATGGCCTTCGGAGGATCACAATGGAAAGGATTCATTAAATGCTTCGGATGGTATATAAAAGAATTGCTCCCAATCTGAACAATAATGAGGATGGCATGAAGCTAGAACCACGAATCTTGAAGAGAACAGGCCAAGATTTAAGAGAAACACTTCTCCGGTCTTCAAATGTTGAGAATGAAGACGAGAAATGCCATGATAAATTTCGAGATACTCCGGAATGAAAAATTAAAAGGTTGAACCAATGATGAAAAGAATTTGAAAGCGATCTTAAGTCATATGACTGATGGAATCCATACTTACGTCACACTTGAAAAGAATTTGAGTATAACTCCAGAAAAATTAGAAGAGTCAGGTAAGATCCTGGGAAAAGACCTGTGGGTTAGGGCCCACTAAAGAAATCACCGTTGAAAAAGATTGCTGAAGAGATATTGCACCGGTTGAATTAAATGGCTGAATAAGATTATAATCCTGAAAATAGTTTGAACGGATTAAGAATGGAATTATGAATCTTCAGCACTCCGGATATGAATAACAAGATGAGAATGATTAATTGGTGCACCGGAATAAGAAAGCATTGTGAAAAAAAAGGAAAAGGATAAGATCAACACCGAAATCTTGAATTACATCCACCGGCAGAATTTGAGAACAAAAGAATGATGAACTTGAAGCTCTTGAGCATCTGCATGATAATTCACCGGATAAGAACATTGAAGGAAAAGAATGAAGAAATATCTCATGAATAAAATGGATACTTCATCTGAGAATTCCTTGCTCCGAGAAGAAGAAGGGTGGGACGGTGGGGAAAACAAAGACAACTTGGGAAGAATGAAACATACAAATCGTCGGATTTCTCAACGGCGTCCGTATGGAATAACTTGAAGAGAAGGCACACCGGTTGAAAAGGATTAACATGAAAATCTCGATGGTCAAGAAGAATTAGCACTCCCATAGAAATATGAGAACACCGATTAGGAAAGGTATGGAATCAACATTTGACATCGAAGCAACTCGAATACTAGAATCAAAACGAAACAAAGGATACATATGTTTATGAAGAAGATTATGTTTATGAAGAAGATTATGTTGCAACATATCTATCCGAACAGAGAATTGAACGAATGAATTCCGTAGGTACATCAGCTTGTCGAGAAGCCACTTGGAGAAAAAAAGGTAAATAAAACAACAAGGAACAGATAGAACAAATACAAGATAGAAGCTTCATTCCACATATTCGTGCTGAAAGCTCATGGAACATGTTACAAAAGGGTTTTTCAATCCCCGGATCAGCATAGCCAAGGACCCTTTAAGATGCAACTCCCGATCGAAACAAGCCCATAAAACCACTTCACTCAATGTAGAACCCTGAACTTCATATCATGCACTCGTTGGAAGAATGCCTAGAACTACTAGATGAATCCACCTATTAATTTCCGAAAGTTTCCAGTTATGAAATCAGGTGTTGGGGATACAGGGGAAGCACCGCGCACTCAACTCTAAACCTACATCCAGCTGTATCCATCCTTCAACACATAACCAGTTGTTTCCGGAAACCGTTTACCTCGGACCTTCGAAACGCATCTACTATACAAGCTATGGCAATACTCCCGAACTACCTCCCCAGTACTGGGTGATGTCGGGGTTATCTTGCCACTAACCGCATAGGAGAGTTTTCGATGTCGGCCATCTAAAGTATTCTAGTACTGCCGTGATATATTTGTGACGACAACACCTCGGAGCTCAACTCCCCGGGACACTGCCACAACCCCTAATGACAGGAGGCATCGAGAACAATGTTCTCGTCACAAAGACATCGGAACAATCCAAACAATACTCGCATGATCCTAAAAAAATTGTGCATTTTTGAGAGTAGAAGAGATAAGAGTAATCGTGAGGAGTCCTCACCAGAGTGAAAAGAGATGAGGAGCAAAAGAAAACCTACTCTCCGATATATATATATATATATATATATATATATATATATATATATATATATATAGGACTCAAAACATTTTAAGTGTGTGCCTAGACTCAACCGTCAACGATTCGATCAATCAGTGGGGGCTTCTAGGTCGGAGAAGGCTCTGAATACCAACTTGTAATGCCCAGGATGGGACTATACCTCCTACGTGTCGAGGCACGACTTAAAGGTATAAGCCCATTCTGGAATGATCTCAAGTTTGGTATCTTTGCACGACTCATGTAAAAGAGGGATTAAATTGCAAAAGGAGATAGTTGGCTTACACTCGCCACTTCACACAATACATTACATAAGCAAGACATCATTCAAAACATCACAACCCGACTACGGGCGAAGATCCAAAAGAAAGATACCAAAACAACTTAAAGCCACAGGTCAAGATCGAATCCTAGTAGAAACCACTACTGATCGTCGAAAACGTCACAAGCATACGGCCAAACTCTCTTCATCGAGCTCCCAGTGAAGCACTGATCCAACTCCTGCATCATTCTCGGCTGAACCTGCATCTGGTGTTGTAGTATCTGTGAGCCACGAGGACTCAGCAATCCCATAACCATGGGTACCAAGACTAGCAAAGCTTTAAGGGTAGGAAGGAGGGTAGTGGTGAGGTTGCAGCAGCGGCTAAGCATAATATGGTGGCTAACTTACGAGTACAAGAATAAGATGAGCATCTACGCAAACGGTCGCAAACTAGAAGTGATCGCTAAAGATCCTGAACTACATACGAGTCAAACATAACCCCACCGTGTTCTCTTCTCAAAGTGAAAAGAGACAGTCACGGTTACTCACACAGTTGTGTGTTTTACTTCGGATCCTCTGTCAAGTTTTCTACAACCAGACATTAACAAATTCCAATCTGCCACATAACCGCGGGCACGGCTTTCGAAAGATCATAACCCTGCAGGGGTGTCCCAACTTAGCCCATCACAAGCTCTCACGATTAGCTGAAGTGATAAATATAATATCATCACCCCTTATCTTAGGAAA
Organism: Secale cereale; assembly: GCA_902687465.1. Classification (NCBI taxonomy): domain Eukaryota; kingdom Viridiplantae; phylum Streptophyta; class Magnoliopsida; order Poales; family Poaceae; genus Secale; species Secale cereale. The sequence continues at coordinate 279,550,112 of LR738711.1, read as the reverse complement.
CCGATCTGGCTCGGCATCCCGGTGCACAAGACATTTCAACAATGGTAAAACAAGTTCAGCAAGACCTCCCGGTGTGTCGACACCCTGATAGTGGCCGCGCATATCTCGTCTCAGGCCACAACCGGATGGGCGATTCTACAGTTTATACCAGATACCTCGAGTTTCCCCGAGGCGGCCCCGCAGAACCCCCGTTTGGGACCAACACCATCAGCACTGGCCCCCCCTGCTATGTAGAAAAATCCTCGGGTAGCGTTAACTCCCTATGCAATTTAATTAATTAATTAAGTTGTTATTATGAGCAAATTAAAACCAATGTTGGGCCTTGCTGGAGGAGTTTTATTCAAAGTTGAACTGTCAAGGGGTCCCTATCCACCCATCGTGTAAGGAACACAAAATCAAGGAACATAATGCCGGTTTATCGGCGCCTAAGGTGGCATGAGTGGAACAAAACACCGAGCAAAAGGCCAAGCCTTCCAACCATGCCCTGTATATAGGTGTGTTAATAATAATAATAGATATTGTGATATACCAACAACAAGTTCCCTCCTGGAACGAACTTCATCTTCACCTGCAACTAACAACGCTATAAGAGAGGCTGAGCAAGCGGGTAACATAGCCAAACAGTGGTTTTGCTAGGAAGGTTTCAAAGGTTAGAGGTTTCATGGCAACAAGGAGAGGATGACATAAAAGATGGGTAGCGCGACATGTAACGATAGCATCGAGACAACTAAGCATGGCAATGGTAGTAAAGGTATCCAAGGGTATGATCATCTTGCCTGGGATTCCGCAAGGAAGAAGAACGGTTCCATGAAGTAGACGGAGCAACATAGTCGAGCGAATCCTCACAACTCCGGAACGAAACCGAAGCTAACAAGAGAAGCAACCAGAAAGAAGAAAACAACACGGTAAACACACAAGCATAAACATGGCATACGATGCACATCCAAGTATGATGCATGTCCGGTTTAAATATGCATGTCATGGCAAAGTGCACAAACAACACTACAAGTTAAGTGGAGCTCAATATGCAACGAGTTGCATATTGACGAAACACCACATTTTAATTATTTAATTGACTCTCGTTTATTTACAAGACAAGATTAAATGTTTGTTAACATAGAAAGAGGTGAAGCAAAAACAAACTACCTATTTAGGCATTTTAAATGAGGCCGGAAATAACAACAACAAATCCGGAAAACCCCATGAGCATATTTAGTAATTTTAAGCAAACAACGATTCACACATTTTAAACATATTAATGTTGTTATCATGATGCGGATGACATGATCAAGTTTATGCAATTTTATTAGAAGTTGACATGAAGAGATATGGAGCACTTTTCACCGTGGTGGAAGGAAAAGGTGCCACGGCAACGATCCGAAAATGATGCAACGCAACATCTCATTTCCGGTAACTCATTGAGAGACCGGTGCAAAAGAAAAAGGTGGCGTGGACGGGCGGAACAAGATGAAAGGTGGGATGATCCCGTCACCGGGTTCCCACGGGTCGGCGACGAGGCAACCGAGGAGCATGACAAAAGGTGATACGGGCACGGAGCACACAAGGAAAACATTTCATACAACACATGCATTCACCCACGGGTCATTGTCTCGAGGTTATACCTTCGGAACATTCTTTTCGGGGCGGTTCGAGATCGTAGAGGAAGTAGTGGTACACGGGTCGTAGAGGAAGTAGTCAAACACGTTATGTGGCCGTTCTCGTGATTCGTAGAGGTAGTAGGCATTCCGTTTCCGAAGAGGTACTTGTCGCATCGCCGAGCGTAGTGGTACTTGTCGTGTCGTCTTGTGTAGTCATTCCTGTTCGTAGATGTTCATGTCATCGGAGGGGTACTTGTCGCGGCAACGGACGTCTTCGGGGCGACGGTAGTCGAACTTGGAGATCGTTTTCCCGTAGATGTTCGGGTCATCGTGGTACTTGTCGGGGTCGTGGTCTCGGCATCGTAGTTGTACACGTTTCGTAGACGAACTTGACGGTTCTGAGGGCTCCGGCCACCGTGGTACTTGCACTTTGCAGAAAAAATAACAGCAGCAACAAAACAAGCACGGCACGGTCTCGGAGCAGCGAGGAGGAGCGGCCAGCAGGTGGAGGAGGGACTTGGCACAACAGCCGAGAGCTTCACGGCGGCGGCTTGAGGCATTGAGTGGAGGTCCTGTGGCGAGGCGGAGGGCGCCGGGAACGGACCAAACTTGGCGAGGGGAGGCGCTGGACGAGGCCCTGGTAGGAGACAGCGCCGGCGAGGGAGCTCCTCTCCCTCGAGCGGGAAGGAGTGGCGCGGGGCGACAGGCGGCTGGCCGTCGTGGACGAGGCACAGGCGCGGGCTCTGCTGGCTTCGGTCGTCGGCAAAAAGGTGGCGAGGTCTCGCGGGCGCGGAGGAGACCGGACAGAGCAGGATACGAGGCGGCATCAGGCGGCTTGAGGACGGGGAGGCCGGAGGACGAGGCCTCGGGGCCTTGGCGACGGAGGGCGGTCGCGGGCCGGCCTCCTGGCGCGCGGGAGGAGGAGGGCCCGAGGTGCAGGCCGCTCCGGCGCCTGGAGGAGGAGGCGCTCGGGGAGGGACGTAGTGGCTCCGCGCGAGGAGAGCAGAGCTCGAGCTGGAGGTCGAAGGGAATCGGGGGATGGGAGAGGTGAGCGAGGGAGATCGAGGGTTCGGGCGAGATGGGGACTGGTGCGGGCTGCGAGGGGAGAGCGAGGGGTGGCGGTGGTCGGGAGGGAGAGTAGGGATCGAGCAGAGCTCTCCCTGCGACTAGGGTTAGGGGAATGGAGTCGGGCTTGGAGGGAAGTTTGGGCCTGATGGGCAAGGGGCGCGGTCGGATGGCCTAGAGGCCGGCTGGGTTGGCCTCTCCTACTGGTTTTGGCTACTCCCCTCCTCCACTTCTCTTTGAATTACAGACAAAAAAAAGGAAGAAAGAAAAGAGAGAAGAAGGTTAGGAGAGTAGAGGGCATGGGGTTAAACATCTGGACTCACAAAAATGTGAGGAATATAAATAAAATTGTCTGAGGACTTTTGGAAGAATAAAATTCAACAAGTTTGAATAAAAGTCAAACTGTTTGAATTTAGAAATCCATTTAGATGAAATTCAAATGGGTTGGAATTTCAAGAGATGGCCCTACACATTAGATGTGATTTATGGGAAGATTTGGAACATTTGTGGATGAAGTAAAATTGCAACACAATTTTACTAAAAGGCCTCAAAGGAAGAAATGAAGTTGAATTGGATAAAAGAAAATTGAAGAATGGTGCAATTGTGTTATAGGTGATTCCAAGGAATGGAATATTTATAAATATAGCTCCCTAATAATATTGAGATGCTTTTATATGTTATAAAGAGAAGTCATCCTTCCCTCGATTTAAATGGACCGAAGGTCCACACAATTTATTTAGGTTGAGATGCAAAAACAATATGGCATGATGGCATGATGACGTGATGCAAAGCAAAAATAAATAAAGCAAGCACAACAGAAACACACGGGAGAACCCGGAACATCTGGAATCTTCTGGAATCTTCTGGGACGTCGGTCTTCAGGCGTCACACCTGTGGTGTTGAACAGGACCTCGATTGATCGAGCTGGTTGGGGCTGCATGAACAGGACCCCGTGGAGGGCTGGATGAACAGGACCACCCCGTGGAGGGCTGGATGAACAGTAGACGGTGGAGGGCTGGATGAACAATAGCACGTGGCGGGGTGGTTGAACAGGAGCCCATGGAGAGGGCTGGTTGAACAGTAGCCGATGGAGTAGCACGCGGTGGAGGCTAAATAGTCGCAGATGGATGCAGGAGGAGGTCGACGATGGATGAACAGTAGCCCGTGGAAGCTGGAGGGGGTCGACAATGGAGATGAACAGTATCTCATGGAGTCCCGTTTTGCGGTACTCCACACCCCTCCCGATGAACAGGGCCCCCGTTTCGGTCATCGCGCTCCAACACAAGTCTGTTTCCTCCATTTTGTGGTACGACACACCCCTCCCGATCAACAGGACCCCCGTTTCGACCGTAGGAGGTTCGTTTCCTCCGTTTTGCGGTATGCCAGACCCCTCCTGATGAACAGTATCCCGTTTCGATCATGCCCGGTCGAACACAAGGCCGTTTCCTCCGTTCTACGGTACGCCAAGCCTCGTTTCCATCGGCTGTTCCATCCAAGCCAACTGGCTCCCACCCGTTTTGTTGCCTCCCGATGAACACGGCGCGTTCTGTTGCCTCCCCATGACATGACGACGCAGTTTCTCCATTCTGACCCAGCCATGTACACTAGCCCTAGCCGTACGTATGCGCGAGTAGGCGTTCGAGACACTGCCCGTATGTACATACGTGTCCATACTTTCTTACTTGCACACTCGTCGTTGTACGTATGTGTACATGCTATGTGTGCGCCTCTACTACGACATGTGCGCGCCTCTACATCGACCAGTATGTACGTACACGTTCGCGACCAGAATGACAACGCTAGGTACGCTTCGACCAGGTGGGTCCCGACTATCACGCACTTCCTTGCGTGCGAAGATGTAGCTGGTGGGTCCCAGCAGTCAGGGGGCGAATCGTTTTTTTTTGCCCGGACGCACTTCCTTGCGTGCGAAGATGTAGCTGGTGGGTCCCAGCAGTCAGGGGGAAATGTTTTTTTTGCGAAATACGGTGGCCTGTCCGGTGGGTCCCCGCTGTCAGGTGGAGGAATAATTATTTTGCGCGTAATAAGGAGGCACTTCCTTGCTGCGGCAGTGGACCCAGCTGTTAGCCTCTCCACATACAGTAATCTTCCGATGGAAGTCGTTCCTTGACCACGTTGCCCATGCTACGCCGAGAGCACCAGGGCGGTGGACGATGGTGAGGCCTAGGAAGGGGACGAAGAGGATCCGAGGAAGATGCGGCAATGGAAGCCCGCGCGGAGAGGAGTACGAGGGTTCACTGGTTCGGCTGCGGTGTGAGGCTGTCGTCGCCGCAGGGCCTGGCCAGCGGTGGGAATAGTAGGGGCGGTGAGACCTCCGTGGCAGCACAGCCGGCCATGGGAGGCAGGAGCATGCGGCACGTCCGGTGCTGCTTTGGGCGGCTGAGCAACAAGACCAGAGGTTGAAGAAGCACTACGGCCGTTGGATAGACATTGTATGGTCACTGGAGCTAGAATCGTTCATATTGACTAAGTTGACAAAGCACTCCGTCCCCGTCAACTTAGTAGGCCCACAAGTCAGCCAACCACCAAGGTGGGTCCCAACTAGCAGGGGGAGTATTCATTTTTTCCGCGTAATAAGGAGGCACTTCCGGTGGGTCCGAGCTGACAGCAGGGGGAACATTTTTTCACGAAATACGGTGGCCCGTCCGGTGGGTCCCAACAGTCAGGGGGAAACGTTTTTTCGCCAAATACGGTGGCCCGTCCGGTGGGTCCCTGCTGTCACGTTAAGGAATAATTATTATTCGCGTAATAAGGAGGCACTTCCTTGCGGCTGCCGTGGACCCAGCTGTCAGCCTCTCCACGTACAGTACTTTTCCGATGGAAGCCGTTCCTGGACCACGTTGACCACGCCGCACCGAGAGCACCAGGGCAGTGGACAACGGCGAGGCCTAGGAAGGGGACGACGCAGAGCCGGGGAAGATGCGGCAGTGGAAGCCCACGCGGAGAGGAGTACGAGGGTTCACTGGTTCAGCTGCAGTGTGAGGCTGCCGTCGCTGCAGGGCCTGGCTAATGGTGGGAATAGTAGGGGCGGTGAGGCCTCTGCGGCATCGTAGCCGGCCACAGGAGGCAGGAGCACGAGGCACAACCGCCGCTGGTTTGGGCGGCTGGAGCAAGAAGACCAAAGGTTGAGGAAGCACTACGACCGTTCGATGGACATCGTACAGTCAATGGAGCTGGAATCATGCATATTGACTAAGTTGACAAAGTCCTCCGTCCCCGTCAACTTAGTAGGCCCACAAGTCAGCCTCCCACTATACTGGGTCCCAGCTAGCAGGGGGGTATTCATTTTTTTGTGCGTAATAAGGAAGCACTTCCGGTGGGTCCGAGCTGACAGCGGGGGGAACTTTTTTTCGCGAAATACGGTGGCCCGTTTGGTGGGTCCCAGCAGTCAGGGGGGAAACTTTGTTTCACCAAATACAGTAGCCCGTCTGGTGGGTCCCCGCGTAATAAGGAGGCACTTCCTTGCGGCTGCCGTGGACCCAGCTGTCAACCTCTCCACGTACAGTACTCTTTTGTTGGAAGTCGTTGCTTGACCAAGTCATACCGAGAGCACCAGGGCGATGGACGACGGCGAGGCCTAGGAAGGGAACCACACGGAGGCAGGGAACACTCGGCAGTTGTTTCCCACGCAGAGGGGAGTATGACTGTACGAGGGTTTACTGGTTCGTCCACCGTGGCTGGAGAATACCAGCAGGTGTGGGTGAGTAGAGGGATGGCTAGGCCAGCGATTGGAGTACGGTGGGGCGGTGAGGCCTGCGCGGCAGCACAGCCAGCCTCGGGGAGGAGGAAGCAGGCAGTCCCGCCAGCACTTGTTTGAGCGGCTGGAGCAGGAAGAGCAGAGATTGAAGAAGCATGGCGGCCGTTGGATGGACATCCAACAGTCACTGCTTGTGCGTCAACCTTTTTTTAGGAAGGCCTCAAATCTGTGGAAAAAATCGTACAACCCATCTACCATTATTTCTAATAATTTACAGCCCATTTTCTAATTCTTAAGTTTTTTCTGGAGCCCATATTCTTTTTGTTAGCATTACAGCCCATATTGTGGCCACGGTTAAAAAATTATACGAAATTTTGCATATTTCGGTGCGGTCCGAACTGTTTTTAATCCCGAAATTTCGAGTCACATTCAAACTGATTTTTAAAATAAATGTATATCAATATAAAATCCAACAAATTGTCCACGCATAAAAATCAATGCAATTTAAAATCTCAAAATGAAAATAAGATATTTGAAACTAATTGCCGGTTAGATGTGTTTTCAAAATGTACAACCCATTTATCATTACTGATAGGCCATTTTCTCGGCCAGCCGAATGAAGCTCTCCTCGTCTTGAAAGATTTGCAGCCCAACAGGCCTCACAAAGCGACTTACTTGGCAAATCATAAAAAAAACTGGGCTGTGGCCATGGACCCAGCTGTCAGCCTCTCCACGTACAGTACTCTTCCGATGGAAGTCAGTCGTTGACCACATTGACCGCGCCACGCCGAGAGCACCACGGAGGTGGACGACGGTGCGGCCTACGAAGGGGACGACGTAGAGCCGGGGAAGACGCGGCAGTGGATGCCCACGCGGAGAGGAGTATGAGGGTTCACTGGTTCGGCTGCGGTGTGAGGCTACCGTCGCCGCAGAATAACAGGGTGTGTGTGTGAGTAGAGGGATGCCCTGGCCAGCGGTGGGAGTAGTAGGGGGCGGTGAGGCCTCCGCGGCATCACAGCCGGCCATGGGAGGCAGGAGCACGCGGCACGACCAGCGCTGGTTTGGGCGGCTGGAGAAAGAAGACCAGAGGTTGAAGAAGCACTACTGCCATTGGATGAACATCGTACGATAACTAGACCTAGAATCGTTCATATTGACTAAGTTGACAGAACTCTCTGTCCCCGTCAACTTGGTAGGCCCACAAGTCAGCCTCCCACGATGCTGGGTTCTAGCTGGCAGGGGGAGTATTCATTTTTTGTCTGTAATAAGGAGGCACTTCCTTGTGTGCGAAGATAGCTGGTGGGTCCGACCTGTCAGCGGGGAGCACGTTTTTTTCACGAAGTACAGAGGCCCTTCCGATGGGTCCCAGATGTCAGGCGGAGGAATCAAAGACTTGAGAAGGCATACAGAACAAGCAAGTGTACCAGTAAAGAGACGTTGCTGAGTTTTAGAAAAAAGAGATGTGCTCCTATAGCTAGTTCGAATCCAAACCTAGACTATTAATATATATGGTGCTATGCTACTCTGCAAGTACTGAAAGTGACATATCCAATGTTCGCTTCTCCTCTTCTCTACTTACTCTGCCTAGAATCAGAAGCTCTGGCCGCAACAACCATGTCCGTTGGCTGCTCGTCCACCTGCTCTTCAGCAGACAGCAACCAAATATGCGCCAAGTCGCCACCCGTACCATCGCCTATGGGTCTCATCACAGCCCCGCCGGCACGCGCACCACAGCCGGTTGCTCATCGCAACCCGCTGCCGTTGGTGTGGTGCCACTGCTGCAAATCACGCAGAGTCATACGTCGCATCTCAACCACAATCCTCAACCCTCGCCGAGTCTTCTACAAATGCCCGAATCATGGGGTAATAATATGTTTAAGTGTTGTTCTGCTGCTTTTAGTTGCTGATTTTTTAAATAGTCTGGTTGATGATCTTCCAATTTGATTCATGGAGAAAAGGGAAGATTCGTGTGATTTGTATTTCTGGGAAGTTCATGATATGGGGGAGTGCAACTACACTGATTATTTGGTTAGCTGAGGAATCCCAATACCAGCGGGTTGGGGTGTTGGACAAGTAACTGAAGGAACAGCAGAAGACGAAGATGCAGAGCAGAAGGTTAAAGATGCAGTTCCTCTGATCATGGCCAAGAAACAACTGCTGAACGGCCTTGACAGCAATGAGGAGATGAAAGAGCTTGTGAAGATAATGGGCAAAATCGATGTGCTCTGTAGGATGATTGTCTCTTTATTTACAGTGTATGTAGCACTCGTGATGTATTCAGTGGCTATGACATGAGCACTTTGCTGAAACTAGTAATGAATGAAACATGTGTAGCAGGCTGGGCGTAGTGTTGTAAACATCTAGTGATTTCTATCAACGGAAATCAGGGGGTATCCCCTTTTGCTCATAAATAAATAAATTGCAGAGGCCCTTTTGGTAATAAATAAATAAATTAGCAGAGGCCCTCTCGGATCAGCTTTGTTCTCATTCGAAGACGTCGAGCAAATTGCACTCCAACATCAAACTATGTCATCAAATTCAAGTTTCACAGCCAAATGTGAGTACAATTAAACAACAATGTCATCATGTTTTAGTCGTCATACAATCACCAAACACAAATCAGCATACATAACAAGTGATGTTCTCACAGGAAAATACTAGACAACATGTTCATCAGGTTTCAGTTGTCATACCAAACACAATTTCACATAGTAGATAAAAAACCGTGTTCTGACAGGCAAATACGACAAAAGCAATGTAATCATCATCCGCAGCAGCACCGTCAACATCTTCGCCATGTGTATCAGTCTGAATCGTAATTCCCCACGGTGTCATCTTATTCTTCGTCCTCAACGTCCTCGAATGTTGGCTTCTTCTTGATCAACTCTTGTATGTCCATAGCACGACATGCAATCTTTTCACCGGCGTCATTGACGTGATGGTTCTCAAAGATATTAGGAACATCTATGTTATCTTGTACAACAGGAGCAGTGTAAGCATCATCTTGTTGTGCAACTTCATTAAACGAATTCCTCTGCTCAAACCTTTGCAATACTCTCCCGTCATCGCTATGTGCAAATGTGTCTTCCAAGAAAAATATTTGTGTTGCTTGATTTGCCAAAATAAACGGCTCGTTGGTCTCGTACGCCGCCTTGACATTGATGGATTTGAAATTGTCATCAGCTCTGGGTTTTGCGATCCTGGAAAACAGGTTATACCAAGGACAGCACAACAAAACCACACACAGATGATCCTCGAAACTGGAGATATATTACAGCTGAACAATGTCTGTTATGTTAGCATACATTTCAGTTGTCTCTTTGTCATACGTATCCGTGCTCATGATGGCACAGTTTTGTGTATTCCTGCCTTCATCTCATGCAAGGGTGTTGTAGCGCACATCTCCAACACCGCAAGATCCATAATGTCTCACCCGAGTATCAGGACCCATTGCTAGTGAGTAAAGGGTATCATCAACTGCCTTCCCATCCTCCCGCATCTTCTTAACCTATGGTTAGAAAATAGACAAGCTGATCATCTTATGTACTCAATATATTAAAAAAACTGACAGTGCAATTCAAAAGCTTACATGGCTCTTGTACCATTTCGCAAATCCTGCCATAACCAGTTTGTCAATGTTTCTTGGATATTGCGGCAGTAACTCCATTTTTTAAATGTTGCACAACATAGTGATCGCGTCAAACATCTAAATATATAAGAATGTGCTGCAAGTTTAGTAGATTACGATGTATAAGCTGCAGTACTTAGCACTTACTTGATATAAGGTAGTATCTCAGGACAGTTATTCAACACATACCAAACCATTTTGTCCAAATCTTTAGGTTTGTCCTCTTGTTGACTCTTCCCTGTAACTCGAACAGAATAATCGAAAACATTGAGCTCGGGATGTCTTCATCCACCTCTTTTCTAAGCTGATCAGCTATTTCAATGTATTTTGAGCAAAATGTCAACGCTTCAGTAGCAATGTAGGCCTCTGCAATGGAACCCTCGGGTCTAGCTCTATTCCTAACATAGCCCTTGAAAGTTCCTAGCCGCCTTTCAATAGGGTACATCCAGCCATACTGTACTGGACCTCTAAGTAGTGCCTCCTCAGGTAGATGAACAGCCAAATGCACCATCACATCAAAGAAGGCTGGAGGATATATCTTCTCAAGGTCGGATAGCATAGTTGGTATCTTGTCTCTAAGACGCTCCAAATCATCTATCCTAATATTTCTACTGCAGAGTTCCCTAAAAAATTGTCCCAACTCTGCAACTACTGTGTATAAGTCAGGGCGGCCCAATCCTCTAGGGATAACAGGTAAAACCCTTTGAAGTAGGACGTGGCAGTCATGAGTTTTCAACCCTTGTACCTTGTTTCCATCTACACTGACTCTCCTTTCAGGGTTGGAAGCAAATCCATGTGGGAATCTCACACGTGACAGGACCTTGCAGAATTCTTTTCTTTTTACCTTGTCAAGACGTACACAGCTGGTGCCATATCATGTGGTTTACCTTCATCTTGCACCTTCAAATCTTGTCTGATACCCAGGTGTGTCAAATCAATCCTAGATTTTAAGGTATCTTTCATCTTACCTTCAATATTAAGAAGTGTGTCGATAATGATGTCACATACATTTTTCTCGATGTGCATCACATCAAGATTATGCCACAGATCCAAATCTTTCCAATACTCCAAGTCCCACAAAGTGGATGTGCGGGTAAATAATAATCTCTCTTCTGCCCTGCCATGCTTCCTTTTCCCGCTACCATTATCAGGATGGTTTCCTGGTGTAATATGCCTGACCTTCTCTAATTCCACTTGCAACTCATCGGCGGTGAGCCTCTTTGGCGCATCACGGTTTTCATGCTTTGCATTGAACACATGTCTTCAGTATTTTCTAGGATGCGGCTTGTCCTTGGCAAGGAAACGGCAGTGTCCAATGTAACAGATCTTGCTAAGTATTGCGTATGACAGTGGATTCCTATCACACAGAACACATGCATTGCAACCATGTGTCGTTCGCCCTGACATAGTGCCCAAAGTCGGATAATCATGGATGCACTAAATTATAACAGCACGCAGAAAGAAATTAGCTGGTGGGCTGCTATATAGGTCTCGAGTGAGAACACCCCTCCATAGCTGTTGAAGTTCCTCCACAACAGGCTCCATGAACAAATCAAAATCCTTTCCAGGACTTTTTGGACCTGGGATGAGCAAGGCCATCATGTAGTTTGATTCTTTGGTGCAGACATTTGGAGTCATTTTGTAAGGGATAACAAACACTGGCCACATGCTATATGGGGCGCTCTCGTGGCCAAATGGGTTAAATCCATCTGAAGCTAAGCCAAGTCTAATGTTCCTCGGGTCAGCAACAAACTTTTCGTGCTTCTGATTGAAGCTTTTCCACTCACTAACATGTGATGGATGGCTCATTTCTCTATACTCATGGTTCCTAGAATGCCAAAGTACTTCCTCTCTTGTTTCAGCATCATGAAACAACCTCTGCAATCTTGGTGTAATTTGAAAATGTCTCAGAACATTATGAGGAATCCTCTTCACAGCATCGCCATCTTTCCATCTTGATGATTTGCATTTCGGGAATTCACTTAAGTTGGCATAATCCTTCCAGAACAAAACACAATTATTCTTACAAACATGGATCATATCATATGAAATTCCAACTGCACGAAGGAAATTCTTCATCTTACTCTAGGTGTGTGGCAGCTTAGACGGATATGGGAAAGCTTTGCGGCAAGCAGCCAACATTGCATCGAATGATTTGTTGGTCATCCGCTCAGATGTCTTCACCTTAAGAAAGGTGACCATAGCTAAGAATACTGACAACTTATTTCCTGGGGTGACAGCCACGTTGCATTGTTCCAACATGCGGGCCCACCGTTTTTCTTCTACAGGTGAAAGTTCACGGAATGCACGAGCATTTCGTACCATTGTTTCGATGTTGGTCAAACTCACTGGCTCCGCCACCACCTCCTCCTCCTCCTCTTCCACCTGAGCATCAGGCAGATCAAGATGGTGATTTGCTGCTTCCACGTAGTCAATAACATTGACGTTCACAACTTCACCATGATGAACCCACCTAGTATATGTGATCGACATCCCATACAAGTGTAGATGATTTTGCACAGATGACTGGGGTCTTGTAACTGAATTCATACAGCTGCTACATGGGCAGAGCACATCTGATTTCGGACCACCGTACTCAGCTCTGATAAAGTTCATGAAGTTTTCAACCCCCTCGACATATGCAGCGGAGAATCTTCGAGCATAAGTTATCCAAGTCCTATCCATTTGTTAGACATACAAATTAGTTCTTCTACTAGATATTACAGGAAAAACATACATATGTTTTATGAAGTCCAGAAGAAAATACCTAGGTCGATGTCTAAAGCTATGTCCAGATATTTGGACGAGTAGATCTAAGTAACGAAATATATGTAAAGCTAATTCAGCAAACAGATTTGAGTGCTAAATTATGGCAGGCCGTTTCAGCAGACAATGAGGCCGAGCACACAGCCATCGAACTATCGAAGGCCATCGCAGCAACAAAGATCGAGTATAAAACGGCATGGAGCTATTTCACCTAACAGATTGGCTACTAGACCATGGCAATCTACGTCACAATAAATATATGGCAGGATATTTTAGCCACTAATCGGCCTTGGCATGCCACCTCAGCTAAGCAGATTGAGTGCAGAACAGGGCAAGGAAGCTTCTTAAGAAGAGCATATTGACTGTAAAGTACTTCGGCAAACAGTGAGATTAACAGCGTCTATCAACTAACATTCAGCGCTACACCGACATGCACGGGGCGTCAGTCTGGAATGCGCGTACCGTGGGAGAAGCTGACCATCGTGTGTCTCCACACGAACATTGCCAGTAGTGGCGGCGCTGACCGCCGTGCGCCTCCACAAGAACGTCGCCAGCGGTGGCGGTGTGGTTAGAGGACGGCAGTCTACGAGAGCGTACTGTGGGAGCGAGTGGATCGCCGTGCGTCCCCTCGATGAACCACAGCGCTGACGTATCAGTGTGGCGGGGAGGGCGGCTTTGGCGGAGCGAATGGAGTGGAGGGGACGGGGGGAGGGGGGTTTGGGGAATATTATTGGCTAGTTGGCCGAAGGGCGGTTGAATCTAGGATTTGGGGGGAATTTTTGGGTGGGGGAGGGTTTTCGCATGGTGGGTGTGGGGAGTTTGGCGCATGGTCGGTTTCTCCAAGTGCAGTCCCACGTGTCACTTAAGAGGCAAGCCGAAGCGCATTCCATTTGCATGAGCCGTGTGCAATGCGACCGTGACAGGGGTGCTGTGAGTGTACCGCCTTTTTTCCTTTTAAACTAGGTGCTTGGCCCCCTCAAAAAAACTTGTTGCTTCGCGCGATCCATCGATACTACTACTAGTAATCCAGTAATCCCGACTAAAACGGCGCGGCCGGGTCTTTTCCCGCGCGAAATGCTGGGAGGTTGGCTTAGTTGGGTTTTTTAGGACAAGTAATGCTACACCTACGTAGTCCCAATTACATAATTAACATAATGTGAAACATGTGAGCTGTTGATTGTAGATTGGGGGGAGGGAGGGGCCCACCACCATGAAAATCAGGGGAGGAGAGAGAGAGGCAATTTACGTTAATCCTTTCATAGGTTCCCGTAGATGTGAATTGCGTGAATGTGCATTTGCAGATAAGGCCTTCCCTCGTTCATCCTTTTCTCCCACAAGATCTTGATCTTCCGTGCACCGCCCGGGCATCTTGCTAGTACTCCTACAATATACTATATTATTGTGAAAGTTCATATACATCGGCCAAGATTAATGCAAACACAACAGATTTTCATAACATTTCGAACTTTTATAGGACATAAAAATAAAAGAAACCCAAACCTAAACCTATTCTACGGCGGTGACCGACGTCTTCCATCTGCGATCTCCATGTATGGGGGCGGGGTTCAAGACCCCTGAAGTGAAGGTGCGGTCTCCGGCGAGGAAAAGTAGAACACGGGAGATGGACCGGCCAGTTGGCACGCCATGCCCTGCCGCCTCCCATGCCCTACTCATCCTCGAAGGTGTCCCCGACCTCGGCGGTGCCGGACGTTGGACGGCGGCAAGTAGGACGTGTGGCTGACGGTGCTCTCGTCGTCGGCCGCCGGCGTGGCCACCGCTTGTGCGGCAACTTGAGCGAGGACGGCGACTTCGAGCTCCATCCCCGAAGACAAGCTCTCCCGTGGAGTGTTTGCGCTTGCGTTCATGGCGGATGTGGTGCCAAGTAGGAGGATGATGCGCTATGGTGTGGAGGTTAGCTGGGCGTTGCCGCTTTAAGTAGCGCATTCCGGTGAGGCCAAGCGTCCTGGTGCGTCATTAAGTCGCCGGAGTTGGTTCCTCGGGCACCGAGCCTCTTAACGACGGCATACGGACGGACGACATGAATGCGGGCAGCTGGCGCCGGCTGGGAACGCACCGTGTGATGGCGCGAGGGACGAGGGTTTTTGGTGTGCCAGGGTAGTCAGTTGCGGTCGTGGCAACGTTGGAGATGCCCTTTGCTTACATGCGATCAACGCATGTCATTGAAAAAGCAAGACGACCCGGCATGGTCTCGGGTCCTGAGGATGCAGTTGGCCGCGCTACACCACTCCCCGGACGCGTCCCGGCGCACCGTGCATCCTCGACGAGCCGGATGTTGGCGTTTGTTTGGATTGTGGCCAAAGTGCACCTTACCAAAATTTTGGTCATGACCCAAAGATTAGTCCTTGTTTGGATGGTTGCCATTTTTTTGGAATGCCAATGAACTCTAGCCAACTCTAGTTCATTTTTCTTGCTGATGTCGGCCAAATCATCCGCAACCAAAACCTCAACCAAAATTTTGGCTACCCAACGCTTTGATGGGGCAACCTTGGGCACAAACCAAACATACTGTTGGTCGTGCCACAGCACTAACGCCACCCTCGGCACACTGAAACCGTCCGTGTCTAGCAACGATGAGCGTGTCGCTCACCGCGGTCGCCCTGTCCAGAGGCGGTGCTGGAGTTACGCCACGTTGTTGGCCCCCACGACCCACATGAACGGTTGCCGGTGGCGAGGAGGTCGTGGCCAGCTCCTCCATTGGACTAGTTTGCGCTACGTCGTCCCGACAGGTGTGCCCCACATGTCGGTTTCCCTGTTTTCCCGGCCATATTCGAGCATCAGTGCTCCGCGTTGCGCATTAGGCCTTTCACTATGTAGGCCAAGCGAGACAACTTATTGTTTATTTGAACCGTCCAAGTATAATCATGCGGCGTTTGCTTATTTCTCATTCCTCTCCAACCCTCTTCTCCATCGATCATGTCGCCCTTTGGTTGAGTCCATCCTCCCGCATGCCTCATTTGAACATTCCGCCGAGTATCATTCGTATGTGGGCCTAGACCATGCTTGTATTTCCAATGTTTATTTGTAATTTGTCCGACATGCATACAAACAAACGGTTCATTTGAAGTTTCACTTTGCCTCCACTATGTGTTGATTCGCATCTTAGTTTTGACATCCCATTCGGTTCAAGCCCCGACACATGTTGACGAGATCGATAGATGACATGGCAGTTCCTTATAGCCATCGACTGGCTATATTATTAACCATGCTCTAATGCATTTTTCAAAACCGCATTTGACTATTGACAAGATTAATAGTACATGAGATGTATAATGTGAAAATTATATCATTGGAAGCTCCTTTCACATACGTATCCCTGACTTACCCTCCCTTTCGGTCACTTACTGGCGGACCCCATGCTTGCTAGGCCCCGCATGTCAGTTCCTCAATGGGTTCGGCCACGTCAGGGGATCCTCATCCGTAGTATACTCCCTCTGTTTTTATTTACTCCGCATAAAATGACGCGGGCGGGGGAGGGGGAGGGACGTCGGTTTGCTCTGAACTGTGGTTCCACAAGCGAGCGAAAACGCAAGACGAAGCGCGTTCCATTCAGTGAGCGACGTGGAGGGTCCAGCGTACCAGGCTGCAACGCGAACGCAACAAGAGCGATGTACAGTCAAAACCGATTGACCGGTCGTCACCGGAACCACTATTCACACCAGGACCTTCACTGCTCGGCCTACGCCAGCCACTGCCCTAAAACCACACCTAATCTCCAGCCCCTTCCCCCACCTTTCAATCCCCTAGCCCGCATCAAGCGTCCCCTAGTTCGCCAGAAAGCCATGGTGCGCCGCAAGATCACGTACTACAAGATGCTGACGTTGGAGCGCCGCGCAGAAATCGCGGCGGCGGTCGGTGCCAGAGACCTTCGTTCCCAAGCTTGCTTTGCGGCAAGCCAATCTTCGAATTCTCTGGAGCCAAGCTACGAGGAGGAGGAAGCCGATCTAATGTTCATGGCGGAGTTCGCGGCGTAGAAAGCCCCCGATGGGTATGAGACGATGGACGTCGACTTCATGCCGACGTCCGAGTCCCCCATGGTGCAGGCGAACCAGCGGTTCAACCTGGCGATACTAAAGGAGGACCGAGAGGCAGAGGCTCAACTCGATGCGGAGCGTGCGCATGCCGCTGCCATCGAGGCTCTCCTCCAGGCAGAACCGGATGTCGTGGATGTGAACCGGGCGGCAGAGGCTCAACATGAGGCGGAGCGCGCAGATGCCGCTGCCATCGAGGCCCTCCTGCAGGCGGAACCGGACGTCCTGGACTTGAACCAGGCGGCAGAGGCTCAACTCGACGCAGAGCGTGCGGATGCCGCTCTCATCGAGGCCCTCCTGCAGGCAGAACCAGACGTCCTGGACTTGAACCGGGCGGCGGAGGCTCGACTTGACGCGGAGCGCGTGGATGCCGCTGCCATCGAGGCCCTCCTGCAGGCGGAACCGGACGTCCTCTACTTGAACCGAGCGGTGCTCTCGTCCGTGCAGAGTGCCCGCAAGCTCCGCCTGAACGAGTAGCTAGAGGCCGAGGACAACCACGGTGCGGAGATACACGTCGGCAGCTACGGCTGGTTCGCGCCGGCAGCCAAAGACGACGAGGCCATCTCATTCTGTGAGCAGTGATAGTTTTTCTTTATGTTGTTGTTTTTATGGATCTTTTGTTGTGTAAAAACATATATTGTTATGCAAGTGGCCTGACTTGGGTCAGTCTACCATTTCAGGCGGTTGGATGAATATCCTACGTGTCCTAACCCTTCTTCCTCACCTCTTCTTCTTCCCCAACAGACCACCGCACGGGCCGTACGGATACTCCCCAACATGCGGTTGGATAAACATACTCTATGAACGAAAATTATGTGTCACCGGTAGGATGGCCGAGTTTGGTTTGTTCACATGCGAAAGCACGTGTCAATGAGGGTGCGTTCCCTTGGTTGGGTTTGCGGCGTGCAGGAGCGACTGTGCATGTGAGGGTGCAGTGCGACCGCGGCATGCAGGAGCAACCGTGTGAGGGTGTGGTGCGACCGCGACAGCCGTGCTCAAGTGTACCTCCTTTACATTTTGAAATCTTTAGGCAAGCTTGGCAAAAATGTGTGGCGAAGTATGGCAATGCAAGGCCTAGACCCAAATAGGATAAGTATGTAGTACTACCTCCGTCCTGGTTTATTGGTCCTCCTTGAAATTTGTGCCCAAATTTGACTAAATATTTAACTAACAAGATATTAATGCATGTTAACAAAAAAATTATCGTTAGATTTGTATTTGAACATAGTTTCCAATGATATTTCTTTTGTGACATGCATGAACATTTTGTTAGTTAAATTTATGGTCAAATTGGGCACGAAATATGATGAGGACCAATAAACCAGGACGGAGGTAGTACTACGTACTAGGAGTACTAGTGTTAAAAAAGAAAGGCGGGTTTTCCTTCACGGGATTAACCGATACAAATCCTCGTTTCATGTGTCAATTAATGCATATATTTTTTTCTCCAAAGCCCAAAGAGCTAACCATCTCACTCCTCATCGCTTGATTAATGCAGCGCCATGCAAACCAACCTTCTCACTTCCGCATGCATGCAGGGGATATTAATGTCCTTGGTTGCTAGTACGAGGCAAACCCCATCAATTTTGCCTCGATTAGTGTTAGTGGCCTTTGGAAAATTGTAATTTTGATATACTGGCCATGTGTACAAAAAAATGGAGGTAGTAACTATATTTTACTTCCTTCCCCATTGTGGTGATGTCGACAATATCTCGAACGTTGTGGTTTGGCGAAGTGCGTTCGACAGAGAACACCATTGAGGGAGACCACGGTAAGTCGTTCGCAAGTGCCGCCTGCCAGCCGAGACAACCGCCTTATTTCCATCCAGGAAGCTCGTTGAACCAAAGGACGAGTAAATGTACTAGTACTACTCGTACACAATAGCGTCGTCCGTCCAGCTTAGTGCGGTGAGATGGTTTCTCGAAGAAGACAATGGAGAAGCGGAGTCAGCAAAGAGTGAAATGATGGTTGCTTTGTTCCTGCTTTGTGATTTGACGCATCACTGCTTTGTGATTTGTGATAGAAGGGACAGGGGATTAGACTATGCCCTCTATATTGTACATGTGCCCAAGCACGGGAGAAAGAGGAGAGATGTTGCATTTTTCTATTCCTTCAATCAATCAATCAGGGAGCTTCGGCTCCATCCTTTTGACTTTGGCAACACCGTCCACAATGGTCCCCACGATGCCAAAAGCTATTTTCACATTTGGCTACACATTGTGGATGCCCTTAACCGTACCACTTGGTTTTTCTCCTGTGTTCTATCTATACAAATCTCAATTATATTGATCTTAAAAATTATAGAACCAAGATTAGTAAAAAGGAGGTGATTTTGTTGCGCGGATGGCGGGGGAGCTTTCTTATTTTTAGAGGACGTTGTCCTGGCGGTTGGCTAACTTGCGGTCCCACATGTCAGTGCTTCAGCAAGCCGATCCGCTTCCCACATGAGGCAGAACAACGGCAGAAGCAACACGTGGTTAGCTTGAAGAAGATGAGGGAGAAGCGGATTCAGCAATGAGTGAAATGATGGTTGCTTCATCCCTCCAGCTTCTTCTTTTTTAGCATTATTACTTCGTCCCTCCAACTTAACTACAGGAAAGGTGCACCTTTGTGATTTGACGCCTCATTGCTCATTACTACGCTGCCGCCATGATTGGGTGCTTCACCCCGGCTGCTCTGCATTGTATTCCGGTATGGCACGTGGACCCGGTAGCTTGATGCCCCACACGTCGGCAAAAGGGACTAGAAGATTTATGAAAGCGAGTGCTCCACTCTTACGACGGCCTAGTGAACTGTCACTTGTACTGTATATAGTACTATAGTTTTGCTGTTTCGCAAGATCCATCGATACTAACCCGATTAAACAGGAAAGGGCGGGATTTTTCCCGCGTGGTATATGATACTAGCCATACATTTCAAAGGCAATTTTAATGTATGCAAACTAAATAATTAAGTAACAATATGATATCTCGTAAAACTAAAAACACATATGATTTATTGTGTTAGAGTGTAGTAGTAGTGTTGTATTGCATAGTTGTTAGATGTAACATGCGAGAACGTGTAGAGATGTAGTTTTGGAGGGCCTACAAAGAGAAAAGCGTAATACGTTCACCGAACTTCAGAATAAGCTGATTACGGTCACTATATATGTTTTGCGGTGATTATACGGTCACTTGCTCATGGTTCGACATCGGATTGCACTCTGTTGACCGCTAAATAGTCTGCGTGGCACCATGTTGACTAGTTAAATTGGACATGTTCCTAGTGGGTCCCACATGTCAGTTCGCATAGGGAAAAGGTCAGATAAACACAAATTTACGCAGGCGCAACAAGACTCCACCCCGTGCACGGGAATCACCTGGTTGTGTAACTATCTGTCATGGCCTGATGTGTGTGCATGCACGTGTAGGTTGAGCACTTGAGCGTGAGAGTGTGTGTTGGTCGTGTGGTGTACTGGTGTGTGCATGCATGTGTGCGTGTGTGTGTGTGTGTGTGAGTGTTGCGTGCGTGCATGGCTGCGTGTGTACGTGTGAGTGTTGCGTGTGTGCGTGGGTGCATGTTTTCGTGTGAGTGTTGCATGCATGCAGTTCATGTGCATGCGTGCGTGTGTGTATAATCACCACACCAGCTCATGAGTGTTAAAACAGACGTCTCAGCATACCAATACAAGGCCACCTTGTCCCCTGTGCCCGCGGTCATGACTTCGAACCACCGTCCAATATTTTTTTTCTTTTGTTTTCATTCTTACTAGCAAGATGCCCGTGCGTTGCACGTAACATCAAGATGCATTTGTATGACTAGTTTATGTTGTGAGAGAAAAGGATGAACGAGGGAAGGCCTTATTTGCAAATGTCAAGAGGTGTGTGGGTACCTTTTTGCAAAATTGTCATAGTTTATTTCCTATCCGTCAGGTATAAATCGGATGGCCTATATTGTAGGATGGCAGGCAGACCATCGTCACCAACTCTGTTTTTTATAAGAGTGTATTTTATCCCTACTCTTATAAAAAGCATAGTCGGTGATGATCGTGTGCCTGCCATCCTGCAATATAGATCGTCCGATCTATATCTGACGGATAGGAAGGAAACTATGGCAATTTTGCAAAAAGATACCCAGACCCCTCTCCACAATTGCAAATAAGACCTTCCCTTGTTCATCCTTTTCTCCCACAAGATAAACTACTCATACAAGATGTTTTGTGCAACGCATGGGCATCTTGCTAGTATTTTATAAGAGTGTAGATGTAGAGTATATACAAGCCGACAGGTAGGCCCGATGGTAGTGAGATAATGTGATGCAACACTAGAGGTGCCACGTGGAGCGTTTAACTAGTCAACTAGTCGTGTCTTGAGCAAATACAGAGTTGTACGGTGAGCCCATAACTATATAATAACCACAAAACATAAATGGTGACCGTAATGAGTGGATTCTGAAGTCCAATGTACGTATCGTGCTTTCGCTTCAAATACAATGATCGTCACTGTATATATCACGAGAGAAAGATGAAACATGCATGAATGTGCTGGGGGCTTACTTTTAGAGGACCTGGAGATAGTTTGTGTGTATACGTGAAAGGGGCGTAGAGGGGGGCATGCGATGGAGAGAGAGATGCTCTTCGTTTCTCTTTATTATGACTAACTTTATATATAGTATAAATATATACAAATTCACAGTGCGGAATAAATATCATTGTGGGCATGCAATGCAAGCATTCATACTCCTCCATATAACTTTGTATTTTTGTATATATGTAGAAATTCTAAAATATATTTTTGGCCACACTTTATTCAAAAGGAATGTTGTATACGAAATAAACGTGAAGAGAGGGCTTTTTAGATCAATGGGGTACGTGATGTAACATGTGTGAATGTGTAGTTGATGCATTTGGCAGGGCTTAGAGAGGTATGTGTGTGTATTACGTATTCGAGAGAGGCATGGATAGAGGGGCCGGCAGGCGGCATGGGAGAGATAGCACGAGAAATGAGAGTGGTCTAGAGAGAGAGAGACGAATATGACATCACGATGAGAGATTCCCTTGAGTGTGTATATGCAAGGGGGAGTGGATAGAGGCACCAGGAGCATATTTTTTTGTGTCTGGTGTCTGTGTTGGTATGTGTGGGTGTGAGAACATAACGAGACGTGGGGGCAGAGGGTGTGTCACCGCGTGAGGTCCGGTGGGTGGAGGTGAGGCCCTTCGTTTGGTTTCGTCCTGCGCCACATTGGTCGGCCCGTGACGCATTTAGGGAGACCCATGGATGACTAGTCATACAAGACAAAGATAGCATAATTGTGAAGGACTCTATGTCCACTAACAAAGCCGGCTAGGATTTGTAACCTATGTTCTCGGACTAAGTTAACCCCTTTATCTCTGATATTACTATTCATCCAACCTAACTTTAAGGGGCATCCTACAGAATGCTCTGCTATAATCATACTCGTCGAATAAGAAGAGAGGTGTGAGACATGAGTGAGAGACAGGCCTAAAGATAATGTGCGTACAGGAGACACGTACGCAGGTCTATGTATATAGAAAGGGTCGATGGGGATTGTGCGTGTGTATGCTTGCGAGAGGGCGAGTGCTTGTGATAAAGGTTAGTGAAAACAGTCGTAAATGGTTACGAGAGGGAGGGAGGATTATATCGAGAGCATGTGCGTGATAAAGACACCTCGGAAGAGAGTGTGTGAGCATGTGTGAGAGACCACCGATGGAGAGTGAAACTACACGTACAAGACTGCTGTACACATTGATTAAAGATATAAATTGTATCCAATTATTAGGATGGGATCATGATATTTGCAATTCGCGTAAGGAACGGTCATTGATCCATCAGACATCTAGATTCTATCAAATTTGAGCATGTGTATGTTATTATTCGACACAATTGATCCACATAGTTAGTACTTTGAACTCCAGACAATGCATCGCTTTAGCAATCGAATATAAACGTGAGTATAGTTCATGTTGTGTGTGTAAAGCACATTATACATACGAAAGTTACACAATGACCATTATAAATAGCTACCTATGAACTAGCATACATTTGAATTCAACTTAAGGTGGTTTAAAAAATCAAATTCAACATGAAGTCCATTCAGTTATTTGAATTTGATATCATGGCATTTGTAAATCATATCTAAATTATGGGGGCACCAATATTTGCTCCGATTTTGTACATAATAGCATATGTAGTCGTGTACATAGATTCTAATTTAGCTCCTCCATTCCAAAATAATCGTAGTTATAAGATTTTCAAGTGTCAAAATTTCAAAAAGAAGTGGATAATTTAATGAGGTTTTCAAACATAAAAGGTCAAATTTAACGTTGTCTATTTAGGTCAATCCTCAAAGTTCAAGAGTACTCTAAACGTGAATGCTTGTGTTCCAAAATTTCGAACGAAGCAACAAAAGAGCCTCTACTCGCCCGAAACCGCGTGAGACCAATGTTTGGTAGTACAAGGAAATTACTTTTCTAATAACCTCGACCCGTGAAACCTACCGCCCCGACTCCAAAGGTCTAAAACTGGGTAGGTTTGTAGCTTCATCTAGACGCCAAGCAACCACCTCTGAAATATATTCATACACATTTGCCGCCTAAGCACACATGCGCGTGACCGAAATCGCTCCCGCTCACTATTTGGGACACTTGGGATTACCATCCTACCCCCGACCCGCAGTAGGTCCAAATTTAAGAGGGAGGCAAAGTTTGTACTTTCCCCAAATTTCAAACAAGTGTGTCCCATCTTTTGTTCAAAATAGCCAAAAACAAGCGCGTCCCAGACCCGAATCAAGGTTCTCCCCTCTCCCCCCCACCCGTCTGATTCCCCATTCGTACTTCGTGGGCGCGAAAACTACCACTCCACCAGCCGCAAAACCCCGGCGTCCTCCGTCTGCCACCCCATTCCACCCATCAACCGCCACCCTCCTCCATCACGCCAAAGCCAATACCCGACATCGTCGTCCACCGCAACCTCAACCGCAACGCCCTCCACGGCAAGTAGTTGAAGCCGAGGCCGAGCCGTCCGTACCCGAGCTAGTTCAACCACGCCGTCCTGCGCCCCACCGTTGCCGCTCCAACTTCGCCACCCTCCACCGCACCGGAGTTGTTCCTGCTATGCTGTCCTTCGCCGCCTCGAATCTGCTTCCCCTCCGCCGACATACGGCCACGACAACACAGTCAACAATTTAGCCATGGGTTCGTCCAAGCCTGCACCCTCCTCCAGAAGATGGTTTTGGCCGGCAGAAAGAAGAAGATTGGCGGGACATGTGGAGGCGACCACACCGGCAATCGAAAATTGTACTCCTCTTCCCTTATTCATGAAAATCTTGCGTGTCTGCTTGCACGGTATTCATCACATAGAAGACACTAGTTGACCGCTTCTTCTTGATACTAGATGTTCCTAGTAACTCGCGATGCACAAGGTTTCTCCTCATATACTATTTCACCTTAGCTAGAGGTCCGTCGCCCCCCTGAATTTCAATTCCTGGTCAGTTGATTCCCAATTAACAGAAGCATTCCCCGGCGTAACAGGTGCTAGTCCGCCTATTACGCCGGGGAAGCAGCGCCTCGGTGTTTATCTT
The DNA here is from genome assembly GCA_902687465.1 of Secale cereale. Taxonomy (NCBI): domain Eukaryota; kingdom Viridiplantae; phylum Streptophyta; class Magnoliopsida; order Poales; family Poaceae; genus Secale; species Secale cereale. Next base: position 279,525,713 of record LR738711.1, on the reverse strand, counting down.
AGGGGCGTGTGGGGCCTAGAGCTACTACCGCCCGATCTAGAGGTCGGCCGGTATTAAAGGGATGGCATGGGGGCGCTGCCAAGCACGGCGGTGGTGTGAGGTCGAGCGGAGTGCGAGGCGGTGGAGACAGGGGTCTGGGCCGATGGACGCTAGCCGTTCGAGAGAGATCATCAACAGTGACTGGCAGGAGGTAGACGAAGGCCATCTGCACGTTCCTTATAGATTGGACGGTTCATTAAAAAAATGGACTGACCTATTTATTTTCAGTTGACTGTTATCTTGATATGACCACATGTGGTGGTGTGCTGGAGGAGTACCTGCATTTCTTGTGCTCATATATTACAAAATCATACGGAGTAGAATCTAATTTTGGTTTCCATGAAATGTTGTAGAGATGTCATATGTCTCCTGTCATTTATTTTTCAGCCACCTGCTATCTGCTACTTTTACAGTGCACTAGTTCTGCACACGCTTCACCCATACTCTCACTATTGTGTTTTTATGCAAGGGTATTTCCGACTCTGCTGCGATGAGAGAAGCAAAAAAGAAAAGAGAGAAGTCGCTCCAGCGTCTTACGCGGATAGGCCAGACACGTTTCAGCCTTATAAAATGTGCAGTGTCAGCAAATGGAGACGGTAAACATAGCTCTGAAGTTGATGACCTCACTCGCAATGAACCACCATCCCAGGTGCTTTCTTTAACTTCGCGGTGTCATATGTGGTTGCATGTTCCATATGGTGTCTAGCTTGTATTCGAAAGGTCGAAGTTGGTCTTTATTAAGATAAGGAAAGATATATTTTACATGAACCACCATCCCGTGAGCACCAAATAGCTAGTCAGGGCACTGGCCGAGCCAGTGACAAGCCCAACAAAGAGAGGCATCACCTGGAAGCCAACTAAAAAGCCGCGATGGTAGCGAAGCAGCTCGCCTCCCACCAGGATCTCGGGTCCTAGATGATCATGCTCACCACTCCAGCCGGATGTCTAGCTTGTATTGCTTCCAATTTGGTTAAATTGCATCTGCTTAGCTTACACATTATACCTTTGAATATGACATGCCTTTCAGTTTTTGGTACATAATAGTACATCTGTGTATTAACCATGTTCTTACATCAAACTAATATTTATTGTGTATCCCTCATCAATCACTTATGATGAGGCAGTCAGGAAAGTCGATTACTCCTCATTTAAAGAATGCAGCGTCAGCCTCCCGACATGATTCTCAAGAAACAGCAAGGCTAGATGAAGATAGTGAACGTAGCTCTGTAGTTGATTACCGCATTTCCCCTAAACTAGCATCGCATGTGCTTGCTCTAACTTGGTAGCGTGATATGTGGTTGCATGTTGCATATGGTGTCTAGATTGTAATTTTTACAATCTAGTTAAACTGCATGTGCTATTCTGCTTAGCTTATACATTATACATGTTAATGTGACATGCCTTCCTGTATTTAGTACATAGTACATCTGTCTATTAAGCATGTCCTCACATAAAACTATTGTTTTTTTCCATCCCACATAAATCAATATGACAAGACACCTTCAGTATATGCAGTGTGATATTAGTTGCATCTTTAATATGATTTATAGCATGCGCTCCTTCTAATATGTTGAAATGCCATTTATCATGGGACACTTTTAACTTGGCAGAGTCATATTGGTTGCATCTTTCACGTGGTGTCTAGCTTGCATTGCTTCTTATTTGGTGAAATGGTTTCTGCTTAGTTTACACAAACAGTTGTGAATATGCCATGTCGTCCTGTTTTTCGTATTATTCCATCCTGGAATCATGTGTTTGCCTTACATCAAAGTAGTGATTGTCAGTATCATGCACGAATGAGTTATGAAGAGTGAATTTTATTGCTTCTTATTATCGGTTTTACTTGACAATTCAAAGTCAATAAAGCTGACAGAAGTTAGCAAGGCAGTGGATGAAGGTGCTCCTTCCAATTGGAGGGCCTCCATAGATTCTACTCCTCCATCCCCCCAAGATGATTTCCAAGACAACACATGCATAGACACTCAACGTAGCTGTGCTGGTGATGAGCAAGTCTCCCCTAGTGCACCATCACAGGTGCTCCCTCTAACTTGGCACTGTTATATGTGGTTGCATGTTATGTATGATTTCTAGCTTATGTTGCTTCTAATTTTGTTGAATTTCATCTGCTTACTTTACACATTGTACTTGTGACTAAGACATGTGTTCCTGTTTCTAGAACATACAATATCTGTCTATCAAACTATGTTCATACATCAAAGTACATGTGTTCTGAAGAACTAAATTGATATTTGTTTTTCTTGTTGGCTTGACTTAACATGGCACAGAGCAAGAGGAAGCAAGACAGAACGATAGGGAAACGGAAGCGGAACAATCCTGCAGATTCTGCTGGTACTGATGGTGTAATAGAAGGTCAAAGTCCAGCGGAAAATTGTACCGACAGGGTATCCCGTGCTACACGAGCTGCAGTACAAGCCAAACAGAAACAAATAGCTGCCACCAAACAAGCAGATACAACTCTAGTTGTTGCAATACCTTCCACAGTACCACCAGCTGCACGATTTACTCGTTAGTCAACTCAGCTAGCAGCAGGTTCCCAAGCTCCCTTGCCACCTGACACTACTTCCGAAGACTCTTGACACAAGATGAGTTGGCAAGATCAGATGAACTTTGTGAGCTTCAACAACAAGAAGGTAGTTGCTGGAGTCAAGTTACAGTTGCATGCTTCTTTATATGTAGTCTCACAGTCTGATGTACACTAACACTTCCTATGTTTGTTGTTGGACTAGCACCTAGGCGCAAGAGGAAACAAACATCAGGGATAATGCTCGATAGGTTAAATAAATCTAGAGGAGGAAGAATGGAGATCCGTTTTGAGGCAGGTTTAAAAAGGCCACGTTATGCTACAGAGTCAGCCAAGTTAGTATCAGAGGCAGCGGTTGCTGTTAGGTGTCATGTACGTATCCTCCCAACATGGATTTAGTACAGGAATGACAAAGACGAAACCCAGTTCAACACCTTCCTCGACCATTTATCTGTAAGTATGGTTATGTATGGAAACTAGTAATATCGTCTTGCTCTGTCCAATACTTTCTAGGTTGCTGATAATGAGACTCCCATAATTTTCAACAGATGAGGTTCAAGTTGGATAGCCAAGATGATGCAACCAGACAAGCTTGCACCCATGTTTTCAAGTCTGTTCTGCGACAGTATCGGTATAACTTGAGGAAAACTCACATTGAAGGCAAGGCTAATAGTGAACTTGCCCAAACATCTCCAGTGGAAAATATATCTGATGAAGACTGGAGAGGCCTCGTTAAACACTGGTCCGATCCGAAGTATCAGGTACATTATATATATGTGATCAGATCACATGTTGAAGTCCTATTTACGCATGTGCCACACAAATCTATCTTCTTGTAGGTGAACTGTTCAAAGAACAAGGCCAACTGTACAAAAGTGAAATTCCAACAGACGACAGGATCTCGTAGCTATATTGCACACTGTGAGGCTCTTGAAATTAGTTGCTGTTTCACTCTTTTCGCTATACCATATTATCATATCTATATTGACTTGTTCCAAATGCGGAGGAAAGCCCGCAAGGACCAAAAAGTACCTGAACCAAATGATGTGGAAATCTTCAAGGACTGTCACACCAGTAAGAAAAAGGGCATGACTACACCAGGCAAAGCCGCTGTTGTAAGTCCTTAATCCTCATGCCTTTTAAGTACTACTTACTCTGGCTTGTGCCTTGAACTGCATGGTTTGCAGCCAATGTCTATTACTCTTTTCATTTTTATACACAATTGTCTTAGCGTATCATTGCACCTTACAAGGTTTAAAAGAGAGGAGTGATGTTCCTTTGATCTTGACATGTAATCTAGTTCCGTGCTGGACTTGCCCACACAACGTTACAATTGCATGTTTGTATGTTCTCAATTGTTTTGTGATATGAATGATGTCATACTATGCTTACCGTATTATAAACTTCGTCTCTTTATCCTTAGCCCTCAATACAATGTGCGATGGTACATGGTCATATGTTTGGAACTTGGTTTTATTATGTACTTTGCAATAAAATACAACTATTATTTTACATGGGTTCACTAGAATAAGTTATGTATATAGACCAAAGCTATTTTGTTTGGTTTTGCTGCCTCCTTAATATCTTCTGTTCTGGTACGACTAATGTAAAACCCCAACTTTTCAGTGAGCTATTGAAAAAATGGTGGAACCACCACCTTCTGAAGGTGGCGAGGCAACTATAATCACAATGTCAGCTCTTGCTGCAGTGGGTCAGTACCTGTCCACTAACAGTGCCAAAAGTACATTCCTGCGTAATACTAGCTTGGTTATTAAGGCAATCTCGTCCTAACTGCCTCATGATCAAGATATGCAAGCTCAAAACAACGTTGTATCTATGCTCCAGACACAAGTCCATTCCCTAATAGAGACCCTTTGTGAAACAAGGAGAGACATTGCTCGATGTTGTCAAGATATGCATGGTTTTGAAACCAGACTATGAGACATTTGCTATGTTGTGCAGGAGCCTAGGAGAACTAAAGGCGAAGGTTATGGTGCTCCATTGGACAATACAGCATGAAAATGTAACAGTCAGGTCAAATGAACTAAGCTTCTGAACTTCTGGTGGTGCATTTATCTGCTAGACTGTTAACTTTTATGCCAACCTTCATTTTGTTTTATAGTTGTAATTTGTTTTGGTGCGATACAAAATTTGTTCTTAACGTGCAGCTACTGGCTGAAGAAAATAGCAAGCCATTTTGTATAGTGTGGGGTTTTCCCTATATTTGCACTGGTGGCGAACTTTGATGCCCACCGGCTGTAGGTGGGCCTCCTACGGGCCGTAGAAACAATGGGCCTTCTAAGGGCCGTAGAAACAATGGGCCTTCTTTTTTTCAAAAAAACAATGGGCCTTCTACGTGGCGTAGAAAAAATGGGCCTTATACGGGTTGTAGACACAATGGGCCTTCTATGGGCCGTATCATCAATGGGCCTTCTACGGGCCGTATGATCGGTTGGCCAAACATGGGCCAATAACAGACCACATTATGGCCGTAAATGGGCTAGAGTTGAAATCGTCCGTTCATGGGCCGACCCTAACGGGCCGTCATTAATTGGTCGTATTTTGATGACGCCATGAAAACGGCCCAACGTACTAACGGGCCGACTGTAACCACGGGCTGAATTTGGCCCACAAGCAGAAAATGACATTAACGGGTCGTAAGTAAACGAATGTGGAAATGAGCCCAAGAATAAATGGGCCCCGAGAAGGCCGAAAGATAACATGGGCTGGAAATAGCCCAACGGAATAATGGGTCGTTAATGGGTATAAATTGATACAATGTTCATTACAGGCCAGTTTCACCACGTGCCGTTAATGGGTATAAAGTGATACACTGTTCATTACGGGCCAATTTTACCACGGGCCGTTAATGGGCTGAGAGTAATAAGGGCCTCATATGGGCCGAAAGACGTCATGGGCCGGAAGTTAAAACAGGCTGGAATTATATTGGACGGCCCAGATGATGCTACTAGGCCTAATTCGGATAGGCCGTAAACGGGCCCTAGGTTAGCGGGCTGTAAATGGGCTATACATGAACATGTCGTTAATAGGCTTGCCGTGCGCCGGCCCGCCACCTTTTGACCAAGTCAAATGGGCCGGCCTTTTCATATGAATGGGCCTCTATTGGGTCGTGCCACGTGTCGGCGTATCATTGGCACTTTGTGTCCAATGAGTGGATGAAATCTGTCCCAACGGTGAGCCGACACGTGTTTCCTCGAGCCAATGATGATTTTACATGTGGAAAATCCCCATTGGTCGGGGCTGTTAGCGGGTTATTGGATCCAAAACTGGACCCGATAGATTAACGGTGTTCTGTTACGGTGGATGCCACGCGTCGGTCACCCTTGACGAAAGCACTTCTGTGACACCCGATTTATCGTCATGGAAGTGGACACTTCCGTGATGATAATTTTGGTAATGGCATGGAACACTTCTATGACAGCACATGTGTGACTATCTTGATTCTGTCAAAAAATTGGCATGGATGTACATGCATGACAAAAAACGCGACCTACTATGACAAACACGTATCATCACAGAAGTGTATTTTTTTGTAGTGTTTGGGTCCGATGAGCTAGGCTTAGGACTCGGTGAGTAGATTAGCCAGGGCGGAAGGAGAGATCTTCATACGCACCCCTTTGTACGAACCACAAGGGTTTTGCCGGAACCTAAGATCCGATATTTGGCGCGCCAGGTAGGGGTGCACCGAAGTCTCGCCTCTACACCGACCTCGCTCCCCATCTGCCAGGCTCTCATGGCGGGCGCCTCTCCTTCGACCGGCTCGGGGGGCGCACGCGGCGGCGTAGCGGGCCTCCGTGCCTTCACCCCCGCCTTGAGACAGGTGCAGTGGCCATCCAGGTTCAGGCCAGATCTACCGCCCCATTACGACGGGGCAGCAGATCTGATCATTTTCCTCCAGGCCTACGAGGAGGCCGTTTCGCCAGCCGGTGGCGGTAGCATAGTCATGGCCAACTGGCTCCCCTTGGTGCTCACTGGAGTTTTGCGTGCCTGGCTCCTCGGCTTGCCTGAGTCATCTGTGGCATCCTGGGAGGAGCTACGCGGCCTCTTCATCGCGCGCTTTGGGGCGCCAGCGCCCCACGTCGTCGCGGCCCTCCTCGGTGGTTCTCAAGCACCACCCTTGGACCACCACGTCAAGCAGTTCTTCCGTCAGATCGGCGCCGCCTCCATACGCCGAGGAGCCCCCCCGGATGGGCGGCGCCCGAGACTGTCAGCGTCCTGGGAACCAGGGTACCCAGACTTGCCTGTTTGTGGGCCGCGACGCGCTCCTACCATGGCCTGGTACGGCCCAGCTGATCGACCAGCTGCCTAAGACCCTCGCGAGGGGGCTAGGCCTCACGAGGAGAACGACATCAAGACCCCCTCAGGAGCGGCCTCGGCTGGGTTGCTCCGGAGGGTCGGAGAATCCAAGGCCAAGCCTGCCTCAGGAGGAGGCAGTGACGCATTGCGCCAGCATGTGCCAGCAGCCGCCAGCGGCATAGTTGCCATTTCGGTGCAAAGGAGACAGCGCAGGCGCAGGTGCTCGAGGAGTGAGACAAAGGTTTCCCCTTCGGTGCAACAAGACCGAAGACCGCAAGGACGACAGGGAAGATGTCACCACCGAGCCCACCATCGCGTCACCGCCTGATCCTTTTGCAGGCAAAGACCGCTTTTCTCAGGATAGGAACGTCCTTGTGTTCCCGCTCTAAATGGCCATTGTGGGATTCCTTCCCGCCTAAACATTTTGGGGGAAGAGGACCCTGGCCGCCTATATAAGTAGCTAGGATCCCCACTATGAGGGGACAATTGGAAGCAGATCCATAAACTCTGCCCTCACGCAAAGGAGCAAGAACTCTTGTCTCCTGACCCTCCTGAGCTCAGGACCCACTGTACTAGTCCATATCCAACCCCTCCCGAGGCCAATCCACTAAAGCAGGAAGTAGGGTTTTACACCACAAGGTGGCCTGAACCTGGGTAAACTCTTGTGTGCTTTACTTGTTGTTCGCTTGAATCTCTTCACTGGACGAGGGCGGACGCTAGGTAGACGTGAGTGGGAGAGATCTTCGTTCATGCCCCTGTGTTCGAACTTCTTGGGTTTGCAGAGCCCATAATCCGACATTTGCCAGGTAGGGGGCGTGTCGACATCTCGCCTCTCCGACGACCTCGTCCCGCTCTCGTCGCCGACTTCGCTCCATAGCCATGGTGGACACACGCCGAGCACGCACCGCCCGCCGCGCCGCGAACATCGCTCAGACGGCATCCGGGGGCAACGGTGCGCCGCCCCGTCCCAACTTGCTGGTCGCCAACGCCGCCACCAACCCGATCGTCCACGAGCAGCAGGACTCGTCGCTGCCGCTGTCTATGTGGTGCGATGGTCGCACGGCGACGCCGTCACCCTCGCCGGCTGCGGCATCGTCCTTGCTGGTCCGCCGCGGGCCGGTCTACCAGCAGCCTGCACTATTGATGGCACGGGAGCTCCTGCGCTACCGCCCGGCGAATGACCTCTATGATGAGTGGCTCCATGTCGGGACCCCGATCCTAAGTCACACCGGTCTAGCATGTAACACACCATATCACTTTGCGGCCTCACGCACGGTATCCCCACGGGTGCCACCTTACCTGGCCCGGGACCGTTTGCGCATTTTGGCTCACGTATATGATAGTGTCGCTAGCATCCATATGACAGAGAACCCGGGCCGACATGACCAGTTATAAACCAAAAGTGGCACTAAATTACAGAGACATGCATCCATGAACCAGCAACGAACGTGTCGGTCATCAACGTATGAACCCAAGTCGTAGCAAGCTACAAGGACTTAAAGGAACAACGCGTGACATTTCCCCTAAGGGACAGACACAGGAACGAAGAAGGACACATGCCAGTCAGCCTAAGTGTTCCGGAGCAGTAGCAAGCTACCAAGGCTCAGTGGAAACACTAGGAGACATTTCCCTGTAAGATAGGCTACCAAGGGTAAACAACTAGGTGTCGGATCCCACAGATACCAATTTTTTCAATAACATACACACAATATGCTCAATATGTGCAAATACAACATGGCATCACAACAAGACTCTAATAAATAAAGTATTTATTCATTAGGCTCCGAGGAGCCAGATATACAAACATGGGTCTCATGACCCAACATTCAGAGCATACAAGCAACAAGCGGAAGCACAACATGTCTGAGTACAGACATCTACAAATGAAAAAGGCTGAAGAGCCTGACTATCTACAACACTCGTCCAAGATCGTAGCTGAGGTAACAAGCTACTTGTCGAAGTCCAAGCGGAACTACTAGTGAGACATCAATCTCATCTGCAAAACATAAATTAAGCAAACATGAGTACAAAGGTACTCAGCAATACTTACATCAGATCCTATCATACATGCACTTGTATCAAGATGGCAAAGTGGGGTTTAGTTGTAGCAAGCCAGCTTTGACTCAGTGGCTATCCTATTCTACGATTTCTGGTAACTCTTTTGAGGTGGCGCACACGAGTCCACTAAGCACCACACAATACACCACTATGGATTCATTCTCGTCTCCCTACGAGAAGGCCATCCATAGCACTCACACTTGTCTTGAGTATTTTAGAGTATCCACTTCAAGTTGTCTATGTACCACGTAAGCATCCAAGAAGTCCATAACCGTGGACTCGGCTATTCGAATAGATCATGTTAACCCTGCAGGGGTGTACTTCTTCACACACGCTCTCGCCACTTACCGCCATGTACATCTCGTGTATCTCGGCAACCTTCAAGCGGAAGCCTGGCGAGGGTGTCGGCCACGACCTGACTAACCACACAAGTCTCTCGTCCAGGTTTATCGCCTATTCGGGTTCCATCCGTGGGGAGATCTGGCCGGGGTGTCGCTCACGGCCCCAAATGATGTGCGCAGGGTTCCCAAGCCCACCTCGCCGAGTGGATCTACGCTTCGTACACCGTGCCACGGTGCCTAGTCTGTCCCAAGCCCACTGGCCGAGTGCCACTTGGTAGACTACTAACACTACCTACAAACACCAGAAACTAGTTGCAACTCCTGGACACAGATCATGTTGATTAATAAGTCGAGAGGGGTCGAGTTACCGGAACCCAATGTGTGGTAGTAGCTAGTCATTGGACAACATACACAGAACTCAGTTCTTAGGGACGGTTCCAGTGAGACAACCCACCATGTACTCCTACATGGCCTCTCACCACTACCTTTACCAAATCGTGTTCACACACTTAACCCTCAGCATCAGAACATATCATTTCACTCCAATTCATTCCCGATGAATCAGACCTGACACACTCTAAGCAATAGCAAGCAAGGCATGGTAAGATCACATCATGGCTTCAATCAACTCCTACACATGCTAGTGGGTTTCAACTATTTACTGTGGAAAGACAAGTCATGCAGGGGAATGGGTTCAACTACCGCAGCATAAAGTAGCAGTTGAAGTCGTTGTTGTCCTAATGCAATAACAGGGTGCAGGAGCGAGAGAGGGATTGTATCGGAATGAACAAGGGGGTTTGCTTGCCTGGTAAAACAACGTGCAGAGCACTGCTCCTCTGACAGGTACTCTGGATCGGTCTCCGGAGCTGGACCTATCGATAAGAACGGTGCCGACAATCAAACACAAGCATATGCAACAATATGATGCATGAAAATGGCATGAAGTTATGATGTTGTTTTGAGCTAATGCAACTAGCATTTTATTTGGTTGAATTCCATTTGAACCAAGGGTTCAAATGCAACTCTAGAAATAAGCATTTTAAATGCCAATTATGTGTTTTCATATAAACAGTAGGTTTAACTTCATTTGTCATGCATGAAAATGGTTCAGATGGATAGATTGAATTTTTCAGATAATTTTTCATATATAAATTATTTCATTCTGAGCTACGGTTGAATTTCTGTGATTTTTTGAAGTTTTGAATATTTTCTGGAATTTCCTGTTTAAAAATAATTCCAGAAAATAATTAATTGCGTCAGCACTGCGTCATGCTTGCGTCAGCAAGTCAACAGCGCTGACTGGGTCAAACCTGACGTGTGGGGCCACACGTCAGTGACACCGGGGCTAAACCCGAGTCAAACCCAGCTGACCAGGGTTTGACCAAGCCCTGGGGCCCATAGTCAGTGGCTTAGGGGGTGGTTTAGGCGGCAGGGTTAGCAGCTAAACACGCGCCACGTCAGTCGCCGGAGTTTCGCCGGCGACGACCTCGAGCCACGGCGGAAGTTCGCCGGAACGAGCTGGAGGCCACGGTTTGGCAAACGGAGGCCACCGGCGGGTAGTCCGTGCATGGGCGCATCCAGCCGCGCACAGGGGAGGTCGTGGAAACCGCGGAGCTCGCCGGAGCAGGGCTCGCGGCGGCGGTGGCTTCGGCCGAGACGAAAACCACGGCTACGACGCAGGAGGAGGGGAGGATGAGAGGGAAAGCATGGGGGAGGCGGAGAGGAGCTCACGGCGGGGTTGCTGAGCAGGCCAGTGGGCTCGAGGAGGCGCTGAAGGCGGCGAATCGGAGTCGGCGGTCGGCGGCGTCCGAGGAGGAAGATGAAGACGACGGCAATTCCACAGGGCGTCCGGCGTCTTGTGGCTTGACGGAGAGGACGAGGAAGTCGTGGCGGAGCTCGTGGGCTCTACGGAGGGGCGAGGGAGGGGCAGTGGCTACGGCAACGGCGATCGACGGCGGCGGCGGCGTTCGGGGTTGCAAGAGAGAGCGAGGGAGAGAAGGGGAGAGATCCAGGAGAGCGCGAGAGGGTCGGGGAGGTCGCGTGGCGCCTCCAGAAACGACCAGGCGGCGAGGGGGAGGTGAAGCAGGCAGGAGGCGTGGCGCTCCCGCCGTGCGCGCGCGCCGGCCACACGCCCCGCCTACTGGCGCGGGGAAGACGACAGGGGGAGGCTCGGTGGGCTGGGCCGGCTCTGCCTGGTGTGCTGCAGGTAAGCCAGGTAAGCTAGTTCCTTTTATTTGCTTTTCTAATTTTCTGACATTTGTTTTGATTTAATTTCTAAATTAAATCAATTATTTTCTGCTGACATATTTATTTTGCAGGGACCTAGGAATTAATCCAAGCCCCTAAAAATAAACAATCTGAATTTTGGACATATATAAAATATATAATATATATATATCCAATGCAAATAATTATTTCATTAATTCCAAATGCCCAAAATAAATACTTATGAGCTCCTAATAATATTGGTTTGATTTTTTATCTCTAACCAATATTTTCAGAGGGCCACATGAACATTTTCTTGGACCTTTTTGGAGCAATTTTTATTTGGGTCATTTTCAAAAGGGTTTCTGAGGGTTTCACAAGTCCTCATTTCAATTTCATTTGAAAAATAAACATGATGCAAACCACAAGACTAACCTAGTGCATCCCAGAACTAGGGTTGTTACAACTCGCCTCTACTCGAAAGAATCTCGTCCCGAGATTCAGGAGTAGACGGAAAGAAGGTAGGGTACTCCAGTCGGAGACGATCTTCTCGCTCCCAAGTAGCTTCTCTCTCAGAATGATGAGACCACTGAACTTTGAGAAACTTGATGTTATGACGTCGAGTGATACGCTCTGCTTGATCCAAAATGCGAACGGGATACTCTCGATATGTGAGGTTATCTTGGAGATCAAGCGTTTCGTGGTCCACTCCGCGGATGGGATCCGAGAAGCAACGCCTGAGTTGAGAGACGTGGAAGACATCATGAACTCGAGAAAGATGTGGGGGTAGTTCCAATTGGTAGGCAACCTCTCCTCGTTTAGCAACAATGCGAAAAGGACCAATGTAACGAGGAGCCAACTTGCCCTTGATACCGAAACGATGGGTACCCTTCAAAAGAGTAACCCGAAGATAAGCGTTGTCACCAACTTCATAAGCCAGTTCCTTATGCTGACGATCATACTGGCTCTTTTGACGAGACTGGGCTGTTTTCAAATTCTCACGAATGATGCGAACTTGCTCTTCTGCTTCCTGGATCATATCCGGTCCAAAGAATTGTCTTTCACCGGTTTCTGACCAGTTCAAAGGTGTTCAACATCTTCGTCCATAAAATATCTCAAAAGGAGCTTGCTTAAGACTGGATTGATAGCTATTGTTATAAGCAAACTCGGCGAAAGGAAGACATTTCTCCCAATCCATACCGAATGAGATAACGCAAGCTCTAAGCATGTCTTCGAGAATTTGGTTAACCCGTTCCACTTGACCACTTGACTGAGGGTGGAAAGTGGTGCTGAAAGAAAGATGGGTGCCCATGGCAGTCTGGAAACTCTCCCAGAAATGAGAAGTGAAAAGACTACCACGGTCTGAATGTATCTCTAGTGGGACACCATGAAGTGACACTATTCGAGAAATATACAAGTCAGCAAGCTGACTAGCAGTGATACTCTCTCGAACAGGTAGGAAGTGAGCCACTTTGGAGAGACGATCAATGACTACGAAGATAGCATTATTCCCTCTCTTGGTCCTGGGAAAGCCGGTGATGAAGTCCATACCAACTTTATCCCATTTCCACTCAGGAATAGCTAGAGGCTGAAGGGTGCCAGCAGGTCTTTGATGTTCTGCCTTAACGCGATGACAAACGTCACATCTAGCAATGAACTCAGCAATTTCTCTCTTCATCCTAGTCCACCAGAACCTCTGGCGTAGATCCTGATACATCTTAGCACTACCGGGATGAATCGTGAGAGGAGATTCATGAGCCTCTTTAAGAATCAATTGCCGAAGATGTTGCTTCTTGGGAACCACCAGCCGGTTTTGGAAGAGAACAACACCTCGGTCATCTATGGAGAAACTACCAGCAATACCTTTGGCAATATTTCTCTTGATCCGGGTAATTCCGGTATCATGCTTTTGGGCTTCTATGATATGATCCACAAGAGTAGGTTTCGCCACCAAAGTAGAAAGGAATCCGTGAGGAGCAATGTGAAGATTAAGCTTACATAATTCCTCATGGAGAAGTGGTTGGCCCTGCTGCAACATGAGATTGTTGCAATAGGATTTACGACTTAGCGCATCAGCCATGACATTGCCCTTGCCCGGGGTGTAGATAATCCCTAAGTCGTAATCTGAGATCAACTCCAACCAACGTCTTTGCCTAAGGTTCAAATCTGGTTGGGTGAAGATATACTTGAGACTCTGGTGATCGGTGTAGATCTCGCAACGATTACCAAGGAGGTAACGCCGCCAGGTCTTAAGTGCATAGACTACGGCTGCAAGCTCTAGATCATGTGTAGGATAATTCTCCTCATGTGGATGCAACTGTCGAGATGCATAAGCAATCACACAACGATCCTGCATAAGAATGCAACCTAGTTCCTGTCGTGAGGCATCACAGTAGATAACAAAGTCCTTAGTGAAATCCGGTGGCACAAGTATGGGACCAGAAGTCAGGCGTCTTTTCAGTTCCTGAAAACTGTGCTCACACTGTGGGGACCACTCAAACTTTTTATCTTTCTTAAGAAGTTCCGTGAGAGGTTTGGCCACTTTAGAGAAGTTCTCAACAAAGCGGCGACAATAACTGGCTAGACCAAGGAAACTCCTAACTTGTTTAACTGTTTCAGGCGGAGTCCAATCAAGAACGGCCTGAACTCTCTCGGGGTTGACAGCAATGCCCTTACCAGAGATTACATGGCCGAGATAGGTCACTTCTGGCAATCAAAATTCGCACTTGGAGAACTTGGCATAAAGGCGGTGCTCTCTGAGTTTTTCTAGAACAAGTCTAAGATGTTCGACATGCTCTTCCTCGTTTTTCGAGTAGATAAGAATATCATCGAGATAAACCACGACGAACTTATCTAAATACTCCATGAAGATCGAGTTCATCAAGCGGGAGAATGTGGCTGGAGCATTTGTTAAACCGAAGGACATGACGGTGTACTCGTACTGACCATAACGAGTGACGAAAGCTGTCTTGGGGATGTCCCCATTTCTAATCTTGATTTGATGGTATCCTAACCTCAAATCCATCTTGGAGAAGACTGAGGATCCAGCGAGCTGATCATACAGGTCGTTGATCCTGGGAAGCGGATACTTGTTCTTTACCGTGACCAAATTAACGGGGCGATAATCTACAACCATCCGATCCATACCATCCTTCTTCTTAACGAAGAGGACGGGGCAAGCCCAAGGAGAAGAACTAGGACGAATGAAACCCTTTTGCAAGGACTCATCAAGTTGTTTCTTAAGCTCGGCTAGTTCTAAGGGTGCCATTTTTTAGGGTCTCCTAGAGAATGGGGCGGTTCCTGGAATAAGCTCTATAACAAACTCTACATCTCGGTCGGGTGGAACACCTGGCAGTTCCTCTGGAAAGACATCTGGAAAGTCACGGACTACCGGAACATCTTCAAGATCTGGAAGAGGGCTGGCATTAAGAGAATAGAGTTGACGCTTTGCAACTCTAGTGGTGATGGTGACTATCTTGCCAGATGGGTGTGTAAGCTGAACAGACCTAGTGAAACAATCAATCTTGGCATGATGAGCTGTCATCCAGTCCATACCCAAGATGATATTAATATCTGAAGACTTGAGGGCTACAAGTGATGCAAGGAACACAAGTCTGTCGACAAGGATTTCATTACCATGGCTTACACTAGAAGTTTGCCATTTGGAACCAGGAGTTTGAATGAATAGTGGGGAGGGCATATCACAAAATGACATGTCGTGCAAACGGGCATAACTTACGGAAATGAAAGAATGAGACGCTCCAGTATCGAATAGAACCGATGCCGGGTGACAATTAACAAGGAGTGTACCAAGAACGACATCTGGATCATCATGAGCGTCATTGGCTGAGACGTGATGCACACGTCCATGTTCGGTGGAAGTTGACTTAACACTGACCATCTTGCGTGATGATTTATCACGTCTAACAGATTTCGCGGACTGGGATGGGGCAACACGGGTCTGAGTGAAAATACGGGCAATGTGTCCCGCTTCTCCGCACTTGTAACAAATCCTGGGATTAGGACGTGGACCCGCATTGGCAAACAGTCTATCAATAGGCCTGGGTGGAGCATACTGCTGAACTGGGAGAGGTACCACACGAGATGGCCTCGGAGGATAAATGGGTGGAAGAACGGAGTTCGGAACCCAAATCCGGCGCTTCTGGGAACTAGTACCGGAGGAAGATCCCAAATCAAGGGTGTGCTTGCAAGACTCATCGTAAGTGAGCTGAGCTGTCTCTGCATTGATGGCCTTGTTCACAAGAGCATGGAATGTGTTGCAATGATGCAAGTGGAGATCACGACGCAGTTTGGGGTTGAGACCCTTCCGGAACCTAGCCTGCTTCTTGGCGTCCGTGGACACTTCTTCTGTAGCATAGCGGGCGAGGTTCTCAAACTCTCGACCATAGGCATCAACAACCATCTTAGCCTGTGTAAGGCTACAGAACTCTTCTCTCTTACGATCGATAAGGGCTTGAGGGATATGATGTTCACGAAAAGCCTCGGTGAAATCTCTCCAGGTAGGAATCTGGTCAGCTGGAATCATGGCCTCATAGTTCTGCCACCAAAGACTAGCAGGACCTTCCAGGTGATAAGTGGCATAGATGACCTTGTCATCTTCAGCTACGTTCACAGAACGCAGCTTGTGAGTGATACTACGGAGCCAGTCATCTACATCGAGTGGCTCAATGGAATGATGGAAAGTGGGTGGTTTCAGACGAATGAAGTCATGGATGGTTGTTGATTCCTTGCACTGATGTGCGGTGTTCTCCTCAATACGTGCCAACAGGCGGTTAGACTCACGCTTGTTTCTCTCCATCTCTATCATTAACTCTGCCAACGAAGGCTGGTCGGGAGGATCCTCCTCATCTCTACCACCTCCGTGGTTCTGTCTACGAGCAGATGAGCTTCGCTTAACTGAAGACATCCTGAGAAGCGAAACCGAAGACGGAAACATCAACAACTATAGGATGAATAAGGTAGAACAAGAAATTAGTATCTCTCGAACTACTAGGATAATTCCGGCAGCATAACGGCAGTAAAAAGCTCAGAATGAGACATCCTGCTAACAAAGGGTAGTTCAACATCTCAACATCATCACTCAAGGTACTATGATAGTACTAAAACAACTGCACCGGAAGAACTTGAAAACAGGAGTAGGACTCTGATCAACCAATCCTAAGGAACTACAGAGTAGTAACTCGTGATCCTGATAGACGGAAGAGAAAGCCTAGTTCCTTAACCCCGTAGGAAAGGTAGGATGACTCAGATCAGAAGACATGAGGTATAAGGAGTAAAAAGAGCCTTACGCTCCCTCCCACAATCAATTCCCTTATATAACTAAGGAATTTCTAGACTCAACTTCGACCAGTTTGGCTTGGTAATCCTACAGGCAGTCAGGCTCTGATACCAACGCTGTCGGGACCCCGATCCTAAGTCACACCGGTCTAGCATGTAACACACCATATCACTTTGCGGCCTCACGCACGGTATCCCCACGGGTGCCACCTTACCTGGCCCGGGACCGTTTGCGCATTTTGGCTCACGTATATGATAGTGTCGCTAGCATCCATATGACAGAGAACCCAGGCCGACATGACCAGTTATAAACCAAAAGTGGCACTAAACTACATAGACACGCATCCGTGACCCAGCAACGAACGTGTCGGTCATCAACGTATGAACCCAAGTCGTAGCAAGCTACAAGGACTTAAAGGAACAACGCGTGACATTTCCCCAAAGGGACAGACACAGGAATGAAGAAGGACACATGCCGGTCAGCCTAAGTGTTCCGGAGCAGTAGGAAGCTACCAAGGCTCAGTGGAAACACTAGGAGACATTTCCCTGTAAGATAGGCTACCAAGGGTAAACAACTAGGTGTCCGATCCCACACATACCAAGCATTTCAATAACATACACACAATATGCTCAATATGTGCAAATACAACATGGCATCACAACAAGACTCTAATAAACAAAGTTTTTATTCATTAGGCTCCGAGGAGCTAGATATTACAAACATGGGTCTCATGACCCAGCATTCAGAGCATACAAGCAACAAGCGGAAGCACAACATGTCTGAGTACAGACATCTACAAACGAAAAAGGCTGAAGAGCCTGACTATCTACAACACTCGTCCAAGATCGTAGCTGAGGTAACAAGCTACTTGTCGAAGTCCAAGCGGAACTACTAGTGAGACATCAATCTCATCTACAAAACATAAATTAAGCAAACATGAGTACAAAGGTACTCAGCAAGACTTACATCAGATCCTATCATACATGCACTTGTATCAAGATGGCAAAGTGGGGTTTAGTTGCAGCAAGCCAGCTTTGACTCAGTGGCTATCCTATTCTACGATTTCTGGTAACTCTTTTGATGTGGCGCACACGAGTCCACTAAGCACCACACAATACACCACTATGGATTCATTCCCGTCTCCCTACGAGAAGGCCATCCATAGCACTCACACTTGTCTTGAGTATTTTAGAGTATCCACTTCAAGTTGTCTATGTACCACGTAAGCATCCAAGAAGTCCATAACCGTGGACTCGGCTATTCGAATAGATCATGTTAACCCTGCAGGGGTGTACTTCTTCACACACGCTCTCGCCACTTACCGCCATGTACATCTCATGTATCTCGGCAACCTTCAAGCGGAAGCCTGGCGAGGGTGTCGGCCACGACCTGACTAACCACACAAGTCTCTCGTCCAGGTTTATCGCCTATTCGGGTTCCATCCGTGGGGAGATCCGGCCGGGGTGTCGCTCACGGCCCCAAATGATGTGCGCAGGGTTCCCAAGCCCACCTCGCCGAGTGGATCTACGCTTGGTACACCGTGCCACGGTGCCTAGTCTGTCCCAAGCCCACTGGCCGAGTGCCACTTGGTAGACTACTAACACTACCTACAAACACCAGAAACTAGTTGCAACTCCTGGACACAGATCATGTTGATTAATAAGTCGAGAGGGGTCGAGTTACCGGAACCCAATGTGTGGTAGTAGCTAGTCATTGGACAACATACACAGAACTCAGTTCTTAGGGACGGTTCCAATGAGACAACCCACCATGTACTCCTACATGGCCTCTCACCACTACCTTTACCAAATCGTGTTCACACACTTAACCCTCAGCATCAGAACATATCATTTCACTCCAATACATTCCCGATGAATCAGACCTGACACACTCTAAGCAATAGCAAGCAAGGCATGGTAAGATCACATCATGGCTTCAATAAACTCCTACACATGCTAGTGGGTTTCAACTATTTAATGTGGAAAGACAGGTCATGCAGGGGAATGGGTTCAACTACCGCAGCATAAAGTAGCAGTTGAAGTCCTTGTTGTCCTAATGCAATAATAGGGAGCAGGAGCGTGAGAGGGATTGTATCGGAATGAACAAGGGGGTTAGCTTGCCTGGTAAAACAACGTGCAGAGCACTGCTCCTCTAACAGGTACTCTGGATCGGTCTCCGGAGCTGGACCTATCGAGAAGAACGGTGCCGACAATCAAACACAAGCATATGCAACAATATGATGCATGAATATGGCATGAAGTTATGATGTTGTTTTGAGCTAATGCAACTAGCATTTTATTTGGTTGAATTCCATTTGAACCAAGGGTTCAAATGCAACTCTAGAAATAAGCATTTTAAATTCCAATTATGTGTTTTCATATAAACAGTAGGTTTAACTTCATTTGTCATGCATGAAAATTGTACAGATGGATAGATTGAATTTTTCTGATAATTTTTCATATATAAATTATTTCATTCTGAGCTACGGTTGAATTTCTGTGATTTTTTGAAGTTTTGAATATTTTCTAGAATTTCCTGTTTAAAAATAATTCCAGAAAATAATTAATTGTGTCAGCACTGCGTCATGCTTGCGTCAGCAAGTCAACAGCGCTGACTGGGTCAAACTTGACGTGTGGGGCCACACGTCAGCGACACCGGGGCTAAACCCGGGTCAAACCCAGCTGACCAGGGTTTGACCAAGCCCTGGGGCCCATAGTCAGTGGCTTAGGGGGTGGTTTAGGCGGCAGGGTTAGCAGCTAAACACGCGCCACATCAGTCGCCGGAGTTTCGCCGGTGACGACCTCGAGCCACGGCGGAAGTTCGCCGGAACGAGCTGGAGGCCAC
Source organism: Secale cereale (assembly GCA_902687465.1). Classification (NCBI taxonomy): domain Eukaryota; kingdom Viridiplantae; phylum Streptophyta; class Magnoliopsida; order Poales; family Poaceae; genus Secale; species Secale cereale. The sequence goes on along the minus strand of LR738711.1, from coordinate 279,506,068 downwards.
GGTTTGGCAAACGGAGGCCATCGGCGGGTAGTCCGTGCACGGGCGCATCCAGCCGCGCACAGGGGAGGTCGTGGAAACCGCGGAGCTCGCCGGAGCAGGGCTCACGGCGGCGGTGGCTTCGGCCGAGACGAAAACCACGGCTACGACGCGGGAGGAGGGGAGGAAGAGAGGGAAAGCATGGGGGAGGCGGAGAGGAGCTCACGGCGGGGTTGCTGAGCAGGCCAGTGGGCTCGGGGAGGCGCTGAAGGCGGCGAATCGGAGTCGGCGGTCGGCGGCGTCCGAGGAGGAAGACGAAGACGATGGCGGTTCCATAGGGCGTCCGGCGTCTTGTGGCTTGACGGAGAGGACGAGGAATTCGTGGCGGAGCTCGTGGGCTCTACGGAGGGGCGAGGGAGGGGCAGTGGCTACGGCAACGGCGATCGACGGCGACGGCGGCGTTCGGGGTTGCAAGAGAGAGCGAGGGAGAGAAGGGGAGAGATCCAGGAGAGCGCGAGAGGGTCAGGGAGGTCGCGTGGCGCCTCCAGAAACGACTAGGCGGCGAGGGGGTGGTGAAGCAGGAAGGAGGCGTGGCGCTCCCGCCGTGCGCGCGCGCCGGCCACACGCCCCGCCTACTGGCGCGGGGAAGACGACAGGGGGAGGCTCGGTGGGCTGGGCCGGCTCTGCCTGGTGTGCTGCAGGTAAGCCAGGTAAGCTAGTTCCTTTTATTTGCTTTTCTAATTTTCTGACATTTGTTTTGATTTAATTTCTAAATTAAATCAATTATTTTCTGCTGACATATTTATTTTGCAGGGACATAGGAATTAATCCAGGCCCCTAAAAATAAACAATCAGAATTTTGGACATATATAAAATATATAATATATATATATCCAATGCAAATAACTATTTCATTAATTCCAAATGCCCAAAATAAATACTTATGAGCTCCTAATAATATTGGTTTGATTTTTTTATCTCTAACCAATATTTTCAGAGGGCCACATGAACATTTTCTTGGACCTTTTTGGAGCAATTTTTATTTGGGTCATTTTCAAAAGGGTTTCTGAGGGTTTCACAAGTCCTCATTTCAATTTCATTTGAAAAATAAACATGATGCAAACCACAAGACTAACCTAGTGCATCCCAGAACTAGGGTTGTGACACTCCACCGCATCACCGAGCTCGTCAACGCTGCCGGGGATGCGCCTGCACCAACTCACACCTCCTGTCCACCGTCGCCCATGGCGGGGAACGAAGGCCACGGAGTCCCGGCTCCACCTCCACTCTACGGTGCCGGCCAGGAGGTCCGGCGCGAGCCTCCGCGGTGTGAGCCGCCCCGCGGGGCCCATGCGCGCGACGAGGAGAGGTGCCAGGTGATCCCGCATCCCCAGGCAGGAGCTCGCGGGCCCCCTGTCCCGCAGCGCCAAGACCGCGCACCACAGGAGGTGGTGGCGCCAGCGCCCCAAGAACCAGCACCACAGGCATAGGGGGCGCTTGCAATCATGAGCGTGGCTGGATGTCGCGCCTTAGCTCCTGAGCTACGGCGCCTCGTCTGGCCCGGCAAGTTCAACCCGGATCTGCCTCCGCGCTGTGACGGCACCACCGACCCCACGGAGTTCTTGCAACACTATGAGTTGAGCATTGAGGCGTCCAATGGCACCGAGCAGGTCATGGCGAACTGGTTCCCCATGGCTCTCAAGGATGGTGCACGCTCCTGGCTCCTGAACCTCCCCGTGGGATCCATCTCCTCTTGGGGGAGCACCGTGAGCGTTTTGTCGCCAACTTCCAAGGCACCGTGACCGAGCCCCGGCGGCTGCGGATCTACACCACGTGAGGCAGCAGCAGGGAGAGACCCTGCAAAAGTACATCCAACGCTTCAACACCATGCGCCTCCGAATCCCTAGAGTGTCGGACGAGGCCATCATCTCGGTGTTCTCCGACTGCGTTCGCGGCGTGAGGATGAGGAGGAGCTTGCCATACACGAGGACCTGTGCACAACCCTCGAGATGTTCAAGCTCGCGGCAAAGTGCGCCAGGGCGGAGGAAGGACGCCTCTCCCTCCAAGAGCTGACTGAGGCAGAGGCGGACGACAAGAAGACCAAGGCCAAAGAAGCAAAGCGCAACGGGCCCGCCGTGCTGGCTGCAGAGCCAGAAGTGAAGCATGGCTGCGGCTAC
>LR738711.1:279355550-279493284 GCA_902687465.1 Secale cereale | reverse complement strand
CCCCCGCCGCGCGCATTACCGCCCCTCCCAGCGCTCGCGGCAGCCGCGACCACCTCGGCCTGTCCTTTCCCCGGCTACAACCGCCGCTGGCCTCCCCCGCCTCCTACCACTGCTCGCTGGGCCGGTCGCCGCCTCCGGCCGTGCGCCTGGCCGCCGGCGCCGCGCCCCGCGGCTGGCCTGGAGGGGCGACGCACATGCCCGTCGCCGCAGAGCCGCGCCTAGCGCCTCCGCTTGCCTCGCCCCTCTGCTCCAATGGGCGTCGTCGCCCGCACCCACGGGGGCTCCGCCCATTCGGGTTTTACCCCCAGTGCCCCGACCCGATAGGCCATAGGCCTATGACACATGCGGCCAGCCCCAGGAACGAAATAAAAAATAATAATAATAATAAAATAATAATATGAATTTTAATAATTAATTAATTAATTAGGATGATTAATTATGTTAATTAACCCCTGTTAATTAAATCTATTTAAGCACTCTAAACTAACTAATCTGTTAGTTAGGGTAATATGTCAATGACAGGTGGGACCCACTGGTCAGTTTGACCAGTCAACCATGATGACATCAGTATGATGTCATGCTGATGTCATAAATCCTTTTTCGAATTAATTTAATTAATATTAAATTCCAGAAATTAATAAAAACTTTAGAAAATCATATCTTTTAAACCGTAACTCGGATGAAAATACTTTGTACATGAAAGTTGCTCAGAACGACGAGACGAATCCGAAAACGCGGTCCGTTCATCCGCCACACATCTCTATCATACCGAACATACAACATTCCCCTCCGTTTCATCTGCCCGAAAATGCCTAACACCGGGAATACTTTCCCGGATGTTATTCCTCTTCGCCTGTATCACCGAGCACCACGTCAGGTCACACGTAGCACCTTCTTTTGCAATGTTATGCTTTGTGATGCTATTGTTTGCTCTGTTATTTATTTGTTTCCCCCTTCGTTGCTTATTTTCGGTAGACTCCGATACTGTGATAGACCGACCATTGATGCTTTGGTGTTCGACTACGGCTACGTTTCCGAAGATTCCATTCGTCTGTAGAGCTTCCAGGCAAGCCCCCCCTTTTATCACCAGATATCGCCTATTCTTCTCTCTACTGCTTGCATTAGACTAGTGTAGCATGTTACTGTTCGGTTACTCCTAATCTGTTGCATAGCCTGTCATTATTGCTACCACTGTTGATACCTTTACCTGTTATCCTAATGCTTAGTATAGGATGCTAGTATTCCATCAGTGGCCCCACATCCTTGTCCGTCTGCCATGCTATACTATCGGGCCGTGATCACCTTGGGTGGTGATCACGGGTTTATACTATATACATACTTTACATGATACTTGATGTGACTAAAGTCGGGTCGGCTCTTTGAGTACCCGCAAGTGATTCGATGTGGGGGCTGAAAGGACAGGTGGCTCCATCCAGGTAGTGATGGGTCGGGTTGGACCGCGTAACGTAACTTCCTTAGTAATGGAGGTTGCTAGGTCTGCTCACCGGCCGCCCTCGCAACATGCAGGTGTGCATTGGGCGATGGGCCCAGACCCCTGTGTGCTTAGGACTTAGACCGACGTGCTGACCTCTCTGCTGTGCTTAGGTAGGGCTGTGACGTGTTGATCTTCTGAGGCCGGGCATGACCCTGGAAAGTGTGTCCGGCCAAATGGGATCAAGCATGCTGGGTTATGTGGTGCACCCCTGCAGGGAAGTTAATCTATTCGAATAGCCGTGTCCCTCGGTAAAAGGACGACCCGGAGTTGTATTCCGACCTCATGACAACTAGAACCGGATACTTAATAAAACAGACCCTTACCAGTGCCAGATACAACTCGGTGGTTGCTCTCTCACCGGGTGATGTACGGGAGGATCGCCGAGTAGGATTATGCTATACGATGTTACTTGGTGAACTTACCATCTACTCCCTTCTACTGCTGCAAGACGGAGGCCGCGAGAAGCGAGGATACTTGTTACTTTCCAGCTACCCTCCTCTTCTGCTGCAAGATGGAGGTTACGAGAAGCGTAGTCTTCGATTGGATTAGCTATCCACATCTTATTCTGGCATTCTGCAGTTTAGCCCACAGATAATACCCCTTTACACATATATCCTTGCATATGTAGTGTAGATCCTTGCTTGCGAGTACTTTGGATGAGTACTCACGGTTGCTTTTCTCCCCCTTTTCCCCTTTTGTTCCTTCTTCTCGGATGACGCAACCATATGGTGGAGTCCCGGACCCAGAAGATCCCGAGGAGGTTTCTATGTGAAGATCGGCCTCGAGGAGTAGTTAGGAGGTCCCAGGCAGGAGGCCTTGCCTTTTCGATCGTTGCTACTTTTGTGCTAGCCTTCTTAAGGCAAACTTGTTCAACTTATGTCTGTACTCAGATATTATTGCTTCCGCTGACTCTTGTGTTTTCGAGCTTATGTATTCGAGCCCTCGAGGCCCCTGGCTTGTAATATAAAGCTTGTATTATTTTAAGTTGTGTCTATTGTTGTGTTGTGATATCTTCCAGTGAGTCCTTGATCTTGGTCGTACACATTTGCGTGCATGATTAGTGTACGGTCAAATCGGGGGCGTTACAGCGCCCGGCGCCTCTCTCAGGATGGGCTCGGGGGCTCTCCTCTGGAGTGTCTCTGGCCTGACCAGCGTCTCGAGAGAGGTGTTCGGGCACCACCTGCAGGTGTGTCTCGACGTGTGTTTTTGTGAGCCCAGCGCGAGCCATACAGCGATGGGGGCTGAGGACTTGATCGACCAGGTTACCGAGGAACTTCAGTACGCAAGGCTCATACGCGGTGGGCGTAACCGCACAATGCCGAGTGACCACTTCCGTGTTTGCATCGACGTTGCTGGTCTCAACCGAGCCGCTTCTTTGGAGCCCTTCTGGCCGACGGCGGTCGGCCGGAGGAGGGCCCTCCCCTGCAGCTACGTCTGCATGCTCTTCGGCTTCCGCAACGCAGCTGCCATGTTCCAGCACCTCGTGCGGCAGACTTTGGGGGCTCGGGAGGCTCAGTGGCATGCGGTCCAGACGGAGCGAGAATCGGACCCCCGCGACCACTGAGGGCTTTAGGAGCCTGGCGATCCTCAGGAGCAACCCACGCGGCTTGCGTCTTCAGCTACCCCAACTCTCCTTCGCCAAGTGTCAGGTGACTTTTCAGGTATTCAATCGAGAGCGCCCCCCGGGCTGCATCATCCTCGAGCTGCTGGGGGCTATCCCCCCGCAGCTGTCTCTTTTTGCGCATGAATCAAGGCAGGTTGCTTCTTCCTATTTGCATTATCTATATGCTTGGTGTTCTCACCGCCACTAAGGTCATGAGCCCTTGCGAGCCCACTCGAGACCGCCCCATGATTAAGGACTGGCACGGCGTCTGTGCTCGGGTCCATCCCTGCAGCGTCACTAAACCCAAGGGCTGAGCTCTGTCTCGCGAGCCATTCCCGTGACGTCACCTCCCGTGGTCGTTGGTGCTGTGGCCTTCTCATGCGATGCCCTCTAGAGATGCACCCGGCGCAGGTCGACACAACACCTCTCTTTTCACATTTTGCAGAAGAAGACTCAGGCGCAACCCGCCTCAGGGTAGGGTCTCGTGAGTGATGCGTAAGCTCACAAGAACTTCCTCAGAGTCGTTCAAATCGTCCTGAGGAGGGCCCATATACACGTTGGATGTCCTGCCGTGCAAGCCACATGTCAGGACGGGGCTGTACACGCCCCGGACTCTCTCCCGGTGGGAGGCTCCCTCCCATGGTCCAGTGGAAGTGCCATGCTCCGCGCTGGCAGAACCAACCGAGGAGCGGTTATGCCCACGAACCAGTGGAAGCACCAAGCTCCGCGCTGGCCGCTACGATTGAGGTGCGGTTATGCCCACACTCCGCGCAAGTGTGGTAGCTCTATGATGTGCGCTAGTTATAAACAACTGAGGGCGGCCCCCAATGGTCGCACCAACCTCAGGGAGTTTTTTAGCTCATCACGCTCACAGCTTCTCCTTGGATGGGTGTCGTGAGGGGGGCTAGGCACATGGGCTATGCTCAGGTCACGCCTGGCAGACGCCACCCTACCAGGTGCCTAGACACCTGGCCTTCTCGCGCCCCCATCCTAGGCGAAGGCTCGTGAGCAAGGTATGGTGCTCGTTCTCCCTCATGAGAGCCATTCGTACATCAAGGGGGACCCCTGGGCATCGCGACCCAGGGGCCTCACTAGCCATGTAGCCCCTCACTCCTTGAGCCCGGTGCTCAATGGCGGTCGAGGTATGCGCGGGGCTGGGCCCTATCGACGCAGAAGGCAAACGGGATCACTTGAACGTCAAAGGGGGGCCCTGGGCATCGCGACCCAGGGGCCTCACTAGCCACGTAGCCCCTCATCCCTTGAGTCTAGTTATTACGATAACCCCGGTCACCCGGAGGGCTCAATGGCGATCGAGGTATGCGTAGGGTTGGGCCCTGCCGACGCAGAGCACCTAAGCAAACATGAAAGGAAGCAAGCACGGAAATCATCAAGGTCAATCTAGTTATTACAATAACACCAAGTCCTTCAAATTAAAACAAGTTCTTACGCCTCCTCGAGACACTCGCATATCTCTCATCTGAACATGAACAGATCAGGTATCGCCAAGCGCGTCATCACCAGTCTCCGCCTCTTCGGCTGCGGTAGCAGCAACCCGGAGGAACACCTCCACCAGTTCCGTGACTTGCACCCCCAGGGCCTCAGCAGCAGTGACCTAGGCGTCTCAGGAGACGAGTCCCAAGAAGCACAGAGCCTCGTCCCGCGGGAAATGTGACAGAAGATCAAGTGCCACTACCACGTGACCGCAGGGGAACACTAAGATAAGCTTTCAGTGCTCGCATCTACTCACGTACCTACACCTCCACCCACTGTAATCATGAATTCGCTGGAGCATGAAAGCCCCTCTCGACGACCCTAGTGGACGATCACCTGCACGCCAAGAGGAACCTCTCGAGCATCGCGCCTCGAGGGCTCCTACCGGACCCTGGGTCGCTCACCTCCTGGCCTTGACCACGGCATCGCGACCTGGCATACCAGCGTAGGCTGAAGCTTGTCTAGGGAATGGGTCACGCAGACGTACGGCCCTAAACTACCGTGGGGACAGAAGAAAGGGAAGTCATGCTCCATCAAAGGGCCTCATGAAAAACATAATTTTGTAACACCAGATAATAGCAAAAGTATTACAAGGATTTACACGCCCTCATGGGGCCATCCATGGATGCCGCGCAGGGACCAAACGGAAGAGGGCCGTTCTCGGAGGAATGCGGCCCGAACTCCTTCAACGACGGCGGCACCCGAAGGGCACTGTTCCCTCCCGGCGATAAGAACGGCGACTTGACGGCTCGTAGCTCTCATCGGAGCTCGAGGCCGTCTCAGGGGAAGCATAGCTGCTACCGAAGGAGTTGGAGGCGCAACAAAAGGCGAGCGCCTCGCCCCCGGCCTCGCTGCCCTGGCAGCATGGGCGATGGTGGCCGGCGAGCCCATCTCCCGTGCCGCACGCCAGCCGACAGCCGTCCACCCCGAAGACTTTGAAGGTCAGCGTACCCATCCCGTCTTGTGCGAAATGAAGAATGTGCCTCCCGGCGGGGGCGCAGGTGCGGCGCACCACGCCCCAACCCCAGGTCTTGGCCGAAGGAGACCACCTCCACATCGGCATATGAAGGGGGAAGGTGGCACCCTTCATGCCGCAGCTGCATCGTCACCCGGCCGTGACCCGGGAGCACATCCTTCAGTAATGGAGGAAGGAGGATCCAATAATGCGGTGGGGCTCCCGCCCACATGATAAACTCGCGGGCGTCGTCTTCAGTATGGAATGGCGACAAGGCGCGTGAAATCGCCTGTCTCTCTGGGCGGCTGACTGCATCGCCCCCGTCGCCGTCTCCGCTTCGTCCGCCTAACACCAGAGCACCTAAGGGAAGCGGGAATCCTGGAGGCGCCCGCGTGCACCATGTACGGGCGTCCGCCGGTCTCAGGGACGCTCTTGGAGAATCACGGCGCCTCTTCTTCTGGGGAAGCCGCTCGGGCTCCACCATCGGGCCCTTCCCCTTCTCTGCGGCGAGAACCTACGTATCGACGCCATGAAAATCCCTCGGAGAAGTGGGAGGAGTAGGGATTGATCTGCAACAGTCAAGTGAAGGACGTGGCGCCTCACCCCCTGTTTATAGGTTGAGAAGATCAATCGCCGGCCACTCGCGCGCGGCCACAATGTCCCTGCAGCCCGCACCAAGGTGTTGTGAAGTCACACGGTTGCCGAGACTGCCTGGGAAGCAGAGTCGCCCACGTCCCATCCAACCGTCACGCGCCAGCTTGGCCTGCAACCTTTTTTGGGGCCCGCGGTGCTCTGTCCTCGGCTAAGGCTTCGCCCCGAAGCCAACTCCGCGCGCGCCTTGGTCCCGGGGGCTACTATCGGCGTCCTGGGAACTAGGGTACCCAGACTTGCCTGCCTGCAGGCCGCGACGCACTCCTACCACGGCCTGGTACGGCCCAGCTGATCGACCAACTGTCTAAGACCCTTGCGAGGCGGCTAGGCCTCGTGAGGAGAACGACATCAAGACCCCCTCAGGAGCGTCCTCGGTTAGGTTGCTCCGGAGGGGCAAAGAATCCAAGGCCAAGCCTGCCTCAGGAGGAGGCAGTGATGCAAGTAGTGACGCACCGCGCCAGTGGGTGCCAGCGCCCGTCAGTGGTGCAGTTGCCATTTCGGTGCAAAGAAGAGCGCAGGCGCAGGTTCCCGAGGAGTGGGACAAAGGTTTCCCCTTCGATGCAACAAGACCGAAGACCGCAAGAACGACAGGGAGGATGTCACCACCGAGCCCACCACCGCGTCACCGCCTGATCCTTTTGCAGGCGAGGACCGCTTTTGTCAGGATAGGAACGTCCTTGTGTTCCCGCTCAAAATGGTCATTGTGGGATTCCTTCCCGCCTAAACATTTCGGGGGAAGAGGACCCTGCCACCTATATAAGTAGCTAGGATCCCCACTATGAGGGGACAATTGGAAGCAGATCCATAAACTCTGCCCTCATGCAAAGGAGCAAGAACTCTTGTCTCCTGACCCTCCTGAGCTCAGGACCCACTGTACTAGTCCATATCCAAGCCCTCCCGAGGCCAATCCACTAAAGCAGGAAGAAGGGTTTTACACCACAAGGTGGCCTGAACCTGGGTAAACTCTTGTGTGCTTTACTTGTTGTTCGCTTGAATCTCTTCACTGGATGAGGGCCAGACGCTAGGTAGACGTGAGTGGGAGAGATCTTCATTCACGCCTCTGTGTTCGAACTTCTTGGGTTTGCGGAGCTCGTAATCCGACAGAGACCAACCGCACTTTCGACTCAGGGTACCACCCCGCTTCCACTGCGGGCTCAGATGCTCTCCCAATGCTCTACATGCCCACCATCTACAACATAGCAGTCACCAAGACCCTCATCAACGGTGGGGCTGGCCTCAACGTGCTCTCAGTGGAAGCTTCTAGCTTGCTCCACGTACCGCTCGAGCGGCTGCGCCCCACCAAGCCCTTCTCCGGAGTCAGCGGCGGTTCCGCCAGCCCTCTCGGGCAGATCCGCCTCCCGGTCACCTTTGGCACTCACGACAACTACCGCACTGAGCTGATCGACTTCGACATCGCCCTTCTCAGCCTCCCGTACAACGCCATCCTCGGGTACCCCGCGCTGGCTCAGTTCATGGCCACAACCCATCCGGCCTACAACCTCATGAAGATGCCGGGGAGCAAAGGTGAGCTCACCGTGGTGGGGGACACCAAGGAAGCTCTGACGGCCCTCAAGCTCGCCTTCCGGGCCACTGCGGCAGCACATCAGGCCAACAGGGATGCCCCAGGAGGCAAGGGGGCTGTGCCAGCAAAGACGAAGCAACTTTTCTCCCAAGACCGAGCTGAGACGAAGTAGGTGCTCATAGATGAATACGGGGCGTCAGGCGCCACCTTCACCATAGGTGCCAGCCTCCCCCCAACTCAAGAAAAGGCACTGGTCGGATTCCTTCGCGCTAACAAGGAGGATTTGCATGGGAACCCAAGGACCTGGCGGGAGTCCCGAGGGGAGTGATTGAACATCACCTAAACGTATGCCCAACATGCGCCCTGCGAAGCAGTAGGCACGGTGCCAGTCTATAGAGAAGCAATCCTTCATCATACAAGAGACTCGCAAGCTAGAAGTGGCGGGTGTCATCCGCGAGGTCCGTTACCCGGAGTGGCTGGCGAACCCCGTCGTCGTACCCAAGAAAGGCGGGAAAGAGTGAATGTGTGTCGACTTCACCAACCTCAACAGAGCTTGCCCACAAGACACGTTTCCTCTACCCCGCATCGACCAGATTGTCGACTCCACCGCCGAGTGCGAGCTACTGTGCTTCCTGGATGCCTTCTCACGCTAGCACCAAATCGAGATGGCAGTGCAAGATGTCAAGAAGACTGCCTTCCTCACCTCGAGCGGGGTATACTGCTACACTTCTATGCCGTTCGGGCTGCGGAATGTAGGAGCAACCTTCCGGCGATTGATGCATATTGCTCTAGGAGAGCAGCTCGGGAGGAACACTAAGGCATACATTGATCACATCGTGGTAAAGTCTCAGGAGGCCACAACCCTCATCAAAGATCTGGAAGAAACCTTCGCCAGCATTCGTAAGGTAGACCTGCGGCTCAACCCGAAAAAGTGCGTGTTCGGTGTCCCGTCAGGCAAGCTGTTGGGCTTCCTAGTGTCGCACAGAGGGATCGAGGCTAACCCCGAGAAGGTCAAGGCCATAGAAAAGATGAGTCCGCCAAAGACCCTCAAGGAGATGTAGAAGTTCGCCGGCTGTGTAACGTCGCTCGGGCGTTTCACCTCCAAGCTAGGGGAGAGAGGCCTCCCTTTCTTCAAGCTGATGAAAAGGAAGGGCCCGTTCGAGTGGACCCCTGATGCTGGTATGGCATTCAAAGACCTCAAGAGATACCTCACCAGCCCACCAGTAATGGTGGCACCCAAACCTCAAGAGCCCCTAGTGCTCTACCTGGCCACTACACAACAATCTGTCAGCGCAGCGTTAGTGGCTGTCCGAGAGGAGCACCAAGACAAGACCCCACAACCGCGGAGCGATGCTCCCGAGGCTCCCGCAAGGCCGGCAAGTGACTGCGCCCTGCAAGACGACATTCCTGAGGCTGCGGCTGCCCCTTCTAGCGACCAAGCTCCTGCAGCTCCTTTACCCAGTCAGGCTACACATCCACAGGTGAGCCAGGGCTTCACCCCCGTCGAGCACCCGGTGTACTTCGTTAGCACGGTGCTCCGTGATGCTCAGGCACGCTATCCCATGTCGCAGAAGCTTCTGCTTGCGCTCCTCGTCGCTTCACGCAAGCTGCGCCACTACTTCCAAGGCCACCCCATCAAGGTCGTCTCAGCCTATCCGCTGGAGAGAGTACTCTGGAGCCCCAACACAGTGGGATGAGTCGTAGAATGGAATATTGAGCTGCAGCGTTCTAGTTAGAATTCAGTATGACCAGGGTCATCAAAGGAGCCGTGCTTGCTAACTTCGTGGCAGAATGGACTCATGCCCCAGAGCCCGAAGCAAGCCAAAACCGATCCCTCTCACTGGGAAGTGAAGCATCGGACGGCTGGGTCATGTACTTCGACGGCGAGTTCGCCTGTCAGGGCACGGGGGCTGGAGTTGTGCCCATCTCACCCACTCACACTACAAAAAAAGACACATCCGTGACATTTTGGGCCGAACGAAACTTTTTTCGGTCATACTTATGACACTTCTATGACAATAATTGTGACAAAACACGGTATCATCATGGATGTGGTGGGGTCCTACTTCTATGACAGAAAATCATGACAAAAAATGGGCTTTTCGTCCTGGGTGGGTCGGAGATGCAGCTGCACGACAATCTTTGGGTCGTCCATGATGGAAAAATCCGTGGTAGAAGCGAGGGCGAGGAAAATATCGGGGTGTTCCCGGTTACGGTGGGTGGTCGGGGCCGAGCGATGCACGTTTCTCTCGTACACGCACGCGCGTGGGTGCGAGGCGTTGGGCTCTAACTGAACCCGAGCGAGGCGTTGGGATCTAACTGAACCCGAGCGATTGCACTATAGGCTACGCGTTGCTGAACCCCAGCAATCGATCGATGGCTATTAACTAAACCCGATCGAGCGATTCCTTCGCTACTGCTGCTAACTGAAGCCGATCGATGCTACCTCTGCATGAACAGTGAGTGTTGTTGGGGGGTTTGGATGAACAGTTCCCGGTGGGGGTGGCTGAACAGGACCCCGTGGTGTTGCCTCTCATGAACAGGACCCCGTTCGATCAAGCCGGTTGGGGCTGCATGAACATGACCCCGTGGAGGGCTGCATGAATAGGACCACCCCATGGAGGGCTACATGAACAGTAGACGGTGGAGGGCTGGATGAACAGTAGCCCGTGGAAGGATGATTGAACAGGAGCCCATGGAGAGGGCTGGTTGAACAGTAGCCGATGGAGTAGCGCGTGGTGGAGGCTGAACAGTCGCAAGTGGAGGCTGGACGAGGTCGACGGTGGATGAACAGTAGCCCATGGAGGCCGGAGGGGGTCGACGGTGGTGATGAACAGTATCCCGTGGAGTCCCGTTTTGCGGTACGCCACACCCCTCCCGATGAACAGGACCCCCGTTTTGACCGTAGCGCTCCAACACATGTTCGTTTCCTCCATTTTGCTGTACGCCACACCCCTCCCGATGAATAGGACCCCCGTTTCGACCGTAGCACTCCAACACAAGTCCGTTTCCTCCGTTTTGCAGTACGCCACACCCTTCACGATCAACAGGACCCCTGTTTCGACAATAGGAGGTCCGTTTCCTCCGTTTTGCGGTATGCCAGACCCCTCCCGATGAACAGGATCCCGTTTCGAACGTGGCCGGTCGAACACAAGGCCGTTTCCTCCGTTCGGCGGTACGCCAGGCCTTGTTTCCATCGGTTGTTCCGTCCAAGCCCTCCCAATGAACACTACGACGCATTCCATTCCGACCCAGCCGGTTGGCTCCCCATGAACACGACGACGACACTGTTGCTCCGCTCCGACCCAGCCATGTACACGAGCCCTGACCGTACGTATGCGTGAGTTGGCGTTCCAGACCTTACCCGTATGTACGTACGTGGCCGTATTTTCTTTATTGCACACTTACCGTTGTACGTACGTGTACATGCTACGTGCGCGCCTCTACTACGACACGTGCGCGCCTCTACATCGACCAGTATGTATGTACACGTTCGCGGCCAGAATGACAACGCTACATACGCTTCGACCAGGTGGGTCCCAACTGTCAGGCACTTCCTTGTGTGCGAAGATATGGCTGGTGGGTTCCAGCTGTCAGGGGGTGAATCGTTTTTTTTGCCTGGACGCACTTCCTTGCGTGCGAAGATGTAGCTGGTGGGTCCCAGCAGTCAGGGGGAAACGCTTTTTTCGCGAAATACGGTGGCCCATACGATGGGTCCCCGATGTCAGGTGGAGGAATAATTATTTTGCATGTAATAAGGAGGCACTTCCTTGCTGCGGATGTGGACCCAGCTGTCAGCCTCTCCACGTACAGTCCACGTCCGATGCAAAGCCGTTCCTTGACCACGTTGACGATGCCGCGCCGAGAGCACCAGGGCGGTGGACGGCGACGAGGCCTAGGAAGGGGACAACGCGGAGCCGGGGAAGACACGGCAGTGGAAGCCTACGCGGAGAGGAGTACAAGGGTTCACTGTTTCAGCTGCGGTGTGAGGCTGCCATTGCCGCAGAATAACAGAGGGTATGGGTGAGTGGACAGATGGCCTGGCCAGCGGTGGGAGTAATAGGGGGCGGTGAGGCCTCCGCGGTAGCACAGCCGACCACGGGAGGCAGGAGCACTAGCACGACTGGCGCTAGTTTGCTAGCTGGTTTGGGCGGCTGGAGCAAGAAGACCGGAGGTTGAAGAAGCACTACGATCGTTGGATGGACATCGTACGGTCACTGGAGCTAGAATCGTGCATATTGACTAAGTTGACAAAGCCCTCCGTCCCCGTCAACTTAGTAGGCCCACAAGTCAGCCTCCCACTATACTGGGTCCCAGCTAGCAGGGGGAGTATTCATTTTTTTTGTGCGTAATAAGGAGGCACTTCCGGTGGGTCCAAGCTGACAGCTGGGGGAACATTTTTTTCGTGAAATACGGTGGCCCGTCTGGTGGGTCCGAGCAGTTAGGGGGGAAACGTTTTTTCGCCAAATACGGTGGCCCGTCCGGTGGGTCCCTGCTATTAGGTGGAGGAATAATTATTTTCCGCGTAATAAGGAGGCACTTCCTTGCGGCTGACGTGGACCCAGTTGTCAGCCTATCCATGATAGTACTCTTCCGATGGAAGTCGTTCCTTGACCACATTGACCAGGCTGCGCCGAAAGCACCAGGGCTGTGGACAACGGCGAGGCCTAGGAAGGGGACGACGCGGAGCCAGGGAAGATGCGGCAATGGATGCCCACGCGGAGACGAGTACGAGGGTTCACTGGTTCAGCTGTGGTGTGAGGCTGCCGTCATCGCAGAATAGCAGGGGGTGTGGGTGAGTAGAGGGATGGCCTGGCAAGCAGTAGGAGTAGTAGGAGGCGGGGAGGCCTCTGCGGCATCGAAGCCGCCCATAGGAGGCAGGATCACGAGGCACGACCGGCGCTGGTTTGGGCGGCTGGAGCAAGAAGACCAGAGGTTGAAGAAGCACTACGGCCGTTAGATGGACATCATACGGTCAATAGAGCTAGAATTGTGCATATTGACTAAGTTGACAAATCCCTTCGTCCTTGTCAACTTAGTAGGCCCACAAGTCAGCCTCCCACTATACTGGGTCCCAGCTAGCAGGGGCAGTATTCATTTTTTGTGCGTAAATAGGAGGCACTTCTGGTGGGTCCGAGTTGACAGCGGGGGGAACGTTTTTTTTTTTGCGAAATACGGTGGCCCATCCGATGGGTCCCATCAGTCAGGGGGAAACGTTTGTTCGCCAAATATGGTGGCTCATCCAGTGGGTCCCTGCTGTCAGGTGGAGGAATAATGTCACATCCCTAGTCAGTGCTTGCATTAGGACTAGCTAGAGTGTGCATCAAGTTTACTTTCCACAGAAACTTGAAATGGGAATGACAGAAACCCCAACACCCCTCTTCTAACAACTAGGGTTTAATAAAAACTTTTCCAATGTACCCAAAATGCCCTTCAAAAATGTTCATCATCTTTGCCTTGGTCTTAAACCTCTGCCAAAAATGGTGCACAATTTTCTAGGACATCCAAAGGTCTCTCGATTAACTCATATTGTACTTGCATTTGGGCATTTAAATGCTATAAAATATTTTATGTGCCCAAATAATCATAGACTAAAATGTTCCTTGCTGTTCATATTATATATAGTGGACATGACTAGTTTTGTGATTTATCAAAATGCTCTAGCATTTTTACTAATTCAACAAAGTTGAAAAAGAAACAAAACAGAATTAAAATAGAAAAGAGAGGCCCACCTGCCGGCGCAGCCCAGCCACCGCTCCAGCGAGCTGCTTGGCTCGGCCAGGCAGGCAGGCAGGTGCTCGACGGTGGCAGCAGCGCGCGCCACGTAGCTGCCCGCCGCCCTGCTTCCTCCCCTCGCCGTTCTGGTGGTCGGGATCGACCACCCACTCCTCCCCCGAGCTCGCAGACACGCTCAACCCTCCCCAGCTCCTCTCCCTCGCCTTCCCCGCACCATGGCCGACGCCGCCGCGCTCGCGCCGTCGTGATAGCCATGACCACCGCCGTCCCTGTGTTCCGTCATCGTGTCCGTCCGCTCCATCGTCATCGACTACGTCGAGCAGGCTGAGCCCCGAGTGCTCGCCCGCTCTGGAGTCGCCCCGACCCCGTCTTCCCCAACTCCGGCCGCAGAGATCACCATCGCCGCCCCGCTCAGCTCCGACCTTCCCCCGAGCCCGCTTCGACGTTTGCTGAAACCACCGTGAGCTCAGCTCCGTCCTCCCCCCTCACAGTTAGCTCTCTCCTGCACTGAATGCACCGCACGAGGCTCACCTGCACGCGCCGCCGTGGAGCTCGTCGCCGACGAGGCTCCGACCACTTACCGGCCCGACCATCGTGCCCACCAGCTTCACCGTCCCCGCGTAGGTGATGTAGGATCACTCCACGCGCCTTCACGAGCACCGCACCGACGAGTTCGTCCTCGCCCAAACTCCAGCAGCCGCTGGACTCGTCGCCGGCGTCGTTTCCGACGACCCCGAGGCCAGCCACCACCACCACTCGACGCGGCTCACTTCCAGCTGCCCGTAGGTGTGCTCCGCCGTCGTTTTGGTCGCCGGAGCACAAATCCCGCACCACACCGCCGCGTTTGGCCTCGCCGACGGCTAAACGCCGGCGAGTTAGCCCCATTTGACCAAGGGTTTGACCCCCTTGGGTCACTGACATGTGGGCCCTGCCTGTTAGTCAAACCTAGTTTAGCGTCTAAACTAATCTTAATTAGTTAGTTAACTAACTGTGACACTGACCAGTGGGTCCCACTGGTCAGGTTTGACCTGGGCCGCCCTGTTTACTTGCTGACGTCAGCATGATGTCATGCTGACGCAGTAAATGCTTTTCTGGGATTATTTGATTTAAAACAATTCAGGAAATTCCAGAAAATGCTTTAATCTTCAAAAAATCATATAAATTCAACAATAGCTCAAATGGAAAAGATTTATATACGAAAATTGATCAGAAAAATCTAATATTTCCAATGGCAGTGGTTTCATGCATGTTTGAAAAAGTTAACCTTGTTGTTCACATTAAAACATGATAATGCACTTAAATAAGTAATAGTTTGGGTTTCAATTTGAATCTTTGATTCAAATGGACTCAAACCCTTCTGTTTATAGATGCATTAGCCCAAAACACATGCATCTTGCCATATCATGAGCATGCATCATATTGTTGCATCTGTTTGCTTATTGATTGTATCGCCGGCATTCTCCGTGTTAGGTCCTGCTCCCGAGGATACTTCTGCGTATCCAACTGAAGAGCAGTACCCGACAACCACTCTGTCTAGCAAGCAACCATTGATACATCCGATACAAACCCATCTTCTCGCTCCTGCTCTCTTTTACTGCATTAAGGCAACAGCTTGTGAACTGCTACTTGATGTGGTAGTTGAACCCTATTCCCTTGCATGACCTGTCAATGCCACAGTAAATAGTTGAAACCCACCAGCATGTGTAGGAATGGATTGAGCCATGTGATGTGTGATCCACCATGCTATTTGTTTATGTTGCCTGCTATGCTTAGAGTTGTGTCAGGTCTGGTTCATCTGGGTGATGGATCAGAGTGAAATGATCATACTCGATAAAGAGAGGGAAGTGTGGAACATGTTTGGTAAAGGTATTGATGAAAGGCCATGTAGGACTACGTGGTGGGTTGTTTCATTGGAACCGTCCATAGGACCCGAGATCTGTATGTGTGGTTCAAGTTACAGCTACTACCACACATTGGGCCCCGAAATATGACCCCGCTCGACTTATTGACTGCCCATGTTCTCTGTCCAGGAGTTGCAACTAGTTTCTGGTGTTTGTAGTTTACTGGTGGTCGTGCACAGCACTGACCCTCGGGGTGGGCTGTGATGCAACAGGTACGTGGCCGGGTGTACCGAGCGCCCGTTTGGTGACTCGGGAACCCTGTACACATCGTTTGGGGCCGTGAGCGACACCCCGGCCGGATCTCCCCACGGATGGAACCCAAATAGGCGATAAACCTGGACGAGAGACTTGAGCGGTTGGTTAGGTCGTGGTCTACACCCACGTCGACTTTCGCTTGAAGTCTGCCGAGCACATGTCGTGTGCAGACGCTAAGTGGTGGAAACATGTGTGAAGAAGTACACCCCTGCAGGGTTACCAATCTATTCCAATAGCAGTTGTTCGCGGTACAGACTACTTGATTACTCTTACAGTTCATAGACAAGTTGATGGATACTACTAAAAGCCTCACGACAAGTGTGAGTGCCGTGGATGGCCCTTCCGTAGGATGACGGAAGAGGATCCTCGGTGGTGTATTGTTGTGGTGAGTAGAGGACTCGTTTACATAGTATTATCTTGCAATCTGTTGAGAGTCATAGTATAGGTTAGCCAAGAGTCAAAGCTGGCTTACTGCTATGAACTCCACTACCCTTGTTGATAATGTTGCATGTATGGTAGGTTCTGTTGTAAGACTTGCTGAGTACCTTTGTACTCATGTTTGCTTAATAACTGTGGCAGAGGAGAACCCTGCCCCTTCTGATGGGTTCTACATAGACGTTGACGTCGACGAGTAGCTTGCTACCCAGACGGAGATCTGGAGCTTGTGAAGGGCCTTGTAGATATTCAGGCTACACCAAGCCTGTTTTATTTTCTAAGTTGTCTGTACTCAGACATGTTAGCTTCCGCTTGTGCTTGTATGATTGTATGACTTGAGTGTTGGGTCATGTGACCCCTACCTGTATGGATATGTTATGTATGGCTCTTTGGAGCCTCTTAAATAAAGTACTTTGAGTCATAGAGTTCTGTTGTGATGCAATGTTGTATTTGCACATATTGAGCATATTGTGTGTATGATTGAAATGCTTGGTATGTGTGGGATCCGACACCTAGTTGTTTTCCTTTGGTAGCCTATCTTACAGGGAAATGCCTCCTAGTGCTTCCAACGAGCCTTGGTAGCTTGCTACTGCTCAGAACACGTAGGCTGGCCGGCATGTGTCCTTCTTCGTTCTTGTGTCTGTCCCTTAGGGGAAATGTCATGCGTTGTTCCTTTAAGTCCATGTAGCTTGCTATGACTTGGGTTCATACGTTGATGACCGACACGTTCGTTGCTGTGTCATGAATGCATGTCTCTGTAATTTAGTGCCACTTTTGATTTATAACTAGCCATGTTGGCCCGGGTTCTCTGTCATATGGATGCTAGCGACACTGTCATATACGCGTGCCAAGATGCGCAAACGGTCCCAGGCCAGGTAAGGTGGCACCCGTGGGGATACCGTGCGTGAGGCCGCAAAGTGATATGACGTGTTACAAGCTAGATCGGTGTGATTTAGGATCGGGGTCCTGACAGCGTTGGCATCAGAGCCGGACTGCCTGTAGGTCTCTCAAGCCAAACTGGTCGATGTGGAGTCTAGAAAAATTCTTAGTTATATGTAGGGGAATTGATTGTGGAAGGGAACGTAAGGCTCTTTTTACTTCTTTACCTTATGCCCTTCTGATCTGAGTCAGTCTATTCTTTATACGGGGGTTTAGGACTAGGCCTCTCATCCTTACTAGGTTCACGTGTTACTAATCCGTAGACTCTTAGGATTGTTGGTTCTAAGCCTCAGTTCAGTTTCTACCCTTTTAGTATGATGATTAGTTGGACCCGGAACCATGATATGATGTTGTTGAGTGGCTATGCTATCATTTGTATGATGTCTCAAATTCTTTTTTGAGCATTTACAGTTGTTATGCTGCCCGATTTCTTCCAGAAATTCTAATGGCTTTGCATTATTTCGTGTTTCAGATGTCTGGCCGCACACCTCACCAGGTGGTCCGTTTGACTCGGTGCATTAATGTGCCCGGTCACATGGCCATGCTAGTCCGTGTGCTGACTGAGACCGGTTACCGTTGGTATCCTGAGTACACCGTGGAGGAACAGTACCGGGATTTCAACCAGAGTCAGTATTTCTGCACAGTCCGGATATACCCCTCATATCCCGGAGCTAATGACCCCATCCATTGGTCTTATGGACTCGGGGTCTATCAAGATGGCAGTGCAGGATGCCGCTTATTCGATGATGACCATCATCCGGGCTAGGCATGCCCTGCTGCTGAACACTGAGTTCTGTTACATGCCAGCCTCATTTCCCGAAGAGGAAGGCTACTACACTGGTCTGTATACTGATGCTGCTCATGAGGAGCCACTGCTTCAGACTACTGTCCAGATGCTGGAGGATAGGGACAGTGAGGTCCGTGCCCTCCGGATGGAGCTGTATAACACTCGAGCTGCCCACTGGACTACCTTGACACAGCTTGCACCTGATGTGCACGCCGGATATCTGGATATGCGGGATTTGTACCCCGTGCGGACTCGTCTACCTGATCGTATGGATTGGCGTGACGTTGGGGGTATTACACCTCCACGTGGGCATCGGTTACCACCAGCATCAGGCCCGAGGCCACATCCATGTCCTTATGGTCCACAGCCTTCGAGTGCTCGGGAGTTTCAAGATCCATCTGTTCCCCTTCCAGGCTATGGTGGTAATTTTTACGAAGATTACTACGGGAATGTCTGAGCTAGACCGTGGAAGTAGTAGCATCGTAGTAGTTGTATTTCACAGTCTTGTGTGTGTGTTGTGGAATATGACTTAGCTAGTACTGAGTTCCGGAGGTGTAGTTAAATAATGTATAGGAGCTTGGAATGCCTCTGATGAGATGTATCGTCTTCCACCGCAGTTGTACTTTAGCATTGGCTTGTACTAAACTATGTATGGTGTGTATGACCACTGGTATATATATGGAAGTTTCTATATTACCATGTCATAGTGATGAACATCTCTGCATTCCGCGTCATCCATTACATTCTGCACTCCCATGTCAAGTTTTTGCCATCCTTATCTAAACCGTTGTTTTGTTTTCCTAGGATGGTCAACACTCGCAGCACTCCTGCTGCTCAAGAGCAGGGTGAGGCTAGTGGGGCTAGAGATGAGAATCTGCCCCAGCCACCCTCCTTGGCTGAAGTTATGCTCGAGGCAGAACGGAACAAGAGAGAGAGACCAACCGTGTGCTGGAACGCATAGAGCAGAACACTGGGTTTCGTCAGAGGAATGACGTGGTGTCAATCAATGACTTTATCAAGATGTGCCCACCTAAGTTCCATCATTCCACTGAACCTCTGGATGCGGTTGACTGGCTTCGTAGTATCACCCACAAGCTACACTCTGCCCGTGTGGCCGAAGATGACAAGGTTATCTACGCCGCCTACCATCTTGAGGGCCCTGCCAGTCTCTGTGGGAAAACTTTGAGGCTATGCATCCCGCTGGCCAAATCACTACTTGGGCTGAGTTCAGTGAGGCATTCCGTGAACATCACATTCCGGAAGGTCTCATGGATCGCAAGCGGGAGGAATTCTGCAATTTCACCCAGGGCTGGTTAACAGTGGATGGCTATAGTCGCGAGTTTGGCAACTTGGCACGCTATGCACCCGAGGAACTATCTAACGATGCCAAGAAACAGGCATGGTTCCGCAAGGGACTCAGCCTCGAACTTCGCCGAGATCTGCGTCTGCATGAGTGCACCTCCTTCTAGAAGTTGGTGAACAAAGCTATCAGTGCTGAGACGGGCCAGACCGATTTCGAAGCCACACGCAAGCATCCTCGTGACTTTGGTTCCTCATCCGGCTCTGGCTCTCACAAGTGTCGTGTGTGGGTTCCTAACACTGCTCTGCCACCCAAGTACACTCCGAGGCCATCCTATGAGGCGCCTCGCCCAACTCAACAGTATGCACCTGCGGAGACTTATGGAGGACCACCTACCAACTTTGCTCCATGCACTGGCACTGTGACATGCTTCAAGTGTGGAGAACCGGGGCACTACATGCGTGAGTGTCCCCAGAACCAGCCAGGAAAGCCCGTTGGCCGTGGTAAGCCAGTCGGCAAGGTGAACTATGTCAAGCCAATCCCCACTGCATGTGGTCATGTCAACTATGTCTCTGCTGAGGAAGCTTATGAGGATCCTAACGTCGTCCTTGGTACGCTTCTTGTTAACTGCCATCGGGCATCTGTTCTTTTCGATACTGGAGCATCTCATTCGTTCATATCTGAGAGCTATGCCCGAATGCACAACATGAATTTTTGTGACATGCCCACCACCATGGAAATTCAAACCACCGGCTCTAGATGGCAAACCTCTAGAGTAAGCCATGGGAATGAAATTCTTGTTGATAGACTTGTTTTCCTTGCATCACTAATCGCTCTCAAGTCCTCGTACATAAACATCATTCTGGGTATGGACTGGATGACAGCTCATTACGCCAAGATTGATTGCTACACTAGGACCGTTCAACTTACACATCCATCCGGCAGGACAGTCAACGTCTTGACCCGAATGGCTGAGCGTCAGCTCTACTCTCTTAACGCCAGCCCTCTACCAGAACTCAAAGATATTCCGGTAGTCCGTGACTTTTCGGATGTCTTTCCAGAAGAACTGCCAGGTGTTCCACCTGACAGAGATGTCGAGTTCATGATAGATCTTATTCTAGGAACCGTCCCAATCTCTAGGAGACCCTATAAGATGGCACCCCTAGAATTAGCTGAGCTTAAGAAACAACTCGATGAGTCCTTGAAAAATGGTTTCATCCGTCCTAGTTCTTCCCCTTGGGCTTGTCCCGTCCTCTTCGTCAAGAAGAAAGATGGAATGGAACGGATGGTTGTAGATTATCAACCTGTCAATCTGGTCACCATAAAGAACAAGTATCCCCTCCCCAGGATAAACGACCTGTATGATCAGCTCGCTGGATCCTCAGTCTTTTCCAAAATGGATTTGAGGTTGGGCTACCATCAAATCAAAATCAAGAACGGGGACATTCCTAAAACGGCTTTTGTTACTCGATATGGCCAATACGAGTACACCGTCATGTCCTTCGGGTTAACCAATGCCCCAGCCACCTTCTCCCGACTAATGAATTCTATATTCATGGAGTATTTGGATAAATTCTTCATGGTATACCTCGATGATATACTCATTTACTCCAAGAACAAGGAAGATCATGCCGAGCATCTAAGGCTGGTATTGACGAAACTTCGAGAGCACCATCTTTATGCCAAATTCTCCAAGTGTGAATTCTGGTTGCCAGAAGTGACCTATCTAGGCCATGTGATCTCTGGTAAGGGTATTGCCGTCAATCCCGAGCGAGTTCCAGCCGTCCTTGATTGGACTCCCCCTGAATCGGTCAAGCAAGTTAGGAGTTTTCTTGGCTTAGCGAGCTATTGCCGACGCTTCGTCGAGAATTTCTCCAAGGTTGCTAAACCTCTAACCGAACTCCTCAAGAAAGATAAAAAGTTTGAGTGGACCCCACAGTGCGAGTCCAGCTTTCAGGAACTGAAAAGACGCCTGACATCTGCACCCGTACTGGTACCACCAGACTTTTCCAAGGATTTTATTATCTACTGCGACGCCTCGCGACAGGGACTAGGTTGCATACTCATGCAAGATCGTCAAGTGATCGCTTACGCATCTCGACAGTTGCGTCCACATGAGGATAACTATCCTACACATGATATTGATCTTGCAGCTGTAGTCCACGCACTCAAAACGTGGCGACATTACCTTCTTGGTAACCACTATGAAATCTTCACTGATCACCAAAGTCTGAAATACATCTTCACCCAACCGGATTTGAATCTCAGGCAAAGACGCTGGGTTGAGTTGCTCACAGATTACGACTTAGGAATCACCTACACCCCTGGGAAGGCCAATGTCATGGCTGACGCACTGAGTCGTAAGTCTTATTGCAACAACATGATGTTACAACAAGGGCAACCACTTCCCCACGAGGAATTTCGTAAGCTTAACCTTCACATTGTTCCTCGAGGATTCCTTTCCACTTTGGTGGCAAAACCTACCCTTATGGGTCAAATCATAACTGCCCAAAAGCGTGACAAGGGTATATCCCGACTCCAGGAGAGCATTGCTAGCGGAGCCGCTAGAAGTTTCTCAAGAACCCTTATGGACGATCGAGGTGTTGTCTTCTTCGAGAACCGTTTAGTGGTTCCCAAGAACCAACATCTGTGGCAGCTGATTCTTAAGGAGGCACATGAATCTCCTCTCACGATTCATCCCGGTAGTACCAAAATGTATCAGGATCTACGCCAGAGGTTCTGGTGGACTAGGATGAAGAGAGAAATCGCTCAATTCATTGCTAATTGCGACTTTTGTCGCCGAGTTAAAGCAGAGCATCAACGGCCTGCTGGCACCCTCCAACCTTTAGCTATTCCTGAATGGAAATGGGACAAGATCGGTATGGACTTCATTACCGGGTTTCCCAGGACCAGGAAAGGGAATAATGCTATCTTTGTCGGTATCGATCGCCTCTCCAAAGTAGCCCATTTCCTACCTATTCGAGAGAGTATAACCGCTAGTCCGCTAGCAGACTTGTATATCTCTCGGATAGTATCACTTCATGGTGTGCCGTTGGAAATTAACTCAGACCGTGGAAGTCTTTTTACTTCACGATTTTGAGAAAGTTTCCAGAATGCTATGGGGACTCATCTCTCTTTCAGCACCGCTTTTCATCCTCAGTCAAGTGGTCAAGCGGAACGAGTCAATCAAATTCTGCAAGATATGCTTCGAGCCTCTGTCATCTCTTTCGGTATGGATTGGGAGAAGTGTCTTCCATTTGCCGAATTCGCTTATAACAATAGTTATCAAGCCAGCTTGGGCAAGGCTCCCTTTGAAGTTCTATATGGACGAAGGTGTCGAACACCTCTTAACTGGTCAGAAACCGGGGAAAGACAATTCTTTGTGTCGGTGTACTAAAGTAGGGGTACCTTAGTATCCCGACTTGTGCACGGGCAGTAGCAGCGTCCCGTGGTCAGGCTCACCACGCGCCCGCCAAAGACCACTCTGGTTCCCTTGAAGCCATTCAAGAACAAAGTATTCAAGTTAAGAGACAAGACCCCGGCAAGAGGAGCTTGCCAGGGAGACCGCTCCAAGATCGAGATCATCTCTTCTGCACAAGACCCTGGCAAAAGGAGCTTGCCAGGAAGGCCAAAGAACAGCATTTCAGAAGACATACCGCGGCGCATCGCGCGCCCCGGCAAGACCCGGAGAGCGGCAAGATTCCAGGCCCGTCAAGGTAGCGACCGCGGCAAGGTGCTTGCCGCGGCAAGCTTTCACTGTGTGCCTGCGCTCCAGCTCACCTGGCCACGCGTCGCCCTGGGGCCCTTCCTGGGGCACGTGGCGGATGGCTGTGCAGCCTGGGGGTACACGGTGGCAAGCCACGATGACGAGGCCTCCGTCGTGGCGAACGGAGATGCCCGGACGGACGCTTTTTTACACTGTTTGGGGCGATGGTGACGGGCATTCAATGCCCTTGTCCCCCACCGTCTGGGTTAGGTATAGACCACTGTGCGTACACTGTACATCCACTGTTACAACTACCACCAATTTTACGCTTTTACCCTCATCTACGTTGACACCTGTCGGTGACCCCTTTGGACTATAAAAGGAGGCCCATGCACAACGTAGAGGAGGTTCCGAAACTTGATCACTCCCACGCTCGGTGTAGCTAGTACTGTAGATGTTCTTGCTCCCGAGCCAAAAGCTCAATACAACCAAGGCAGGAGTAGGGTTTTACGCATCCGTGCGGCCCGAACCTGGGTAAACTGCTCGCGTGTGCCCCTCGATCTGCTCTTCGTGCTCCCTCCGCTCCCTTGCCGTACCGAAAAGGGGATCCGGTCCCATAGGTGTTCGTGGGCGATCAGTTTCGCCGACATCTTTGGCGCGCCAGGTAGGGGGCGTCGAGGTTGTGTGAACCTGATCCGGCGCTCACGCGGGCGCAGCCTTCTCCAACTTTGTCAACTTCATCGACTACATCGACATGCCACCGAAGAAGAAAGCTTCGGAGGTCGGAGGCCCGCCCGCGTCGATCCCGCCACCACCAGAACCAACGGTTGGTGCGGTAGACGCTGGCGGAAGGGTGGACGCCGGCGAGGAAACTCACGGCGCCGCCAAGTCCAAGGACAAGACGGACGACCGAGCCCATTCCAAGACTTCAGGGTCCGTGCACGCACCACGCCCCTCTCAGGAGGTGCCAGACCAGCAGCGGCGTGGTACCCAGGGTACCATTCGCTTGCTGGGACGTGGCCAAGCCGGCGGGTCGCGGGATGCTCAAGGCCAACGCGTCGGTACGAGCAAGGCGCGGCCGCTGGGGCGAGACCCTCCTCCTTCTAACGCTGTTAGAAATCCGAGCATATCTCGCTCCTCGCACCGCTCGCCACCGCTTCCCTCCCTTCCAGCAGAAGCTCTAGCTAGGGCTCAGCTGCTCCTCGACTTCCCTCCAGCGGCGGACAAGGCCGAAGACTGGAGGGCTACAATCCAGAGCCTCATCGCCTTCGCCAACAACGACACGCCGCAGCAGCCGGCAACATCACGGCCGCGGCAAGTCAGCCAAGCGAAGGCTGATGGAGACAAGACCGCCGGGGGTGCAACTACCGTGCACTCCCCGCCGCAGAAGCAAAAATCGCCGACTCGCCGGATCAACGTCGATGACGACTCCACGGCGTCGTCGGATCCGCGAGCTCGCCGCGATCAGCGCCAAGTCCTCGACGACAGGCGACAAGAGGATGCTCGAACTCGCATCGAGCGTCGAAGAGAAGCACGACGACCATCCGACCAGCGCGCTGGGACCGCTGTCGACTTGCACGCGCCCGGTGAACCAGGCGACTTGCCGTATGCGGCAGGTTGCCCTGCGTTCACCCGAGAGCTGTGGCAAGTCCAGTGGCCCAGCATGAAGAACTTCAAGCCCGACGTACCCGAGAAGTACGACGGCAAGACCCATCCCTCGGAGTTCCTCAGCATCTACACCATTGCGGTGCAGGCTGCCGGGGGACGCGACGAGAAGATTCTAGCGAATTACTTCCCGCTCGTGCTTAAGCCAAACGTTAGATCTTGGCTTATGCACTTGCCAGAGAACTCCATCTCTTCTTGGGCAGACCTGTGCCACCAGTGTGTCGGCGCCTTCACGGGCGGCCACAAACCCCACGGCCAGGAGAGCGATCTCCACATTCTTGCCCAGAAGGAGGGAGAGTCCCTGCGAAAGTACATCCAGAGGTTCAGCCGCGTTCAACACAACATCCCGGATGTCCACCCTGCCGTGGTTATCAGCGTGTTCCACCAGAACGTGCGTAACCGCCGGATGAGGGAGGAAATGGCGATGACCAAGATCCGGGACGTCAGCGAGCTTTACGCTCTGGCTGACAAGTGTGCGCGCGCTGAAGAAGGGAGGAGACTCCCCCGAGAGGATACTGGAGCATGAGGAACGGACAGCGAGGATGCCGCCCCGGCAAGGAAGGGCCGGCGGCGGAACAAGAAGAAGAAGAACAAGGAAGTACTGGTTGTCGAGCAGTCCGGCAAGGAGGCTGCCGCCAAGAAGACGCGGGCTGGTGGCTCCGGCAAGGAGGCCACCCCTGTGATGGGCGCTGACAAGCAGGACGGCTCCGACAAGCAGTACTGCAAGATCCATCGCACCAAGGGCCACGATCTCCAGAACTGCAAGAGGGTCGAATACCTCGTAGAGCAGCAGAAGGCTGAATACGAGCGACGCGACAAGGAGAAGGCCCAGGGAGGCGGAGGTGAGTCCGGCAAGAAGTGGCCATTCAATGGCCGGGGAGGATGTCGCGGCAAGGCCAAGCAGCGGCAAGGAGATAGACCTCCCCGCGGCCGCGACAAGGATGAAGACAAAGACAATGACGATGACATGGACGACGGAGACAACAGCGAGCAGGAGTTCCAGAAGGCCACAGAAGTTTTGTGCGTCGATGGAGGTGCCTCTCTGCACACTTCCCACCGCCAACTCAAGCAATGGGTGCGGGAAGTGAATGCAGCTGAGCCACCCGTCGAGTCGCGCAAGCTGCTGAAGTGGTCCAGCACGCCCATCATCTTCGACCTAGAGGACCACCCTGACCGCACAACTGCGGTCGGGTGCTTGCCGATGTTGGTTTCGCCAACCATCCGCAACCTCAAGGTCACCAAGATGTTGGTTGACGGCGGGGCCGGCGTAAACTTGATCTCCTCTGCTGTAATCCGGAAGTTGCAGATCCCCGATGGCGAGCTTGAGGAAACCGGAACTTTCCAAGGAATCGACCCGGGAAGGAGCAAGCCGCAGGGGAAGATCACACTGCCAGTGACCTTTGGCGGAGAGCTAAACATCAGGACTGAGAGGATCACCTTCGACGTCGCCGATATCCCATTGCCATACAATGGGATACTTGGCCGTCCTGCGCTCGCCAAGTTCATGGCAGCCTCTCACTATGCATATAACATGCTCAAGATGCCCGGCCCGATAAGCGTCATCTCTGTCCCCGGCGACAAGAAGGACGCGCTTATTTGCGCCGACAAGATCTACCGGGATGCAGCAGCCGCGGCAGACAGCAGGGCACTTGCCGCTGAAGCTCCCGGGGGGAAGAACAAGACCAAGACCAAGTCCGGCAAGAGCTCTGGGGCCCACTCCGGCAAACGCACCTCTTCGGAGTGCAGCGCTGCCGTCGAGGACGCACCATCTAGCTCCACCGGCAAGTGCAAGAAAGGAATGGCAGCTCCCCCTGCAACCAAGAAGGTGTCCGCCAAGGAGGACGGCACTGGTGGTACCTTCACCATCAGTGCTACGCTCGATCCCAAATAGGAAAGCGCGCTCGTTACCTTCCTGCGGGCGAATGTCGACGTGTTTGCATGGCAACCGTCTGACATCCCCGGCGTTCCCAGGAAGGTAATTGAGCACAAGCTTGGTGTTTGTCCTCACGCGCGGCCCGTCAAGCAGAAGGTCAGAAAGCAAGCGGTGGAGCGCCAAGAGTTCATTGCTGAAGAGATCAAGAAGTTGGAAGCAGCAGGCCTTGTTAGAGGTGTACTTCATCCTACGTGGCTGGCCAATCCAGTTGTCGTGCGCAAAGCTAATGGGAAGTGGAGACTTTGTATAGACTTCACTGATGTGAATAAAGCTTGTCCCAAGGATCCATTTCCCTTGCCGCGCATTGACCAGATCGTTGACTCCACGGCTGGATGTGAGTTGCTTTCATTTCTTGACGCATACTCCGGGTATCACCAGATATTCATGGCTGAGGAAGACGAAGAGAAGACCGCATTCATTACTCCATGTGGCACTTACTGTTTCATACGCATGCCCTTTGGACTAAAGAATGCGGGCTCAACATTTGCAAGGGTAGTCCACACTGCTTTTGAGCCACAGATACACAGGAATGTAGAAGCCTACATGGATGACATAGTGGTTAAGAGCAAGGATAAGGATAACCTGGTCCAAGACCTGGATGAGACTTTTGCAAATCTGCGCAAGATACAACTCAAGCTGAACCCCGAGAAGTGCGTCTTCGGAGTCCCCTCCGGCAAGCTTCTCGGGTTCTTTGTGTCCCAGAGAGGGGTCGAAGCCAATCCCGACAAGATCAAAGCCATTGAGCAGATCGAAGCTCCGAAGCGCGTCAAGGATGTACGGAGACTTGTTGGTTGTGTGGCTGCCCTCAGCAGGTTCATTTCAAAGTCTGCAGAACGCGCCCTGCCTTTCTTCAAAATCTTGAAAAAGGCAGGTCCTATGAAATGCACTCCAGAAGCGGAAGCAGCGCTGCATGACTTGAAAGAATACTTGTCCTCCACTCCAATACTTGTCGCACCTAGGCCACAAGAGAAGTTGCTGCTGTAATTAGCAGCAACCAATCAAGTGGTTAGTGCTGCGTTGGTAGCAGAGAGGGAGGCGGATGAGGAATCCACAGCCCCGGCAAGCGCATCCAGTGGCAAGCAGGGGGCTACCCCGACAAGCTCTGGCCCCGACAAGGACGAGTCTGCGCAGATACAAGGAGAAGTGCGAAAGAAGATGGTGCAGCGCCCAGTTTATTTTGTAAGTTCCCTTTTGCAGGGGGCTAGATCAAGATACTCTGGGGTGCAGAAGCTGCTTTTCGGCCTCCTCATGGCCTCGAGAAAGCTACGCCATTACTTCCAAGCACACGAGATAACGGTGGTCACTCGCTTTCCGTTGAAGAGGATATTGCAAAACCCAGAAGCAACAGGTAGGATTATCGAGTGGGCACTGGAGCTGTCAAGCTTTGGTCTTAAGTTTGAAAGCACTTCAACTATATAGAGTAGAGCTTTGGCAGAGTTCATAGCAGAATGGACACCAACACCAGACGAAGGAGTTCCAAAGACAAACATCCCCGTCAAAGAAGCAAGCAGAGAATGGATAATGTACTTCGATGGTGCCTTTTCGCTGCAAGGCGCCGGTGCTGGTGTGTTACTCGTAGCGCCCACCGGGGAGCACATCAAGTACGTTGTTCAAATGCACTTTCCCAAGGAACAAGCGACAAACAATACTGCAGAGTATGAAGGTTTGCTTGCCGGCCTCAGAATTGCAGCCGAACTTGGGATCAAAAAGCTGATTGTGCGGGGAGATTCACAGTTGGTTGTCCGACAAGTGAACAAGAGCTACCAGAGCCCACTAATGGAAGCTTATGTAGACGAAGTGAGAAAGCTTGAAGAACACTTTGAAGGCCTGCAGATGGAGCACGTCCCAAGAGCTCAAAATGATGTCGCAGATGGCCTGTCAAAGTGTGCTGCATTGAAGCTACCTGTGGAACCAGGGATCTTTGTACTCAAGCTGACTCAACCATCCATTACACCATCAGTTGGGCAAAGCAAGAAAAGAAAATTGGTCTCCGGTGACTACTTGCCGGCGGATCTTCCTGAAGCCGCCGCCAAGATCCCCAAGATCGACGACCAAGTTGCTGAGGAACAGCCTGCTCCTGTGGACCCTAGGGTTCGTACAGTTGAAGCAGGCGTTCCCGACAAGTCTTGCCCCGGCAGGCTTGCCGGGGAACGCTCAGCTCTGGCAGAGCCGCAGGTTCTTGCCGTGGAAGCAGACGTTCCGGCAGCAGCCCTGATGCCTTTAGTCCTTATTGTTGAGCCTCAGGCTCCAGCATGGGCACAGCAAATCGTCCGTTTTCTTCAAACTGGAGAACTTCCCGAAGAACCAGAAGAGATAGAGAGAATAACCAGGCAGTCAAGTATGTACCAGTTCGTCGGCAACGAACTGTACAGAAGAAGACTCAATGGTGTCAGGATTGAAATGCATTTCCCGGGAAGATGGATAGAAGCTGTTGGCAGAGATCCACGGAGGCATATGTGGACACCACATTGGCGCAAGAGCACTTGCCGGGAAGGCGTTCCGGCAAGGTTTCTTTTGGCCAGAAGCCCTCCAAGATGCGACTGCACAAGTAACCAAGTGTGAAGCGTGCCAGTTCCATGCCAAGCAAATACACCAGCCAGCTCAAGCTCTCCAGACGATCCCTTTTTCCTGGACCTTTTCGGTCTGGGGGCTCGACATCCTCGGCCCCTTTCCCCGCGCTGTCGGGGGCTTTGAGTACTTGTATGATGCTATCGACAAGTTCACAAAGTGGCCGGAAGTGGAACCAGTGAGAAAGTTAATCGCACAGTCAGCAATCAGGTTCTTCAGATCGATCGTTTGCCGTTTCGGAATCCCTAACAGGATCATCACTGACAACGACACACAGTTCACAAGTCGCACCTTCATGCAATACGTCCAAGACCTTGGGGCCAAGGTCTGCTGCGCTTCCGTTTCTCACCCGAGGAGCAATGGTCAAGCGAAGAGGGCAAATGCTGAAGTGCTGCGCGGACTCAAGACAAGAACCTTCGACAGGCTGCACAAGTGCGAAAGAAACTGGAACGAAGAGTTGCCGGCGGCTCTTTGGTCAATCAGGACGACACCAAATCGAGCCACCGGACAGACACCCTTTGCTCTTGTCTATGGAGCAGAGGCAGTTCTCCCCACGGAACTCGTATACGGGTCTCCTCGAGTGCTCGCTTATGATGAGCTTGAGCAGGAGCAGCTGCGGCAAGATGATGCATTGCTCCTCGAGGAGGACCGTCTCCAGGCTGTTGTACGGGCTGCTCGATACCAGCAAGCTTTGCGTCGCTATCATAGCCGCAAAGTCAAGGCCAGGAGTCTCGAGGAAGGCGACGTTGTTCTTCGGCGCGTTCAGTCCGCCAAGAACTCCAACAAGTTGACGCCAAAGTGGGAAGGCCCTTATCGGGTGAGACAAGTCACAAGGCCCGGCGCTGTCCGCCTTGAGACCGAAGAAGGCTTACCGGTGAGCAACTCCTGGAACATTGAGCATCTTCGCAAGTTTCACCCATGAGGCGCGGTTGCCGTGATCCGCTCCGGCAACCACCTTTTGTACAAGTCTTGCCGCTGTTGCATGTAAACCTTTGTACAAAGCCGAGCGCAGACCCTGTGCGTCAGTAAACCTTTTGTGCTTTGCACGGCTTGTCGTTTCATGCATTCTTGTTTTCATTGCATGTATCATCTGACACTTTGTGCAGCACACGATCCCGATAAGCAATAACAAGCCGCAAGGCTCCATATCTATGTTTCCTCCCCTCTTCCTTTTTCTCTCAAGCAGAAGAAGTGTTCCTCGCGCACAAGTTTGCCAGGGGGGAAGGAGACAGTGGTATGGGACCAAGTGCTGTTCAAGGAAGGAAAGCCTTGCAGAAAGCCTTGTCGGGAAGCAAATAGAACACAAAAGCTAAGTAGCCAAAGTTTGAGCATTCAAAATTTTAAAATTCTTAGTTGTCTTCCTTGAACGACCACACTTTGTATGGAAAACCTGTGCGCGGAGGAACCTACCCGTGGCTAGCCGCGCCCTTACTTTGTTTCGAGCACGCTCAACGGCTTAAGTGAGCTGCGACAAGTGTCGCGCCCTTATTTTGTTTTCGAGTTCGCTCAGCAACCTAAGTGTGCTGCGACTAGCTGCGGCAAGGTTTCTTGCCGGCAAGGGCGTTGCCGGCAAGCCGCTGAAGTCCCGCACTCAGCGCTCGCGGCAAGGGTCCCTTTGCCGGCAAGCTCCCTAGAAGCATAGGGTGAGGAGCATACAAAGTAAAGGGATCGAGCAAGGGAGATAACACTGCATTAACTATCCAAAATAAAGTTATATTACAAGATAACCCGCCGCTGTTCTAACCAACTACTATCCATGACTTAATCGACAGCGGCAAGGGAAGCAGAAAGAAGGAAGCCTAGTCTACGCGGTCTCCGTCAACCCTCCTGATCTTGCCCACCTTGGCCACGATGTGGGCAACTTGTGCCTTCAACGCTTCCTGGTCAGCTTCGGGCGGCAAGGTCCGGAGGACATTCGCAAGATTAATCCCGGGGTTGCGGTAGACGATCTTCGTCAACACTCGCTCCATAGTACCCATGCAAAGCCGGCGTGCCTCGTCAACTTGGCGCTGTGGGGCTGTGGGGGAGGGCCGGCGCCACTCCTCTGAAGAACAAGCTCAGCTTGGCGCTGTGGGGGAGGCTCTCGTCGGGGGAGTACACGAGGTGCTCCGTCCCCAGCGCCACCATCTCCTTGTCGATGTTGACGGCGGAGGCGACGAGCTCCTCGGTCCACTGCTCCACCGTCCGCTGGAAGTTGTTCTGCGTAAGGACGGCACTGTCCAGCAGCGCCCTTTCAGCCCGGAGATCTTCCTTCAACTTGGACTCCCTGTTCCGGGCCCCGTCAAGCGACTCGGTGAGGGTGGACAGTTTTAGCTCCAAGTCTGCGATGGAGTCCTTGGCGTCGTTGAGCTCTTTGCCCTTCTCAGAGAGGCGGACCTGCAGCTCCGAGTGGCTGTGGGCGTCCTTCTCCCTTTCAAGTTTGAGCGCGGCAACCTTCTCCTCGCTCGTCTTCAGATTAAGCTCCAACTGCGCCACCCTCACCTCCAGGTCCCTCTTGGCGGTCTCTGCGGCAGCAGTGGCGTCCCTCGCCTCCTATAGAGCCCCGCCAATGGACTGCTCGCACGCGGCAAGGTCGTCCTCGTGGCTATCGAGGTCGACCTTCCGCTGGTTCAGCTCTCCTTCCCGCCGAGATAGATCCTCGGCGGCCCGTCGCTGCTGCTCCTCAACCTCGGCCTTCTCGAGGATGAACGCCTGGTGCGCCTCGGCGAGCTCCTCGCGCTCCTCTGCCAAGTTTCGAAGGGCCGCTTGGTTGGCGGCGCAGAGCTCCACGGCGTGCTTCTCCAAGTCGACACCGGCCTTGGCAGCCAGAGCCTCTCGGGACTCCAGCTTGGCCTGCCTGGCCCGATACAAGGCCAGAAGCCAGCGCAAGAGCTGCTCCTCTTTGGGCTCACTACTGCTGCCGAGCGCGTCGACAAGCCTCAGCCCGGCTGAGGCGAGGACTTCTCCATCGAAGCTCTCCCCCTCCGCGGGCGCCCTTGATGAGGACGCCCACGGGACTTGGATGAAGACCCCGTTGGCGGCCTCCAAATAAATGCCCGGCCCAGTCGCGGCGGCGGAGGGGTCGGCGGCCGGTGTAGCGTCCGGCGCTCCTGCGGCCTCAGGGCCGTCAGTGCGGTCGCCGGTCTCCACCCCAGCTGCCGCGTCAGTGGCCGCGGGGGGCTCGTCGGCCGCTGGCTCGTCAGTGCCGGCCGTCCCTTCAGCGGTGGTGGAGTCACCGGCACCACCGCGCACGTCCTCCTTGGCGATGGCCTCTGTCTCCATCGGCTCCGAGGCGGGCGGATCTGACAGAAGAAAAGAAAAAGAAGAAAGAATTGTCAAGCAAATATCCAAAAAGAAGAATTCAAGAAAAGAAGAGTACAAGGGTTACTTGCGCGGGCTTCTTCAGTAACGGGGTCCCTCGCCGGGGAGTTCTCCCTTGGCGGCGTAGCAGTGACCCCCGCCGGCGGAGGGCCACTGGCGCCTTCCCTTGGCGGGGTGCCCTCCCTCGTCGGGGTGCTCGCTCTTGGCGGGGTACTCGCCCTTGGCGGCGTACCCGTCTTTGGCGGAGCGCTCTCCCTCGCCGGGGAACTCCTCCTTGGCGGGGAAGGCGGGACAAGCGGCTCATCGGGAGCAGTCTCTTGACACTCCTGCGGCTGCGGCTCCACTTCTGCACAAGTCAACAAGCAAACAAAACATCAATAAGGATAAGAAGCTCAAGCGCGCCCGATAAGCAGAGAAGTGAACAAGGAACTTGCGCTGGGGGCTGACCTGCGGGGAAGCCGGCTGGTCCGGCAAGCCTGTCGCGGGCACATCTCCTGCTGCGGCGACGGGCTCGTCGTCCTCAAGGTCAACCACCGGGATCTTGGCCCTCTTCGCCATCCTCTGGGTCAGGGTCCTGGAAGCCAAACAAGATCAGAACCAAGCAAGAGAATTCAAATAAAAGAGCAACAAGAATCAGAAGAAATAAAAGTTGCAAATACTTACTCTTCCTCCTCCTCGTCGGAACTAAGGGCGGAGAAGTCGAAGTATGCCTCGTGTGTCCCAGCGTGAGGAGCTGGAGGAGAAGGCTCCCTCGGGCGCTTGGCGGGCTCCGGAGCCGTGGGTTGTGAAGACCCCGCTCCGGTTGTCGCCGAGGACCGAGGGGCGGAAGGAACACCAGAACCGGTTCGGGAAGATCCCCCTCCGCTTGCCGCTGAGGCACGAGGCGCCTCCTTGACGACCTTGCTCGTCGTGGTGGCACGCGTCGCGCGACGCTTCGGCTGCTGTCGGGGCGCCGGCTGCTTCACCGTCTCGTTGGTCTTGCGGAGGCGCTTCATTGGTTGTGGCGGAGGACTTGGCGGTGGCGGAGAATTCTCCAAGGATGAAGAAATGTCGTCGAGGTTCAGTGACCCGCCCGAGTCTTCGTCGGAATCGCCCGATTCGGCGTCCTCCTCGGCGGGCTCGCTGGACTCGGTCCCCTGCCCGGCAGCCTCGCTCCTCCCGACAGGCTCCCCGGCAGGCTTCCCGGTGGGCTTCAACAGCTTGAGAATCTCTTCCTCCTCGGCCCTGCTCACTGCATCCGCTGCTTCTGCCTCCTCCATAGAGTAACCGAACTCACCCGCGGCCTCAGCTGCGGCGGCCTCCTCCATTCTGCTAGCGATATACGCCACATCCCTGTCGGTGGTCGCGCGGGTGAGACCCTTCTTCTCGTCGGGATTGCGCAGCCGTTCAACCAGGTTATCAAAGAAAGTTTGCACGGTCTCTTCTGAAGGCGCCAGCCAAGTGGGATCCACCCCGTGGGAATCGCACAGAGGCATTACCGCACGGATGGCACTAAGTGAAGAGTTGTTGCATAATGGAACTACTCCCCGCGACGGGGTAAACCACTCCGTGTGCTTGGGGTCATGCTTGAACATCGAGCGGTACATCCCCTTGAGTTCCAAGACGGTGAAGTTGTAGTTTAGGCCGGGGCGCAGCCTCATGCAGTCTGCCGCGTTGCCGAACTCCCAAGCAGGCCTCTTCCTATCCTGCAGGGGAGCAATGCGGCGGCGGAGGAAATCAGCCCCAACCTCACCTACAGTAAGGTTGGCGTCCCGGAGGCGAAGGATCCTAGTGAGGGCTATCTCCAGCTTCTCATCCTCCGGGGCTAGATCGCTCCAATCCTTGCCGCGCACTATTGCGGCCCGGCGAGGAGAGGTAAATTGCTGGGGTTCCTCTTCCATAACCCAGCACCAATCAGCTCTCCACTCCTCCCACTTGCCGCGGAGCTCTCCAATCAAGTACGCCTCTTTCTTGTTAAGCCTGAAGATCCAGGAGATGCCACCGGAGAGTGGAGATCCAGACTCTACTCTAGGTGTGAAGAAGTGGCGGAAGAGAGCTACGTTGGGGTGGACCCCGACAAAGTTTTCGCACAGATGTGCGAAAACGGCCATAGTGAGAACAACATTCGGGGTGAAATCTAGGAGGTGGAATCCGTACGTGTTCATCACATCGCGGAAAAACTCAGAGTACGGAGGACAAAGGCCACAGTGGAAGAACAAAGCGAAGTAATGGTAACCTCCCGGATACATGTCGCAGGCTTCGGCGGGGAGGACTCTGGTGCGCGGGTGAGCCTTCGTCTCCCTCGCCCAGAACAAGTAATACTTGTCCCTCAGCTCCCTCGCGCCGAGCCTCGGCGGGAATACCACCATCCTCTTCCGCATTGCGGCCAGCTTCGCCGCCTTGTCGGACTTCTCGCTCTTCGTCTTGCTGCTCTTAGGGGCCATGGCGGGGACGGCGAGAGGGGTCGGCAGCGCCGGGGAGGCTGGCGGCGGTGGAAGAGAGGTGGAGCTCGGCTCTC
This sequence comes from Secale cereale, assembly GCA_902687465.1. Classification (NCBI taxonomy): domain Eukaryota; kingdom Viridiplantae; phylum Streptophyta; class Magnoliopsida; order Poales; family Poaceae; genus Secale; species Secale cereale. The sequence goes on along the minus strand of LR738711.1, from coordinate 279,458,545 downwards.
TGTCGACCTTTGGGGAGGCGGAGAGCGGCGGGAGTTTCTGAGATTGAAGACGCAATGAAGCAATGGGGGGAAACTGCCCCTGCTTCCTCTGCTTTTAAGGGGGAAGTGGGGGACGTTCCGTATTTTCCCATTAAAGAAACAGGCCACGATCTCTCCCCCGACGCCGCAATCGACGCGTGCCGTTAGGGACGGATGCGGTGGATGCGGAGTGGGAAACGGCGCGCCGTGGGCCGTGTGTGCACGTGCACTGTTTTTGGCCTGGCCCAACAGCGCTCGGCACCGTGTGTGGCCCAGGCCCGGGGGCTCCTATCGGTGTACTAAAGTAGGGGTACCTTAGTATCCCGACTTGTGCACGGGCAGTAGCAGCGTCCCGTGGTCAGGCTCACCACGCGCCCGCCAAAGACCACTCTGGTTCCCTTGAAGCCATTCAAGAACAAAGTATTCAAGTTAAGAGACAAGACCCCGGCAAGAGGAGCTTGCCGGGGAGACCGCTCCAAGATCGAGACCATCTCTTCTGCACAAGACCCTGGCAAAAGGAGCTTGCCAGGAAGGCCAAAGAACAGCATTTCAGAAGACATACCGCGGCGCATCGCGCGCCCCGGCAAGACCCGGAGAGCGGCAAGATTCCGGGCCCGGCAAGGTAGCGACCGCGGCAAGGTGCTTGCCGCAGCAAGTTTTCACTGTGTGCCTGCGCTCCAGCTCACCTGGCCACGCGTCGCCCTGGGGCCCTTCCTAGGGCACGTGGCGGATGGCTGTGCAGCCTGGGGGTACACGGTGGCAAGCCACGATGACGAGGCCTCCGTCGTGGCGAACGGAGATGCCCGGACGGACGCTTTTTTACACTGTTTGGGGCGACGGTGACGGGCATTCAATGCCCTTGTCCCCCACCGTCTGGGTTAGGTATAGACCACTGTGCGTACACTATACATCCACTGTTACAACTACCACCAATTTTACGCTTTTACCCTCATCTACGTTGACACCTGTCGGTGACCCCTTTGGACTATAAAAGGAGGCACATGCACAACGTAGAGGAGGTTCCGAAACTTGATCACTCCCACGCTCAGTGTAGCTAGTACTGTAGATCTTCTTTCTCCCGAGCCAAAAGCTCAATACAACCAAGGCAGGAGTAGGGTTTTACGCATCCGTGCGGCCCGAACATGGGTAAACTGCTCGCGTGTGCCCCTCGATCTGCTCTTCGTGCTCCCTCCGCTCCCTTGCCGTACCGAAAAGGGGCTCCGGTCCCATAGGTGTTCGTGGGCGATCAGTTTCCCCGACACTTTGGTCCGGATATGATCCAGGAAGCAGAAGAGCAAGTTCGCATTGTTCGTGAGAAATTAAAAACAGCCCAATCTCGTCAGAAGAGCCAATATGATAGTCATCATAAGGCTGTGACTTTTGAAGTTGGCGATAAGGCTTACCTTCGGGTTACTCCTCTTAAGGGAACCCATCGCTTCGGTATCAAAGGCAAATTGGCTCCTCGTTACATCGGTCCTTTTCGCATTTTTGCCAAACGAGGAGAAGTTGCCTACCAATTGGAACTACCTCCGCACCTTTCCAGAGCTCATGATGTCTTCCACGTATCTCAACTCAGGCGTTGCTTCTCGGATCCTATCCGCGGAGTGGACCACGAAAAGCTTGATCTCCCGAACAATCTCACATATCGAGAATACTCCGTTCGTATTCTTGATCAAACCGAGCGTACCACTCGACGTCACAATATCAAGTTTCCCAAGGTTCAATGGTCACATCATTCCGAGAGTGAAGCTACTTGGGAAAGGGAAAATCGTCTTCGACTTGAGTACCCAACCCTCTTTCCGGAGGAACCCGAATCTCGGGACGCGATTATTTTGAGTGGGGGTGAGTTGTCACGTCCCTAGTCAGTGCTTGCATTAGGACTAGCTAGAGTGTGCATCATGTTTACTTTCAACAGAAACTTGAAATGGGAATGACAGAAACCCCAGCACCCCTCTTCTAACAACTAGGGTTTCATAAAAACTTTTCCAATGTACCCAAAATGCCCTTCAAAAATGTTTATCATCTTTGCCTTGGTCTTAAACCTCTGCCAAAAATGGTGCACAATTTTCTAGGACATCCAAAGGTCTCTGGATTAATTCATATTGTAATTGCATTTGGGCATTTAAATGCTATAAAATATTTTATGTGCCCAAATAATCATAAACTAAAATGTTCCTTGCTGTTCATATTATATACAATGGACATGACTAGTTTTGTGATTTATAAAAATGCTCTAGCATTTTTACTAATTCAACAAAGTTGAAAAAGAAACAAAACAGAAATAAAATAGAAAAGAGAGGAGAGAGAACTTACCCGGCGCCACTAATAAGCCCACCTGCCGGCCCAGCCCAGCCACCGCTCCAGCGAGCTACTTGGCTCGACCAGGCAGGCAGGCAGGTGCTCGACGGCGGCAGCAGCGCGCGCCACGCAGCTTCCCGCCGCCTTGCTTCCTCCCCTCGCTGTTCTGGTGGTCGGGATCGACCACCCACTCCTCCCCCGAGCTCGCAGACATGCTCAACCCTCCCCAACTCCTCTCCCTCGCCTTCCTCGTACCATGGCCGACGCCGCCGCGCTCGCGCCGTCGTGATAGCCGTGACCACCGCCGTCCCCGTGCTCCGTCATCGTGTCCGTCCGCTCCGTCATCATCGACTACGTCGAGCAGGCTGAGCCCCAAGCGCTCGCCCGCTCTGGAGTCGCCCCCGACCCTGTCTTCCCCAACTCCGGCCGCAGAGATCGCCATCGCCACCCTGCTCCGCTCTGACCTTCCCCGAGCCCGCTTCGACGTTTGCTGAAACCACCGTGAGCTCAGCTCCGTCCTCCCCCTCTCCGTTAGCTCTCTCCTGCACTGTATGCACCGCACGAGGCTCACCTGCACACGCCGCCGCGGAGCTCGTCGCCGACGAGGCTCCGGCCACTTACCGGCCCGGCCATCGTGCCCACCAGCTTCACCGTCCCGCGTAGGTGCTGTAGGATCACTCCACGCGCCTTCACGAGCACCGCACCGACGAGTTCGTCCTCGCCCGAACTCCGGCAGCCGCTGGACTCGTCACCGGCGTCGTTTCCGGCGACCCCGAGGCCAGCCACCACCACCACTCGACGCGGCTCACTTCTAGCTGCCCGTAGGTGTGCTCCGCCGTCGTTTTGGTCGCCGGAGCACAAATCCCCACCCCACCGCTGCGTTTGGCCTCGCCGGCGGCTAAACGCCGGCGAGTTAGCCCCATTTGACCAAGGGTTTGACCCCCTTGGGTCACTGACATGTGGGCCCTGCCTGTTAGTCAAACCTAGGTTAGTGTCTAAACTAATCTTAATTAGTTAGTTAACTAACTGTGACACTGACCAGTGGGTCCTAGTGGTCAGGTTTGACCTGGGCCGCCCTGTTGACTTGCTGACATCAGCATGATGTCATGATGACGCAGTAAATGCTTTTCTGGGATTATTTGATTTAAAACAATTCAGGAAATTCTAGAAAATGCTTTAATCTTCAAAAAATCATATAAATTCAACAGTAGCTCAGATGTAAAAGATTTATATATGAAAATTGATCAGAAAAATCCAATCTTTCCAATGGCACTGGTCTCATGCATGTTTGAGAAAGTTAACCTTGCTGTTCACATTAAAACATGATAATGCACTTAAATAAATAATAGTTTGGGTTTCAATTTGAATCTTTGATTCAAATGGACTCAAACCCTTATGTTTATAGATGCATTAGCCCAAAACACATGCGTCTTGACATATCGTGAGCATCCATCATATTGTTGCATCTGTTTGCTTATTGATTGTATCGTCGCCGTTCTCCGTGTTAGGTCCTGCTCCCGAGGATACTTCTGTGTATCTAACTAAAGAGCAGTACCCGACAACCACTCTGTCAGGCAAGCAACCATTGATCATTCTGATACAAACCCATCTTCTCACTCCTGCTCTCTTTTACTGCATTAAGGCAATAGCGTGTGAACTGCTACTTGCTGCGGTAGTTGAACCCTATTCCCTTGAATGACCTGTCATTGCCACAGCAAATAGTTGAAACCCACTAGCGTGTGTAGGAGTTGATTGAGCCATGTGATGTGTGATCCACCATGCTATTTGTTTATGTTGCCTGCTATGCTTAGAGTTGTGTCAGGTCTGGTTCATCTGGGTGATGGATCAGAGTGAATGACCATACTCGATAAAGAGAGGGAAGTGTGGAACATGTTTGGTAAAGGTATCGATGAAAGGCCATGTAGGAGTACGTGGTGGGTTGTTTCATTGGAACCGTCCATAGGACCTGAGATCTGTATGTGTGGTTCAAGTTACAGCTACTACCACGCATTGGGCCCTGAAATATGACCCCGCTCGACTTATTGATTGCCCATGTTCTATGTCCAGGAGTTGCAACTAGTTTCTAGTGTTCGTAGTTTACTGGTGGTTGTGCACAGCGCTGACCCTCGGGGTGGGCTATGATGCGACAGGTACGTGGCCGGGTGTACCGAGCGCCCATTTGGTGACTCGGGAACCTTGTACACATCTTTTGGGGCCGTGAGCGACACCCCGGCCGGATCTCCCCACGGATGGAACCCAAATAGGCGATAAACCTGGACGAGAGACTTGAGTGGTTGGTTAGGTCATGGTATACACCCATGTCGGCTTTCGCTTGAAGTCTGCCGAGCACATGTCGTGTGCAGACGCTAAGTGGTGGAAACATGTGTGAAGAAGTACACCCCTGCAGGGTTACCAATCTATTAGAATAGCCGTTGTTCGCGGTACGGACTACTTGATTACTCTTACAGTTCATAGACAAGTTGATGGATACTACTAAAAGCCTCAAGACAAGTGTGAGTGCCGTGGATGGCCCTTCCGTAGGATGACGGAAGAGGATCCTCGGTGGTGTATTGTTGTGGTGAGTAGAGGACTCGTGTACGTAGTATTATCTTGCAATCTGTTGAGAGTCGTAATATAGGTTAGCCAAGAGTCAAAGCTGGCACTCTGCTATGAACTCCACAACCCTTGTTGATAATGTTGCATGTATGATAGGTTCTGTTGTAAGACTTGCTGAGTACCTTTGTACTCATGTTTGCTTAATAACTATTGCAGAGGAGAACCCTGCCCCTTCTGATGGGTTCTACATAGACGTTGACGTCGACGAGTAGCTTGCTACCCAGACGGAGATCTAGAGCTTGTGAAGGGCCTTTTAGATAGTCATGCTACACCAAGCATGTTTTATTTTCTAAGTTGTCTGTACTCAGACATGTTAGCTTCCGCTTGTGCTTGAAAGATTGTATGACTTGAGTGTTGGGTCATGTGACCCCTACCTATATGGATATGTTATGTATGGCTCTTTGGAGCATCTTAAATAAAGTACTTTGAGTCATAGAGTTCTGTTGTGATGCAATGTTGTATTTGCACATATTGAGCATATTGTGTGTATGATTTAAATGCTTGGTATGTGTGGGATCCGACACCTAGTTGTTTTCCTTTGGTAGCCTATCTTACAGGGAAATGCCTCCTAGTGCTTCCAATGAGCCTTGGTAGCTTGCTACTGCTCGGAACACGTAGGCTGGCCGGCATGTGTCCTTCTTCGTTCCTGTGTCTGTCCCTTAGGGGAAATGTCACGCGTTGTTCCTTTAAGTCCATGTAGCTTGCTACGACTTGGGTTTATACGTTGATGACCGACACGTTTGTTGCTGGGTCATGAATGCATGTCTCTGTAATTTAGTGCCACTTTTGGTTTATAACTAGCCATGTCGGCCCGGGTTCTCTGTCATATGGATGCTAGCGACACTGTCATATACGCGTGCCAAGATGCGCAAACGGTCCCGAGCCACGTAAGGTGGCACCCGTGGGGATACCGTGCGTGAGGCCGCAAAGTGATATGACGTGTTACAAGCTAGATCGGTGTGATTTAGGATCGGGGTCCTGACAAATAATTATTTTCCGCGTAAGAAGGAGGCAATTCCTTGCGGCTGCCGTGGACCCAGCTGTCAGCCTCTCCATGACAGTACTCCTCCGATGGAAGTCATTCCTTGACCACGTTGACCACGCCGCGCCGAGAGCACCAGGGCGGTGGACAACGGTGAGGCCTAGGAAGGGGACGACGCGGAGCCGGGGAAGATGCGGCAATGGATGCCCACGCGGAGACGAGTACGAGGGTTCACTGGTTCAGCTATGGTGTGAGGCTGCCATCGTCGCAGAATAGCAGGGGGTGTGGGTGAGTAGAGGGATGGCCTGGCCAGCGATGGGAGTAGTAGGGGGCGGCGAGGCCTCCGCGGCATCACAGCCGGCCACGGGAGGCAGGAGCATGAGGCACGACCGGCGCTGGTTTGGGCGGCTGGAGCAAGAAGACTAGAGGTTGAAGAAGCACTTCGGCCGTTGGATGGACATCGTATGGTCAATGAGCCTAGAATCATGCATATTGACTAAGTTGACAAAGCCCTTCGTCCCCGTCAACTTTGTAGGCCCACAAGTCAGCCTCCCACTATACTCCGTCCCAGCTGGCAGGGGGAGTATTAATTTTTTTGTGCGTAATAAGGAGGCACTTCCGGTGGGACCGAGCTGACAGCGCGGGGGGGGGGGATGTTTTTTTCGCGAAATACGGTGGCCCGTCCGGTGGGTCCCAACAGTCAGGGGGAAATGTACATTTGCCAAATACGATGGCCCGTCCGGTGGGTCCCTTTGTCAGGTGGAGGAATAATTATTTTGCGCGTAATAAGGAGGTACTTCCTTGCTGCGGCCATGGACCCAGCTGTCAGCCTCTCCACGTACAGTCCACATCTGATGCAAAGCCGTTCCTTGACCACGTTGACCACGCCGCGCCGAGAGCACCAGGGCGGTGGACGACAGCGTGGCCTAGGAAGGGGATGACGTGGAGCCGGGGAAGACACGGCAGTGGAAGCCCGCGCGGAGAGGAGTACGAGGTTTCACTGGTTCGGCTGCGGTGTGAGGCTGCCGTCACCGCAGAATAACAGGGGGTGTGCGTGAGTGGAGGGATGGCCGGGCCAGCGGTGGGAGTAGTAGGGGGCGGTGAGGCCTCCGCGGCAGCACAGCCGACCACGGTAGGCAGGAGCACGAGGCACGACCAGCGCTGGTTTGCTAGCTGATTTGGGCGGCTGGAGCAAGAAGACAGGAGGTTGAAGAAGCACTACGGTCATTGGATGGACATCGTACGGGCACTGGAGCTAGAATCGTGCATATTGACTAAGTTGACAAAGCCCTCCGTCCCCGTCAGCTTAGTAGGCCCACAAGTCAGCCTCCCACTATACTGGGTCCCAGCTAGCAGGGGAGTATACATTTTTTGTGCATAATAAGGACGCACTTCCGATGGGTCCGAGCTGACAGCGGGGGAACTTTTTTCGCGAAATACGGTGGCCCGTCCGGTGGGTCCCTGCTGTCAGGTGGAGGAATAATTATTTTCCGCGTAATAAGGAGGCACTTCCTTGCGGCTGTCGTGGACCCAGCTATCAGCCTCTCCACGACGGTACTCTTCCGATGGAAGTCGTTCCTTGATCATGTTGACTAGGCCGCGCCGAAAGCACCAGGGCGGTGGACGATGGTGAGGCCTTGGAGGGGGAAGACGCGAAGCAGGGGCAGACGTGGCAGTGGATGCCCATGCGGAGAGTACGAGGGTTCACAGGTTCGGCTGCGGTGTGAGGCTGCCGTTGCCGCAGAATAGCAGAAGGTGTGGGTGAGTAGAGGGATGGCCTGGCCAGCAATGGGAGTAGTAGGGGGCGAGGAGGCCTCCGCAGTATCGCAGCCGGCGACGAGATGCAGGAGCGTGAGGCAAGACCGGCGCTGGTTTGGGCGGCTGGAGCAAGAAGACCAGAGGTTGAAGATGCACTACGGCTGTTGGATGGACATCGTAAGGTCAATGAACCTAGAATCATGCATATTGACTAAGTTGACAAAGCCCTCCGTCCCCGTCAACTTAGTAGGCCCACAAGTTAGCCTCCCACTATACTGGGTCCCAGCTGGGAGGGAGAGTATTCATTTTTTTGTGCGTAATAAGGAGGCACTTCCGATGGGTCTGAGCTGACAGCGGGGAGAACGTTTTTTTTTTTTGCGAAATACGGTGGCCCGTCCGGTGGGTCCCAGCAGTCAGGGGGGAAACGTTTTTTCGCCAAATACGATGGCCCGTCCGGTGGGTCCCTGCTGTCAGGTGGATGAATAATTATTTTGCGCGTAATAAGGAGGCACTTCCGTGCTGCGGCCATGGACCCAGCTGTCAGCCTCTCCATGTACAGTCCACGTCCGATGCAAAGCCGTTCCTTGACCACGTTGACCACGCCGCCCTGAGAGCACCAGGACGGTGGACGACGACGAGGCCTAGGAAGGGGACGATGCGTAGTCGGGGAAGATGCGGCTGTGGAAGCCCGCGCGGAGAGGAGTACGAGGGTTCACTTGTTCGGCTGCGGTGTGAGGCTGCCATCGCCGCAGAATAATAGCGGGTGTGGGTGAGTGGAGGGATGGCCTGGCCAGCGGTGGGAGTAGTAGGGGGGCAATGAGGCCTCCGCGGCAGTACAGCCGACCACGGGAGGCAGGAGCACGAGGCACGACCGGCGCTGGTTTGCTAGCTGGTTTGGGCGGCTGGAGCAAGAAGACCGGAGGTTGAAGAAGCACTACGGTCATTGGATGGACATCGTACGGTCACTGGAGCTAGAATCATGCATATTGACTAAGTTGACAAAGCCCTCCGTCCCCGTCAACTTAGTAGGCCCACAAGTCAGCCTCCCACTATACTGGGTCCCAGCTAGCAGGGGGAGTATTCATTTTTTTGTGCTTAATAAGGAGGCACTTCCAATGGGCCCGAGCTGACAGCGGGGGAACTTTTTTCGCGAAATACGGTGGCCCATCCGGTGGGTCCTGGCTGTCAGGGGGAAACATTTTTTTTTGCCAAATACGGTGGCCCGTCCGGTGGGTCCCTGCTGTCAGGTGGAGGAATAATTATTTTCCACGTAATAAGGAAGCACTTCCTTGCGGCTGTCGTCGACCCAGCTGTCAGCCTCTCCACGACAGTACTCTTCCGATGGAAGTCGTTCCTTGACCACTTTGACTAGGCCGCGCTGAAAGCACCAGGGCGGTGGACGACGGTGAGGCCTAGGAAGGGGACGATGCGAAGCTGGGGAAGACGCGACAGTGGATGCCCATGCAGAGAGGAGTACGGAGGTTCACTGGTTCGGCTGCGGTGCGGGGCTGCCGTGACCGCAGAATAATAGGGGGTGTGGGTGAGTAGAGGGATGGCCTGGCCAGATGTGGGAGTAGTAGGGGGCAGGGCGGCCTCCACGGCATCGCAGCCGCCAACGGGAGGCAGGAGCACGAGGCACGACCGGCGCTGGTTTGGGTAGCTGGAGCAAGAAGACCAGAGATTGAAGAAGCACTATAGCCGTTGGATAGACATCGTACGGTCAATAGAGCTAGAATCGTGCATTTTGACTAAATTGACAAAGCCCTTCATCCCCGTCAACTTAGTAGGCCCACAAGTCAGCCACCCACTATACTGGTTCCCAGCTAGTAGGGGGAGTATTAATTTTTTTGTGCGTAATAAGGAGGCACTTCCGGTGGGTCCGAGCTGACAGCGCGGGGGGGGGGGGACGTTTTTTTCATGAAATACGGTGGCCCGTCCGGTGGGTCCCAGCACTCAGGGGGAAACGTTTTTTTTTCGCCAAATACGATGGCTCGTCCGGTGGGTCCCTATTGTCAGGTGGAGGAATAATTATTTTTCATGTAATAAGGAGGCACTTCCTTGCGGCTGCCGTGGACCCAGCTGTCAGCCTTTCCACAACATTACTCTTCCGATGGAAGTCGTTCCTTGACCACATTGACCATGCCGCGCCAAGAGCACCAGGGCGGTGGACGACGGCGAGGCCTAGGAAGGGGACGACACGGAGCTGGGGAAGACGCGGCAGTGGATATCCACACGGAGAGGAGTACGCGGGTTCACTGGTTTGGCTGTGGTGTGAGGCTGCCGTCGCCGCAGAATAACAGGGGATGTGGGTGAGTAGAGGGATGGCCTGGCCAGCGGTGGGAGTAGTAGGGGGCGCGGAGGCCTCCGCGGCATCGCAGCCAGCCACGGGAGGCAAGAGCACGAGGCACGACCGGCGCTGGTTTGGGTGGCTGGAGCAAGAAGACTAGAGGTTGAACAAGCACTACGGCCGTTGGATGGACATCGTACAGTCAATGAACCTAGAATCGTGCATATTGACTAAGTTGATAAAGCCCTCCGTCCCCGTCAACTTAATAGGCCCACAAGTCAGCCTCCGACTATACTGGGTCCCAGCTGGCAGGGGGAGTATTCATTTTTTTTGTGCGTAATAAGGAGGCACTTCCGGTGGGTCCGAGCTGTCAGCGGGGGGGACGTTTTTTTCGTGAAATACGGTGGCCCGTCCGGTGGGTCCCAGCTGTCAGGGGGGGCGTTTTTTCGCCAAATACGGTAGCCCGTCCGGTGGGTCCCTGCTGTCTGGTGGAGGAATAATTATTTTCCGTGTAATAAGGAGACACTTCCTTGCGACTGCCGTGGACCCAGCTGTCAGCATCTCCACGACAGTACTCTTCCGATGGAAGTCGTTCCTGGACCACGTTGACCAGGCCGTGCCGAGAGCCCCAGAGCGGTGGACGACGGCAAGGCCAAGGAAGGGGACGACGCGGAGCCGTGGAAGACGCGGTAGTGGATGCCCACGAGGAGAGGAGTACGAGGGTTCACTGGTTCGGCTGCAGTGTGAGGCTGCCGTCGCCGCAGAATAACAGGGGGTGTGATTGAGTAGAGGGATGCCCTGGCCAGCAGTGGGAGTAGGAGGGGGCGGGGAGGCCTGCACGGGAGGCGGGAGCAGGCGGTCCCTTTGGCGCTGGATTTGGCGGCTGGAGCAAAAGATCAGAAATTGAAGAAACACGACGGTCGTTGGATTGACATCCAACAGTTACGTCTGCTAGAATCATTTGTTGACGTATATAATAAATAAAAAAATCTTGCATACGCGTCAACTTAATTGGCCCATAAGTCACACCATTCCCTCTTTTTTTAATAATTTATATATTGCTCATTTCAACTTCTTATGCAATTTATTGCAGTCCGTTTTTTTAGGTTGGCCAGGGCTAATTTTGCATATTTCTGTGGGTTCTAAACTATTTTTAATACCGAAATGTCGAGCTAGATTTAAATAACTTTGAAGATATATTTAAATTAGGTTAATGCCCAGTGAAATAGGAATCTGAAAATGTGAAAAAAATTCAGAAATTATAAAGTAATTGCCAATTTGTCATCTATTTTTATATTTACAACCAATTTCATATTACTTTCAAGATTTGCATTCGTCTTGAAAGAGTTGCAGCCCATCAGGGCGTAGAAAAATAAATAGGCCTGGATTGGGTATTCTTCAGAAAAAATAAACTGGGTTCATTTTACAATTTGTTAAAAGTACAGCCCATTTCTAGGTAGTACAACAATTAATAATTTCAACCAACCGTTCAAGATAGAATTCAATTAAATTTCTCACATTTTGATTGGATCCGAAATATTTTTATCCCGAAATTTCTAGTTAGATTAAATATAAATTTGTATTACGTAAAAATCTAACGAAACATTGCCCGCGCAATAATTAAAAATTAAGATTTTTAAAATCCATAAATAATACTTTATAAACTAATTTCGTGATTGGTTCATTTCTTTATAGTTACTGCCCAGTTTTTATAATTGCATCCCATTTATTATTTTTTAAAGCCCATTTTCCTGTTAAGCCTAATGCATTCCTCCTAGGAAAGATTTGCAGCCCAGCGGGGCGGAGAATAACAAGTTGACCTTGCCTGGGTATTCCTCAAAAAAAATAAAGCTGGGCTAGCCATTTTCATCTTGAAATTTTTTAATATCTGGGCTAGATATCTGTCCTGGGCTAGACGGGCTACAGCCCGCCCAGTTAATACCCTGCTCTCCTCTGAACAACAACGAAAACATCGCCAAGAAAAACTCTGCAATGTTCGCGCCTCAAAAACACAAATACTGCTCGAGCTGTTTGGTCCCAGCTGTCGGCCGCACCTTGTGCAGTTCTCTCGTTTATATTGACTACATAGGTTGACAATGGTGTGGGACCGTGATGTCAGGAAACCAGGAGGAAGCAAAAAAATAGTTGTACATAATAAGGAGGCACTTGCGTACATACGACTATGGCCCTAGTGGGTCCCTACTGTCAATCAGTAAAAATAATTCATCTCCTGAATCCTCATTTTCATTGACCATGTTAACAATGCTCAACGCCATGGCGAGCGCAACAACTCGAAGGACGACGGAGAGGGCCTCGCAGGCCCTACGGATGGTCTGATACAGCGCCCGCTGCTCATTCAGGAAGCCAGTATCATCGAACACCTATGAGCACCTTCGAGAGAATGAGACGGCATGAAACGGGAAGGCCGCGCTTGAGAGCTCTGGTTTATTTCACACCTTTATTAAGATACAAGTGTAATTTACTCGTGATCGAAAACAACGCGTAAAATACAGGCGTAATGAAACCGAGGGCCCGAGGTCTGTAAGTAAAGGAGGCGGGTTACGCGTGCAATTTGAGAGACCGGTGTATATTTTACTAGTCGAAATCGACCAACCAAGCGCTTCGCCCGAGACCATCTGCTTTTATTTACAAGCGTCAGTTTTACAAGCGGTTTTGGTTGGAAAACGATGATCCAATCACGGCCTAAGATGATGAGTTGATCAGAAGATCATATGGTTTCACACCTAACCTACCCGACTTGTCGTATAGGCTATGGATGAAACATAAGACGATGAACTTCTTAAGCACGGAAACAACAGAAGCGGATGATCTTCCTAACAAGCAAATCACTGGCATTAGATCGACATGCAAAACAATACGAAGCATTATTCTCAGGAGGCACCGTGAACAGCTCGTGATGCCGCATGCTGCTACTTCTCGAGCTTGCGTTGTATTCCCTCGAAGAGGAAAGGGAGATTCAACATAGTAGCGTAAGTATTTCACTCGGTTTTTGAGAACCAAGGTATCAATCCAGTAGGACTCCACGCGCCAGTCCCTCGCACCTGCACAAACAAATAAGAACTTCGCAGCCAACGCGATAAGGGGTTGGCAATCCCTTTACGGTTACTTATGAAAGTGAGATCTGATAGAGATGATAGTTTATATTTTTGGTATTTTTGTTTATAAGAACAGAAAGTAAAAGCGGGAAAAGTAAAGTAGGTGTAGATTGATAGGTTGAGAATAGACCCGGGGGCCATAGTGTTCTCTAGTGGCTTCTCTCATGATAGCGATATTCTACGGCGGGTAACCAAATTACTGTCGAGCAATTGATAGAAAAGGGAATAATTATGAGACTATCTAGGCATGATCATTGTATATAGGCATCACGTCCGAGACAAGTAGACCAACTCCTCCTTGCATCTACTACTATTACTCCACACATCGACCGCTATCCAGCATGCATCTAGTGTATTGAGTTCATAAGAACAGAGTAACGCCTTAAGCAATATGACATGATGTAGAGGGATAAACTCAAGCAATATGATATAAACCCCATCTTTTTATCCTCGATGGCAACAATGCAATACGTGCCTTGCTGCCCCTACTGTCACTGGGAAAGGACCTCGCAAGATTGAACCCAAAGCCAAGCACTTCACCCATTGCAAGAACTATAGATCTAGTAGGCCAAACCAAACCAATAATTCGAAGAGACTTGCAAGGATATTATGAGCACACATAAAGAGTTCAGAAAAGAACCAAATATTTCTCGTAGATAATCTTGATCATAAACTCACAATTCATCGGATCTCTACAAACACACCGCAAAAAGAGATTATATCGAATAGATCTCCTCGAAGACCGAGGAGAACTTTGTATTGAGATCCAGAGAGAGAGAAGAAGACATCTAGATACTAGCTATGGACCCGAAGGTCTATGGTAAACTACTCACGACTCATGATGAGGGTGATGATGATGATGTAGAAGCACTCCGTGATGAATCCCCCCTCCGGCGGAGCTCCGAAGCAGGCTCCAAGATGGGATCTCGCGGGAACAGAAGGTTACGGTGGTGGAATTAGGGTTTTCTCTCTGTTTTTGATGGTTTCGGGGTACGTAGACTTATATAGGAGGAAGGAGGACACCAGGGGACTCACAAGGGCCCCACGAGGCAGGGGCGCCCCTTGGGAAGGGGGGCACGCCCCCCACCCTCGTGGGCACCTCGTGGCTCCCCTGATGTGGTTCTCAAGTCTCCCGTGCGTGATTTTCTCCAAAAATATCTCTCCCGAAGGTTTCATTCCGTTTGGACTGCGTTTGATATTCCTTTTCTGCAAAACCCTAAAACAGGCAAAAAACAAGAATCTGGACTGGGCTTTTGGGTTAGTAAGTTAGTCCCAAAAATGATATAAAAGTGTATGACAAAGCCCATTAAACATCCAAGACATCATAAATAATAGCATGGAACAATCAAAAAGTATAGATACGTTGGATGCGTATCACATGCCACAACATTCCAATCTCAACTTTGCAATCAAACACAAGGCCTCGCACATCAGCACACACATGAATATTGGCCCCAGTGTCAACCCACCAATCGGTGGACTAACAAACTGAAAGTACGGTAAACAGATTACCATACCCAGATGCCCCATCATTGTTGCTTAAAATGACAATGACAGATCTAGAGTCCTGTCCTGGCTTCATGTACTCGTTTGGGCACTTTTTGCCCAGTGCACTCCACGTGTTGTAGAGTTTCCTATGCTCTCTGCAAACTAGTCATGTCACCAGCGTCTACTAATACTCTGTAAAGCTTCTCGATCATTCCTTGTGTAATGTCGCGCAAACAGTGACTGCTTCATTCTGCAAAGTGGTAAGACCAACTGGACCCACTAATGCAGTAGTTTGCCTTAGACACATTGGCTCCTTTTGTGCAGTTCAACTAAAATCAAAGTTGGAATAAAACCGAGCTTTAATTTTGATATCCCTGTAAGCAACAAAAGGTATAAGGGAAACAATTACTGAGGAATAACGGTTGATGACTTGTACTCCCAGAAGTAAAACATCTACTGATCTACCTTATCTTAATGGGAAACAAAGCAGGACAGTAGCAATTCTCAATCAGTGAGATTCATTCATATTAACTGAGACATTATCTTAACAATGTTTTGTTTCAACATGTATAAAGAACGACAAAGCAGAAAAGTATCATTCCTAAAACAATGCGACTGATTCCTTTTAACAGAGACATTATCTTAACAATACCTTGGTTAAACATGTAGAAAGAACTACAAAAAAAGATTGTACCATTTGTAAAACACTATAAGTGATATATAATACCAGAGACATTATCTGAACAATACATTTCTTAAACATGTACGTCGGCCGATCCCTAACAGAAATGGTACTCCCGCCGATCCCTAACAAGTGTTGCAGTTTTGAAATAAGATTCACTAGTTAATTCTGAGGAAAGTCGGTACTGACCTTTCAAGACCAAGATTTGAAATAACGCGTGACGAAGACCTCAAAGAGATCTCAACAATTATATGGAAATCCGGTCTCATTTTGTGCAGTTCCACCAAAATTAAGCGAAGCAAAATGTCGCAATAGCAACAAGTTGAATAGATATCCCTCTTTCAACAGAGGCAAAAAAGGAATTAGTTACTGGCCAATAAAGGAGGATGAAACATGCGGCCACAAAAATGGCAATCCCACCAATCCCTAACAAGTGTTGCAGTTTTGAAATAAGATTCAGTAGTTAATTTCATTGCTTAATTTTACCAGCGGCATTAGATTAACAAAAAGCATAAACAGTTTCAGGGGAGAGTGGGCGCAACAACAACATGTGCTTCCATCTACTTATAAAGGAGGTGATGGAGACTTTATTTAAAACAGTACAAATACAAGTAGCACAACATCTCAAAATACACTACACGATCATGTGGATGCATGGGACATGGGACATGCTAGCACCATGTTCGTCCACACGTATAAATGGGTGATGCAGACTATGTAGCCAAGCAGCATATCTGTGTTGGTCCCATATTTGTTCTCTTTGAAACTTTTTCCGATGTGGGCAGCAAATCTAGTCCTGCACAAACTACCCGACCCCCCAGTTTCTTTTCCTTTTCAACAAAGAGTTTGGTTCCTTACAGATGTGTGTACTTGGTTACCCCCTTTTTCCCTTTTCGACCAACAAAACGGCTGGATAGCTAGTCTATACTACTTTCCTCCCTCCTTTCCTCATTGAAAAACGTCCTAGATTCACGCTCCACCCCACCGCACCCTTCTTTCCTCTTTGAACAAAGACCTAGATTCGACTATAGAATCGAAAAAGATCAGCATGCAGCTAGACCAATGACGGTTTCAAATAAACTTATACCTTAGGGTCGTCTGGATGTAGCAAGGCGTGCGGCGGGAGGTCGGATCTGCCCACACTACGTACGACAGCGAGGAAGAAGGGGTCGATGGCCCTCCCGCACAGGCGCTGAGTGAAAGATAAAAGCGCCGCCGGCAGTGGATTGCCTCCCTCGTCGAAGGCGATTTGAGTGAACGCTGCACCTCCTCCCCTTCCCGGTACGACGGGATCCGGACACCTCCTTCGCCAGCTGTGAGGGGGTGAAAGAGACAAAGGCCACAATGCAGTCGTGTTTGGATCTGGTGAAGAGGGTGAGAGACAGTGAATATAACAAACCCTAGCAAAGGAACGCTGAGCCTCCAGCGTGTGTGTGTGTGTGTGTCTATATATATATATATATATATATATATATATATATATATATATATATATATATATATATATATATATATGTAGTGCGGCAAGAGTGTGGAGAGTGCAAACCCTAGCGAACAAGCCTAAGGCTCCCGCTTATATATATACTGTAGTACGGAGTGAGCTCTGGTGCCTTTACTGCACCTGCTTTCGGTTGTATGACAGGTGGGCCAGGCACATTTTGGGCCCACCTGTCATAAACCCAAAGGCAGATGCACTAAAGTCAATGAAGTTGCGTCCATATAGTATATACGACTAATATACAGTGGAGTGGTTTTCCTATTCTGTCCATAACAATCGTTTTAAATTGTGTAAGTACGAACCGAAACTCTTTATTAACGTACCAGTGAAGAAAACTACTATGTACTTCCGATGAACTAACGATCCACGCGTCCTGGTCGCACTTCCTGTCATTCACGTGCGGTACACTACCCTCCCTTAAGTGAACAACCACACATGCGCTAAATTATCGGAAACATGTGAGAGTGTGTACAAATGAAGAATTTTAATTTCAATTATCGGAAAGGTTTGAGAGTATGTACAGTTTTCCCTCTCTAATAATTATGGTTTGTTGTGTTCAGCCTAAACTTGGTCAAACTTTACAAAGTTTGACTTCAGTCAAATCTAATATGCGGAGTAAATAAAAATGGAGGGCTACTACGTCCATCCGGGTTTTTAGTCCACACCATTTTTTAATCAAAATTAATAGCCGGACAAATAAAATTACAGGGGAGCTGGAGACAAAGTTGTGAGAAGGCTTAGAAATCAACACAAAACTTATGCTCTTAGTACCAACGTCGATCCTTCTTCGAGGAAACATTTGGTTCATAGCCAATTGTGTGATAAATTGCACCAACGTGAAACACGACTGCGTCTCCAACGCCACCAAGGTGAACTGACGAAGGATATCATCTTTGTGGTTAACAAGCAAAGAGCACTGATGGAAGACATCTTGTTTTTCATTGAAAATCGATCAGCTTCACCAGCTGACGCAACCATGAGGCGCAACCATGAGCATCGATAGGTCATCGTGGTGATGCATAATCCATTTGGCATCAAGTTTGGGTGAGGCACCTATGAAGTTCGACAAATCCTCACTGTGGTCTGCTTCTTCTCAGTAGTCAAGCTCGAGGAAGGAAGAACCACGTGGCAGAGGACAGTGAGGCGGAACAACAATGGCCATCCAATTTTGTGCAGTTCCACTAAAATTGAGGAAGACATGCCCGGGTATGGAGATACGCATCGCTGTTTCCAAAAATATAAAAAAGGGATATAGTGTTGTTACTTTGTTTTACAAGATTAACAACGACATCTCAATTGTCAATAAGAATTATGAAAAGTACACCAACAAACAGAAGCATCATGATTATCATGATGGGAACTAAACCAGGATACCCGAGAAAAAAAACATTTCTTCATTTAACCACTGATAGTACTAGATTAGCTGCAGCAATAGGAGCATATGGACAATGACTGCACAACCACCATGTACTTTTTGTCGAAACAACATGTATACCTCCATCGAGGCATAAATCAGGACAACTTTTCGAGTGGCATTTCCTCTATAATAGTAGGTGATGTTGGACCAGCTGACGAACCCTACCAACTATACATGGGGAGCTGGGGAGTACTCGCATAGAAGAAAACCCGCATGCAGCAACCTGGGGAGCTGGACCAATACAAGAAGTTATACCTCAGGTGGACGAGATGTCGCTTAGGCGGGCGGGCGGGATCTGCCCACACGACGACAGCGAACAAGGGCGCGGAGGACCTTCGTCCGCGCCAGCGCCAGCTCCAAGAGGATGGTGCGCATCGGCTTCCTCCATCGCCGACGGCGACAACGTCAACGCTACACCTCCTCACCTCCCGCAGCGGATGGGATTCGGCTGGATCTATGACCACCGGTGAGGAGAGAGATAGTGTGAACACTATCATCTTGTTTTGATATGTAGAGGGTGAGAGAGCGAGACGCGAGAAACTCTATCAAACAAGAGGCTATAATGGAGTAAAACAATCTCTCCATAGTAGTCGTTTTAAATAGAATACGCGCGTTCCCAGAGAAAAGAAATGAAAACTAGCGGACAATTTTTTAACGTACCAAGAAAGAAAACTCGATAAAAAACACGCCCCCACTTCCAAGTCGCGAGAGTCGTTGCGCACACACACATAGACATAGACATGCATATCCGTGTTTACGTAAACTTCCATTTCCATCTTCATCTCCAATCATATTTGTCCAACTGGCACATTATTTACGTTGATAATTATATACGCGGCAACATTAACGTACACCATCTCTTGTTTGCCGGCGTTCGGACCGCTGCCATGGTCGCTCCTGGCCAACCCGAACCCTCTTCATCACCCGCGCGTGCGTCCCGCCCGAAATGGTCAGTGCCGCATTCATGCCCGGCCAGAGCGGACGCGACCTGTCACTGGCGCCGACATTGAAGAGTGAAATGATGGTTGCTTCTTCTGACTAACTTACTGTGTGATTTGACTGCTCCTTTAGTGGCCCCAACACGTACTCCCCCTACGTGTATGCAACAGTCACACGTACACATGGACGCAAAAACGCGCGCGACGCCCTAATGCATGCATGTCCGAGCACACGACGGAACGCACACGGTCACGCTCAAGTGCTCAACCTACACGTTCATGCACACACATACTCAGCCAGGGTGAGCTAGTGACCGTATAAACACCGGAAAATGTATATATTGAGCGCAATGAGTGTATTATGAAGTCCACTGACCGTATTTTTACAAATATACAGTGACAGACAGTGTATTTATCTCGTTTGAAATTAAGCCATATTAATCGCAGAGGCGGCAGTATGGACTAGCATTACTTTGTTGTTTCTTGTCAACTTGCCGAACGAGGAGAAGCTTGCAGGACGGGAGAAGCTTGCACGCGGTGGCTCGCAGGACAAGGAGAAACTTTTGACTAATGCAAGATGTCCTTCGCTCAGGCGGTGGACGTGCAACAGTTAATTCGGTGTCAGATTGCCAGAAGCATACACTATACTAGTAGTACTATTATCGTTGCACTTTCCGAAGAGGCGAACAACCAAGTGCAAAGTTTATAGTAGTCTATAGAGGTACACTATGAACTGGATGGAGGAGCGTCTGCACTCTTATTATATTTTTAAAATGTGATAAAGCAATCTTCAACACATTTGGTTCTCTTCAAGGATTCTCGCATGTGATAATGGAAGTTGATTGCATGGAACACTCGCCACAATTCTCGCTTAATTCTGGCTCATATCCTGTTACAAATAGGAGCGCTCTGTAATATTTCCTCTTTTTTTGTTATTCAGCATGTAAACAGGTCAGCAAACCTTGCGGTGCATCTTTGTGTGTACCGTGCTTGCTGCACTTTGAATGTGGCCGAGAGCTGGCTTGATGAAACACCTCGCCTCCTATTTCTTTTTTTGTGGGGTACCTCGCTTCCTAGTGACCAGTGTCTTGGCTGATCGTCCTAAGAATGCTTATATATGAATAAAGCTCTCTCATTTACCCACAAAAAAAGATTAAGCCATATTTATCGGAAAGGAGGGCGTATGGACTAGCACTACTTGTTGGTGTGTCCCGTCAACTCGCAGAACGAGGAGAAGCTTGCAGGACAAGGTGAAGCTTGCTTACGCCTTTTGACTAATGCAACGTACCCTCGCCCAGGCGGTGGACATGCATCAGTTCATTCAGTGTCAGATTGCCAGAGGCATACACTGTAGTACCGAACATGCGGAGTACCATCATTGTTCGACTTCACGAAGAGGCGAAGAGCCAAGCGCAAGGTTTAGTAGTACGAGTAGTACTACTACTAGAACCGCATGGTGGAGCCTCTGTACTCTTATTTTTCTTTAATCTCTAATAAAGTACACATTTATTCCGGAGAAGGGCGGAAACGGCAGCCCAACATGTAATGATGATATCGATCAACCATGCTCGAATATATCTTGGCCTCCGTGTGAGCCCGTCTGTTTGTTCTCGCTCCCCGTCTCTCTCAAGGAACGGCGGGTTGGCCATTTTGCTGTCAATTGAGATCGGTTTGCTCACACTCCGGTCCCACATGTCGGTGATATGCCAAGAGGAGGTGCGTTGACCGACTGGCCGTACGCGTACTTGGTTTTGCACCTTCATACTACTCCTCCCTCTGTCACAGTTTATAGGGCGCGCTTCATTATGATGCATTTCTCTCAATGCATTTCCACCACCAGAGAGACTTTAGATGCGTTTGGTTTAATGCTCACTTAATTAGGGCGTGGTAACCCAATTTTCTCACGATATAGTACTACGGAGTGGAGTAAGTGCATGCATGTGTGTACCCGGGGTGGAAGCACTGCATGCATGTGTGTACGCATTATTTCCTCTAGTAATAGACGACGTGCTATAACTACCAATTCTATTTTTCAGGCCGTTCGCTAGTCGCCTTGGTCCCATAGATTTTCTCTTTTTCTAAAGCGCGCTCTATAAACAGTGACGGATGGAGTAGTATGAGCAGATTCAAAGAAGAGCGTATTGATGGTTGCTTCTTCCGAGCAACTTACAGTGGGAAAGGTGGGGCTTATGATTTGACTGCTCATTACTCACTATTAATGCGGCGCAACGACCGGTCTGAGTCTCCCATGCGGCTATGCACTACCCCCTCGGTTCTTAAATATACTCCGGAGTATTTGTCTTTCTAGAGATTTCAACGAGTGACTACTCAAATATTTGTCTTTTTAGAGATTCAAATGGACTACTATATATGGATGTATATAGACATATTTTAGAGTGTAGATTCACTCATTTTGCTCAGTATGTAGTCACTTGTTGAAATCTCTAGAAAGACAAATATTTAGGAACGGAGGCAGTACACATACGAAGCAAAATGAGTGAATCTACACTCTAAAATATGCCCATTTGACATTTGTAAAAAGACAAATATTTAGGAACGAAGGAGTATAATTTTGTGCATGGCACATGGACCTGGATGCCGAAGAGGCTTCTGGCAATTCTATCAAGCTTCCAGCATTTGTTTACATAATTGACGTACTATACAAATAATTTTCCAGCGACATGAAATTGTACAATGGTGTGAGCTTTCAGCTTTTTTTCATGTGTCTTGCCATCGATGCTCTTTCAGAAACAATAAAAAACTAACTTCCTTGCTAATCAGAGCTAATATTTACATCACAACTGAAGACAAAGTTGTGAGAAGGTGTTAAATTAAAATTGATACATGCTTTCATTGGCAGCAACGTCCCCCGAGCTCTATCTAAATCAACAAGGTGTGTTGGGAAAAAAGTAGCTGTCTGGAGCATGCAACATTCCAATCATTTTGTTCAGTTCCACTAAAATAGAGCTGAGCGTCCCTGTTCCAAAGATATTAAGTGTGATTATGATAATAGAGGACTGCTGATGAAACAATAAACACACAGATAGAAGCCGGTCACCTTTGCAGTCTCTCTTAAGACTAACTAGTTGGAGAAGATTAGGCTCGGAGTTGGATGAGGAGGATAGAGCAAAATCAATCTCCCTTTGTGCAGTCGCACCGAAATGTAGAGACGTTGCCCGTGTGACATTTTGGTAGAACTGCACAAAACACTCTTAAGAAAAAAAGTGATTTGTGCAGTTCACCAAAAGGTCACAATAGCAGCGAGGTGAAATGGATAGCCCTGTTTGCAAAAAAGAGGTAGAAAGGAAACAATTACTGGCCAATAACAGTTGATGACACATGCGACAACAAAAAAGAAGCATATTCCTTGTCCTAAGGGAAGATAACAACACAGTTGTGTTTCTCTAAAATGGTGTGAGGACGAGATTGCAATATGGAAAGTACGCCGGACGAGCTACGTTTTGGGCAAAGAACTATGGAAGATCCACATGTAGCGATGTGGGAAGACGGGCAGTGGAGCAAGGCCGGAGGGGATACCTGGAGGTCGTCGGGATGTAACTAGGTGAGCGGCGGCGGGCGGAATCTGTCCATACTGCAGCAGAGAGCAGGTGGCGTAGGCCCTACCACGCCGGAGCTTGGTCAGAGAGAACGGCGTGTACCGCAGATCGGGACGTGCTGCCTCGGTGCCGTCGAACGGAGAAACGATGCACGTCCTCCCTTTCGCCGCCGGCGGACGGGATGCGGCCGGATTAGTGACCAACGGTGAGAGAGAGAGAGAGAGAGAGGCCACCGCAGCCTTGGGTGAGATACTCTGAAGAGAGACAAACCAGGCAGGCATGCTCCATTGTATATAGTGGAGCGGACGACCTTTTTCTCCATAAAAATCGTTTTATATTTTGTGTACGTGCCATTGAGCGATATAACTTTACTTAAAAATAATGCGCTAACATATCAAGGCAAACTTTGTTTCATGCACGCGTGGTACACGACCTCCGTAGGTAAACAACCACTACACGTGTTCAAATTAGCACGTGGGCTGCCATTTCGTACAGAAATGAGATCCACCGTGTACCTGCACGGGTGTGGCTGGGCACGAAGCGTGAGTACATGCACGGTGCACCTATTATCTTCTTGTATACGTACACCACCTACGTTGGGTTGTGTGAGAGAGATACAAACGTAGAGAGATATAGTGTGTGGGTTCGTGAGAGTTTTTTTGGGGGGGTGGGGTCAATCAAAAAATGTAACATATGCAATGTGTGTGAAATAGAGTACTGGATATGTCATATATATAGAGGGGGCGATCCACGAGAAGAGAGTGGAGGTATCATCGGCTTGAGGTGTCCATAGAATCGAAGCGAGGGACGGTGTGTGTGTGCGCGCGCGCGCGATCGATAAAGAGTGCCATTGAATTAGTGTGTGCCCACGTCAAAGATATAGAGTGGATGGCCTACTGGATCGTGAGAGGGGACAGGTGCAGTTTGTATCTGTGGCATGGATACCTACCTACAACCCTCAACTATCGGTGTGTGGTGGGGGGAGGGAGGCCTAATTAACTATAGAGGTACAATGGCTGGTATATGTGTGGAGGAGGAGAGAGGCCTACCTCGTGTATTAAGGGAGATCGATCTACCTCATGTATTAAGGGAGATCGATCGACATCCATGCAGATGTGTAGGAGAGGAATAAGGTTGGGAGAGAGACGGAGCTAGAGTGTTGGAGGGGGTGGTAGTGGAGTTGCTTCTAACAAATGGTCGGATAGGCTTGCTAGACAACCGGAGGGCACACCTGCAATATCAATAAGAGAGGGGATGGCTGCCTGTCTGTGCACGTGCGTGTGAGAGACGGGTCAGGAGGCATGCACGAATGATGAGGGGGCGATATGGATGTGGTAAGTAGACATAACTACATAGGAAGATCAATCGTCCTTTGTTAGAGAAAGGAGAGACATAACTTGTGTGGTACGTCAATCGATTGGGGGGGAATAGTTAAAGTCGACCTATGTATGTGTTGGGAGATCGATCGGTATACATGCATGTATGTGTTAGAAGCATATGAGGCACGGGGAGAAGGATAGAGAGAGAGGGATGCATCTAGGAGGTTGTGCGAGAGTCATACTATATCGAGGGGGAGGAGTGTGCGAGTACGAGATCGATGAAGAGAGTGGTGGGAATGAGGCATGGACGATGATAAGAGAAGAGGGGAAGCTTGTGTTTTGTGCTAGCACACCTGGCTAGAGAGGCATATCGATCGATGTGTGCCGTAAAGAAGGAGCTGGGGAGCCTACACACATCGTGGGTGAACGACCTAAAGTGAAAAGACGAATTTGCGTGATGGAGCTAGAGAATGCTGAGGGAGGGTGAGAGGGATGCGGGCGTCTGCATGCACGAGAGAAAGTTGGCGCTAGCTAGCTACAAAGATAAGAGGATTGTGTGGGTGTAAAAGACGAATAGAGATCATACTTCATTATAAAAAGCGAATTCGGATATTTGAAGAATTTATCATAGTGTTTTAAACCGACGAATGTGTGAATATATATAACGGCGATACACATGGTGTGGTTATGAGCATGTTATACTACATATAATATATTTTATCTCTACTCTTATAAAAAATGGAGTTGTTGATGATGGTGCCATCCTGTAATATAGGCCGTCCGATTTATATCTGACGGATAGGAAAGAAACTATGGCAATTTTGAAAAAAGATACCCACACCCCTCTCCATATTTGCAAATTAGGCCTTCCCTTGATGAGGTTGATGTTCTGTGGAACGCATGGGAATCTTGCTAATACTACGTATAACATATAGAACATTGATCATAATTTGGGCTAATGTGTGGCTTTTGCAGCTTAGGTCTAAATACTTGTCATAATGTAGGGGGCGGGGCACTATACTATGTGTGATAAACACGGTGTACACTTATGGAACATGGTTTACGTTATGAATATATAGTTAGTACATCAAATGTACTATTATTTGGAATCAACATCACGTGTATTCAAAAAATAGAATTTGAGTTCATGTAGTACACATAATTCATATCTATCTCTATAGTAATCATGTGGTGTTTTATTAAGGTAATACACGAATGATGGTTGAAGTTGGCAACAATCATGATTGTAGATTGTTATTGAAATAGAGAAACGAATTCAAATTCAGTTCGAATTGCAGCGGTAGTATAGACATTTCAAATGCACTAAAATGTTGGTATGAGTAGGTTACATGCATTATACAGCAAGCGAAAAAGATTAATTGGACATAACATGGATTCATACTACCGAATAACATTTAATTGCACTAAATTGTTGGTATGAGTAGCTTTAAATAGCATTGTTATAGTAAAACAGGGCAAGACTCTCTCTTTGTGTGGTGTGAATAGTTTTATTTTTTTGTTTTCTTTTTGGTTGAGAGAAGTGAAAATTGATTTGGTACGTACAAGTACAATATTACACGTTAGGCTTGTCCCTAAAATTCAACCCGCGCCCTGAAAATTCAAATATCATGCTCCCAAAACTGGCGCCTTCACAACCCGTGCCTTGCTATCCCGAAATTACAACGCGCGCGAAAACTCCCTCCAGCTGCCAAATCCCGACACGCGAAATCCCCCTTCTAACCCTGAGCCGAAATGTCCGCTAGTTCAAATCGGTGGGGGTACTTTTGTAACACACCCCTACATTTTGGACAAGCGCATCTCCATCGCCTCCTATTTTCCATTCAAAATTCCAGGCCGCCATAACCTCTCCGCTCCAGCCGCGAAACCCCACCCTCCTCCGTCTGCCACCTCACCGCTGCCCCGCCGGAGCCTCTTCCCCGACAACGACGTCCACCGCAACAGCTCGACGTCCCTCTTCCACCTCCCCGGATGAGGATCCGTCATCCATCTTGTCGTCCCGCCGGTTTAGCCGCCCCGTCCTCCACCTCCAAGGAGCTGCTCCGAAGATCGCCTCATCTATCATGGCTCCTCCATCCCCACAGTGCCGCCTTAACCTGCTCCCCCGGGACCGCAGCATCCTCATCGACTCCACGGATGAAGCCGAGGCCTACTCGATGCCACCAAAGAGGTTGTACACTCATTGCATCGCACCTTCTCTTTAGCTCGACCTCCCGGCGCCGACGGTGCTCCATCCTGCTCCCCCATGAAGCGGCTACCTTGAAGCCGACGCTGTGGGCGACATCTCCATGGCGGCTCTCCCCTAGTGCGAGGGCCCTTCGGCGGAGGCATCCATACCAGTCGGATCTGGTGCTGCTGCTCCGGCACTCGCTCGCTCGCTCACGCTGCTGCTGCTGCTCCGGCTCTCGCTCGATCGCTCGCTCGCCCAGATGTTGCTGCTCCGAATCTCACTCGCTCGCTCGCGCTATTGCTGCTGCTCCAGCTCTCGCTCGATCACTCGCTCGCCCAGCTGCTGCTGCTCCGGCTCTCGCTCGCTCGCGCTGCTGCTGCTGCTCTCCCCCTCGCTCGTGATGCTGCTCTGCTCCGATTTAGCTACACTTCAGTCGACTGAATCGACTTTTGGGTCAGTCGATTTTCAGGGGGTGGGGGTCTCGCCGGAGTTAAGGAAGAACCACCCGCAGCGGGGACGGGGGCTTGCCGGAGAGGTACCCCACTATCTATCTTAGGGTTCACGGTGGGGGTGGGGGCGTATAGGGCTGGCCGGGGCGGCGGCAGACCGACGGTGGGAGTTGTTTCGGGGCGGCGATGCGGCGCTGGGGCCGGCGGTTTGGCTGGTGGTGGCTGGCGGCCCAGGGGGGTGCAGGTTGAAGATGAACTGCAGGTCGTCCCTAAACTACATATCAAGTGCCTCTCTGCTACCATTGCGTTCAGTTTCGACAGTAACATTTAGATTCCACAGTAAATTTCAGTTTTGACGGTAAAGTTCAGATTCAATAGTTTTTACCTCATTTGTTGTAGTCAGGTGGTTTTTGGTGATGTAAATTTTACATCTATTTTACATCATCTATTGGAGATGCTATTAGAATCCCACTTGATATTGACGATGTTTGTCTTGTGCTGCTTCAGCCTTGACGTCTTACGGCTCATCGGGGCTGCTCCAACGATAGAATGAACCATCACAACAAAGCAGTGCCCTGGACGCCGTCTACAGATTCCTTAGATCTTCCTCCACACCTCCGACAACCACCTCTGCCTCAACTTCTTCAGCGACCAACCCAATGATGTTGAGGTCGACACGGCTACAGCAAAGAGGTTGTACACTTGTTGCATCACTTATTACTATACATTCATGTCGATCCATTAGGGCTATTTTGGTTCGACGAAAAAACATAGCAATAGGGTATTTTCCAATGACACTCTACTATTCAATTATTCATGCATTTGTTGAAAGGAATGAAGCAAAACATCCACCTGGACCTACTTTTTAAAATCCTATGCATAAAAACAAGACCAAGTGCATTAGTGGCAGAATAACATTCTAACTGTACACGCTCTCATATGGTTTCACTATATTTTGGCCATGTTTCGTTGCATTCATCTGCTCTTCCAATTCCTGTAAACCAAACACCCAAGTTGACAGAAATCCTGTGTTTTCAAATGCTTTGTTTACCATGTGCATTCCTATCCTATTCCGGTGTTTTTCCTATCCCTGCATTGTTAGAATCATGCAAGCCAAATGAGCCCTTACAGAATTACTTCAGTCACAGGTAGGTGTCGAAGGGAACTTTGTGTGGTTTGTCCTGCTCCTGCCGCGATGTCATCCACCTCACCTCAGGTGCTCCATCGACAGAAACATCCACCAAACCAGACATCACGACTCCTGACTGTCTTTCGCCGTCTCAGATCTCCTTCCCTGCCGCCGACACCCACCGCAACGGCATCACCATCATCAACTAAGCAGATGAACCTGACGAGTACACGGGTCCACAAGAGAGGTCGCACTGTTTTGATTCTGCTTAAGTTATGCATTGCTTAAAATTACCTGCTACTTTATCATCCTGTTCACCTCTTGGACTCCAAGTCAGGTCCAAATTAATAATCAAACTTGAGTTCTAAATTAGTTGTGGGGCACATATCGAGGAAGCAATGAATAGTATCTATGTCTAATATCTGGTTCACCTAGGGCATGCCTATGTTGTTCATCTTGGGTGGGAAACAAATAGTAAAGCAATCATCATCTGACTTTTTATTAAATTAAAGCAATCATCAGCCTGCTATCATTATTTTTGGATCCATCCACTGGTTGTTACCATCACTCTAAATTTCTGCATGCTCTCCTTACATAATCTCACCTTATTTTTTCCGTATGCATGTCAGATATTGTACATAGTCATGCTGAACATGTAGATAAAAAAGAGAAGAGTTTTGCGTGGCAATAAATTGTCATGCAGACATCGCTCCATGGTGGGTTCAATGGCAAACCCTCCCAACCCCTCTCCAAATTCTAATCCAGAGGAAGATATCTGTTCTCAGGCGGATTCAGACACCGCTGATCACTCCTATTTACCCCCAAGGTGTTTGCTCTACCTTGGCATAATGATGTTAGTCATATCATGCATATGTTGCCTTGCAGGGCCTACATTTGACATCATATATGCCATCTGTTTAGTTTAGACATGTTCTGTCGCCACCTGTTTAGTTTCTATATCATATATGGGAATTATGCAGTCTCATGTCTTTTAGCCAGCCATAATATATGTGTGCAATGCCATCATGTTTAACCAGGCATCATATATTTGAATGATATCTTGCCCATCCTTTTCTTCATTACATTTCCATTTGTCAACAATGTTTGTACATTAAACTACTCTTCCTGTGAATCAGCCATTTGGGTGGGAGATTGAAAAATCTTAGTGAAAACAAGGCCTTCAGAGCAGACAGTGCTACCTGTTGAAGCAGATCTCTTGTTGGGTCCCGATAGCAACTCAGAGATGGATTCAGAGACATATGACCAGCCCTATCCCCCACCGAGGTGTATACTCTAACTTGGCACGGCGTTTTAGTTATTTATCATATCTTTGAATTATGTTATGCTATGCTATCCAGTTTAGATAGACATCATATATGTGAAATTATGTCATGCTATCCATTTTAGTTAAACAATATACATGTCATCTATTTCATGTCCTCTTTTTTCCACACTATCTATTGCATCTGTCTCTCATACAATGTGTGTACATTCCACTATGTTTCATGTTTATCAACCATTTGAATTGGAGCGGGTGATGCCAGCATCTAGCGGACTAAAAACACGGTCTTCAAATAAAACAGTGCTGCCTCTTGGTGGAGATAGCACCCCGGTTGTACATGCAAGAGAACCAGTGTCAGGCCCAAGATGTGATTCTATCCCGATCTTGTGACACACTCGTGATTGGGGCACAACAGCATTTCGGGCGCTTAGCAAGATGGATATCATTACATCGTACCATTACATAAATACATGGGGATACAACAATTCATACAAGTCAGATGAATACAACAACATCAATACAAGGCATCCGACTACGGATGCAAACATGAAAAGCACAACGACATCCATATGCTATCCCAGGCTGCCGACCAGGAACCTATCCCAAAACTGACGAAGAAGAAGAAGAAAGAACTCCTACAAAATAAGCATCGCTCTCGGAAATCTATACCTGCAACTGGTGTTGTAGTATCTGTGAGCCACGAGAACTCAGCAATCCCATAACCATGGGTATCAAGACTAGAAAAGCTTAATGGGTATGGAGAGGTTAAGTGGTGAGGTTGCAGCAGTGGCTAAGCAAAGTATGGTGGCTAACTTATGAGTACAAGAATAATATGAGCATCTACGCAAACGGTCGCAAACTAGTAATGATTGCTAAAGATTCTGAACTACCTATGAGTCAAACATAACCCCACCATGTTCTCTTCTCAAAGTGAAAAGAGACAGTCACGGTTACTCGCGCGGTTGTGTGTTTTATTTCGGATCCTCTATCAAGTTTTCTACAACCGGACATTAACAAATTCCAATCTGCCACATAACCGCGGGCACGGCTTTCAAAAGATCATAACCGTGCAGGGGTGTCCCAACTTAGCCCATCACAAGCTCTCACGATCAGCAGAAGTAAAAGTATTACCCCTTATCTTAGGGACAATCCGATCAGACTCGGAATCCCGGTGCACAAGACATTTCGACAATAGTAAAACAAGTCCAGCAAGACCTCCCGGCATGACGACACCCTGATAGTAGCCGCGCGTATCTCGTCTCAGGCCACGTACGGATGGGGAAGCCTAGAAGAAAATACCAGATACCTCGGGTTTCCCCTAGGCGGCCCCGCAGTCCCCCCGTTTGGGACAAACATCATCAGCACTGGCCCCCCTGTTATGTAGAAAGAATCCTCACGATCGCAACGGAATATGTACTAGCGAGAAGAAGCACACAACATGGTAAACACACCACTCAAGAACATGACATATGAGAACACCGCTTAGGAAGGTATGGAATCAACATTTGACATCGAAGCAACTCGAATACCAGAATCAAATCAAAACAAAGGATAGATGTGTTGCAACATAATCTTCACAATAGCATCCGAACAGAGAATTGAACGAATGAATTCTGCAGGTACATCAACTTGTCGAGAAGCCACTTGGGAGAACAAAAGATAAATAAAAGCAACAAGGAGCAGATAGAACAAATACAAGATAGAAGCTTTGTCCCACATATTCGTGCTGAAAGCTCATGGAACGTGTTACAAAAGGGTTTTGCAATCCCCGGATCAGCATAGCCAAGGACCCTTTAAGATGCAACTCCCGATCGGAACAAGCCCATAAAACCACTTCACTCAATGTAGAACCCCGAACTCCATATCATGCACTCGTTGGAAGAATGCCTAGAACTACTAGATGAACCCACCTATTAATTTCCGAAAGTTTCCAGTTATGCAATCAGGTGTTGGGGATACAGGGGAAGCACCGCGCACTCAACTCTAATCCTACATCCAGCTGTATCCATCCTTCAACACATAACCAGTTGTTCTCGGAAACCGTTTACCTCGGACCTTCGAAACGCATCTACTATACAAGCTATGGCAATACTCCCGAACTACCTCCCCAGTACTGGGTGATGTCGGGGTTATCTTGCCACTAACCGCATAGGAGAGTTTTCGATGTCGGCCGTCTTAAGTATTCCAGAATTGCTGCGATATATTTGTGACGACAACACCTCGGAGCTCAACTCCCCGGGACACTGCCACAACCCCTAATAACAGGAGGCATCGATAACAATGTTCTCGTCACAAAGACATCGAAACAATCCAAACAATACTCGCGAGATCCTAAAAAAAAATTGGTGCATTTTTGAGAGTAGAAGAGATAAGAGCAATCGTCAGGAGTCCTCACCAGAGTGAAAAGAGATGAGGAGCAAAAGAAATCCTACTCTCCGATATATATATATATATATATATATATATATATATATATATATATATATATATATATATATATATATATAGGACTCAAAACATTTTCATGTGTCTGCCTAGAGTCAACCGTCAACAATTCGATCAATCAGTGGGGGCTTCTAGGTCGGAGAAGGCTCTGAATACCAACTTGTAATGCCCAGGATGGGACTATACCTCCTACGTGTCGAGGCACGACTTAAAGGTATAAGCCCATTCTGGAGTGATCTCAAGTTTGGTATCTTTGCACGACTCATGTAAAAATAGGGATGAAATTGCAAAAGGAGATAGTTGGCTTACACTCGCCACTTCACACAATACATTACATAAGCAAAACATCCTTCAAAACATCACAACCCGACTACGGGCGAAGATCCAAAAGAAAGATACCAAAACATAAAGCCACAGGTCCGAATCGCCCCTAGTAGAAACCACTACTGATCGTCGAAACGTCACAAGCATACGGCCACTCTCTTCATCGAGCTCCCAGTGAAGTACTTGGACCAGCTCCTGCATCAAACTCAGCGGAACCTACATCTGGTGTTGTAGTATCTGTGAGCCACGAGGACTCAGCAATCCCATAACCATGGGTACCAAGACTAGCAAAGCTTTAAGGGTAGGAAGGAGGGTAGTGGTGAGGTTGCAGCAGCGGCTAAGCATAATATGGTGGCTAACTTACGAGTACAAGAATAAGATGAGCATCTACGCAAACGGTCGCAAACTAGAAGTGATCGCTAAAGATCCTGAACTACATACGAGTCAAACATAACACCACCGTGTTCTCTTCTCAAAGTGAAAAGAGACAGTCACGGTTACTCACACAGTTGTGTGTTTTACTTTGGATCCTCTGTCAAGTTTTCTACAACCGGACATTAACAAATTCCAATCTGCCACATAACCGCGGGCACGGCTTTCGAAAGATCATAACCCTGCAGGGGTGTCCCAACTTAGCCCATCACAAGCTCTCACGATTAGCTGAAGTGATAAATATAATATCATCACCCCTTATCTTAGGGAAATCCGATCAGGCTCGGCATCCCGGTGCACAAGACATTTCGACAATGGTAAAACAAGTCCAGCAAGACCTGCCGGTGTGCCGACACCCTGATAGTAGCCGCGCGTATCTCGTCTCAGGCCACAACCGGATGGGCGATCCTACAGGTAAAACCAAACCTCGAGTTTCCCCGTGGTGGCCCCGCATAACCCCCGTTTGGGTCCAACACCATCAGCACTGGCCCCCCTGCTATGTAGAAAAGAGTACCCGGGGACGCGACCCCCTATGCAAATTAAATTAATTAATTAAGTTGTTATTATGAGGCAAATTAAAACCAATGTTGGGCCTTGCTGGAGGAGTTTTATTCAAAGTCGAACTGTCAAGGGGTCCCCATCCACCCATCGTGTAAGGAACGCAAAATCAAGGAACATAATGCCAGTTTATCGGCGCCTAAGGTGGCATGAGTGGAACAAAACACCAAGCAAAAGGCCAAGCCTTCCACCCATGCCCAGTATATAGGTGTGTTAATAATAATAATAGATATTGTGATATTCCAACAACAAGTTCCCACCTGGAACGATCTTCATCTTCACCTGCAACTAACAACGCTATAAGAGGGGCTGAGCAAGCGGGTAACATAGCCAAACAGTGGTTTTGCTAGGAAGGTGTCAAAAGGTTAGAGGTTTCATGGCAACAAGGAGAGGCTGACATAAAAGATGGGTAGCGCGACATGTAACGATAGCATGGAGACAACTAAGCATGGCAATGGTACTAAAGGTATCCAAGGATATGATCATCTTGCCTGGGATTCCGTGAGGAAGAAGAACGGGTCCAAGAAGTAGTCGAACAATCCTCACAACTCTGGAACGGAACCGAAGCTAACAAGAGAAGCAACCGGAAAGAAGCAAACAACACGGTAAACACACAAGCATAAACATGGCATACGATGCACATCCAAGTATGATGCATGTCCGGTTTAATTATGCATGGCATGGCAAAGTGCACAAACAAGTACTACTAGTTAAGTGGAGCTCAATATGCAACGAGTTGCATATTGACGAAACACCACATTTTAATTATTTAATTAACTCTCGTTTATTTACAAGACAAGGTTAAATGTTTGTTAACATGGCAAGAGGTGAAGCAAAACAAACTACCTATTTAGTCATTTTAAATGAGGCCGGAAATAACAACAAAAAATTCCGGGAAAATCCCCATATGCATGTTTAGCAACTTTTAAGCAAACAACAATTCACACATTTTAATGTTTTTAATATGATGCGGATGACATGATCAAGTTTTATGCAATTTTTTATTAAAAGGGAACATGAAGGGATATGAAGCACTTGTCACCGTGGTGGAAGGAAAGGGTGCCACGGTAACGATCCGAAAATGCTGCAACGGCAACATCTCGGTTCCGGTAACTCGTTGAGGGACCGGTGCAAAAGCAAAGGTGGCGCGAGTGAGTCGAACGAGATGAAAGGTGGGGTGATCCCGTCACCGGGTTCCCACGAGTCGGCGACGAGGCAACCGAGGAGCATGACAAAAGACGAAACGGGCACGGGCAAACATTCGATACATCTCATGCAACACAACAAGCATTAATCCACGGCATCGTCTCGAGGTTATACCTTCGGAACATTCGTTTCGGGGCGGTTCGAGTTTGTAGAGGGAAGTAGTCGTTCCGTAGAGGTACTCGTTATGTAGCCGTTCTCGCGATTCGTAGAGGAAGTAGGCGTTCTCATTTCGTAGATGTTTGGGGTCGGTGTTGTGGAACTTGAGGTCTTGGTCTTCGGCGTCAAGGTACTTGGCACATCCGGTAGTCGTACTCGAGGTCGTCGTTGACGTAGGGGTTCAAGAGGGTCGTCGTGGTACTTGAGGTCTCTGAACTTGTCGTTCTTGTTAAACGAAGGGGTATTTGGTGTTTCCGGCGACGGTAGTTGTTCACTTGACGGTCTTCGGCGATGGTAGCGGAACACGTTGATGTAGTGGTACTCGCGGGTCGTCGTGGTACACGTTTTGTAGATGTTCATGCCGTCATGTCGTGGTACTTGGCAATTCCGAAGACCGCGGTTGTCGGGGTACTTGCGTCCATGGATACTTGCTGGACCAAAACAAAACACCGAGGCCGACGGGGAGAAGCGGGAGGCAGCGAGGCTATGAGGAGGTCGTCGCAGGGCCAGTCCATCCTTTGCCAGGGCCGCTCGGGCGGCGTCATGGAGCACGGCGGCGGGAGGCAGCGAAGAGGAGGCGAGGCGCTGGAGGCGACGAGCCCCTGCAAGGCAGAGGAGGCCCGCATGCGCTGTCTCTAGCAAGGCGGAGGAGGCCAGAGGAACGAGGAGGCGGGCCTGGCCGACCGTGCTGCGGCCTGCTCGAGGGGGCTCTGGCGCGGTGGCGGGCACCCGTCGCTGGAGGGCGCGCTGGAGGCGCGATGGCGGGAGGCAGAGCGCTGCGGCGCTGGAATCGCGCGGAGGAGGCGAGGCCGAGGCCTTGGCGACGCGAGGAGGAGAAGGATGCTGGGGGCGGGCGATCGAAGGGAAGAGGGCTCGGGCGAGCGGCCGAAGCCTCTGGGTGCGGCGCTCGGGAGAGAGAGCGAGGGACTCGAGATCGGCTGCGAGATGGGATCGGGGAAACCGCGCGAGGGGATCGATGAGGAGGGGTGCGGCGCTGAGGGGGGATGAGGAAGGAGCGATCCTGGCGCTAGGGTTAGGGATCGTGAGAGGGAGCTGATGGGCCTAGGAGGGAGTTGGGCTACGAGGTTGGGCCTAGGAGGGGAAAGGCCAGGCGGAGGAAGGGTTGCAGCTCGGAGGTGGCTGGGCTCTCCTCTGCTTCCCCAATGATGTTTTCCAAATAAAACAGAAAACCACAAGAGGAAAAGAAAAGAAAGGAGGAGTTAGGAATAGGCTTAGGGCATAGGGTAAAATTCCCTGGACTCACAAAAATGTATGGAATTAATTAAAATTGTTGGAGGGTTTTTGGAAGAACCTCGATAAACGGGAAAAGAAATATAGGGAAGGTTTTGACGGTGAAACTTGAATTAAAGAGGCATGGGGAATATATGCAAGTGTGTTGGGTTAATTCCACACAAATGGAATATTTAATTATAATAGCTCCATAATATTAGGAGGATATGTTATAAAGAGAAGTCATCCTTCCCTCGATTTAAATAGACCGAAGGTCCACACGATTTATTTAAGTTGAGATGCAAAGATTAATGACATGATGGCATGATGACATGATGCAATGCAAAAATAAATAACACAAGCACAAAAGAAACACACGGGAGAACCCGGAACATCTGGAATCTCTGGAATCTTCTGGGACGTCGGTCTTCGGGCGTCACAATATCGGCTTTTGTAACCCCATGGGCCCAGCCCAGTTTTGAAAGAGGGGGCAGGCCGACGAGCCAGAGGGACCTAGGCCGCGGGAGCTGCGGGCCCACGCGCGGGAGGAGGCGTGGATGGGCCTTGGGGCAAGGAAGACCAAGCAGGCCAACACGGGGGCACTCGTTCTCGACCTCCTGGTCGAGGCAGCGGCTGCCAGCGGTGAGCAGGGATGCGGGCTCAGCCGGGCGCGCGCGTCGGCGGCGTCCGGGCTTCGCGGGCCGCGGTGGCTGGTGGGAGAGAGGGTGAGGTGGCGGCCTAGGTGCTGAGGTGGTGAGCCCAGAGTGGCCGGCGGCTGGTGGTGACTCAGCCATTGGCTGGCTGCCACTTGGCATGGAGGAGGTGGCTGGTTGCGGAAATTGATGAGGGAAGAGCTAGAGGTAGGAGAGAGGTGGGAGATGCCAAAAATGGCATCGGGGGTCTATATATAGCAGTTTTGGCTAGGGTTAGGGGGGTTTTTGGAGCCCTCCGATCGCACTCCAACGGCACTGGAGCGGAGGGGGGTCTAGGCAGGCCTAGGTGGGCTGGTTTAGAGTGGGAGTGGGCTGTGAAGAGAGGGAGAGAAATGAGAGAGAGAGAGAGAGGCCCGCTTGGGTTTTCGGAGACCGAAAACATCCGACGTTTTTATCCGGCGATAATGCCGATATAGTTTAACGGTTGGGCTATCAAACGGACTCCAAATGTCTGTCTACACTACAATAAGACCGCCCGCCAAGTTTCAACCCATTCTGAGAATATTTTCCAGCCACTTATAAAATAAATATTCGGAGATGCCGCGGGCGCGTGTGAGTATGTCTGGGCTCAAAAC
Source organism: Secale cereale (assembly GCA_902687465.1). Taxonomy (NCBI): domain Eukaryota; kingdom Viridiplantae; phylum Streptophyta; class Magnoliopsida; order Poales; family Poaceae; genus Secale; species Secale cereale. The sequence goes on along the minus strand of LR738711.1, from coordinate 279,421,884 downwards.
GGACAATGGAGAGGACGAGGGGACTCGAACGGATGCAAGTTTTGAAAACGACACAGATGCAATGCACATGATGACATGGCAAAGTGCAACACGCAAGCAGATGACATGACAACGGCAACGATTAAATGGTTGACACCTGGCGCATCGGTCTCGGGGCGTCACAACAATCCCCTACTAACAAGAGATCTCGTCCCAAGATCTTAGGAACGAGATGGAGGAGGAAAAATGGAAGAAAAAGTGAAACCAAAGATTGTTGAGAGGTTGAGCCACTTGGAAGGAAGAATACAAAGAGATGAATGAGACTGAGAAGCTTCGGTAAAATGAGGAAACCAGTCATACGACGAGAACCAAGAGCTTAAGTGACTAGAGAGACATTGAAACCACTCTGGTTAAGCGGGAGCGAAAAGTAATAAGAACAAGAAAATTATATAGGACTCCGGTTGAATACGAATGGAATAGGGCATGAACTCGAGAAGATGGAATAATCCTTGACGAGATGAACAACACAATTCCTTCGGAAGAATTGAAAGAGTGAAACAAAAGAACGGATGAGCGAACAACAACTTCCACCGTGGAAGAAATGAAGGAGCAATTTCAAAGAAAAGCTTGAACAGAATTGTTGAAGAATCAACAACAAGAGAATAAGCTTGTTGTGCACTTATGGCAATCCTCCCAAAACTTGAGGTGATATTATGCCGCAACCAAAATATTGATGAGCTGAGAAGAGCGAAGAATACAAAACTCCATTTCAAAAGAATACAGATAATTATTTGCATCTCGGGACACAATAGAATAATGCTTGAGCTGCTCAACAAAAATTTGATGAACCCTTGAAGAATGATTTGAATCGCGATGAACCACCATGAAGAACTCTGGTAACGAAAGGATGATGAAAGATGAGAATTATAAGAATAAGCTTTGCGATGATTTAGACGGGGTTCCAACGAGAAGGCCGAGAAACCTTGAACTCCGGAAAAGGAAAATACAAAACACTTGGAACTAGAATTTATTCAACATGAACAAATTCCGAAGTAAAGGATTAAATCAACTTGAAGAATAAGAATTATGTTATGCTTATCCTTTACCAATTAAATTGATGAGAAATAATGGATTTGCATATCACTTATTCACGATGAATTGATTAAAGATGAATATAGCTCAAATTTGAGAAAGACTTCGTGAAGCACCGGAAAAAAAAGCATTTTGAATGAACCACCGGGAAGAATAAAAATCGAGTGAAAACAAGAGAATGAATCGCCAGGAAGAATAAAGCACTTGGGGACTTTAGGTACAAGAGAACGAAGAGATCGCGAACTGGTTACAAAATGCTTGAAGGAAGCAGCAGACGAATGTGAGACGAACGAAGAGGCATCAATGAAGAATATTTGGAGGACGAAGTTGAAAACTGAGAACGAAGAAATCTTCTGAAATGATGGCCTTCGGAGGAACACAAAGAAAAGAATTCATGAAATACTCCAGATGTTTGAGGAAAAGAATTTATGACAAACGGAATAATTCGAGAGGATAACATGAAGCTAGAATCACGAATCTTCAAGCGAATGGACAAGATTTCATGGAAAACTCTTCTTCGGTCTTCGAATGACGACGAGGAATACCACCAAGAATTGTTGAGATACTCTGCAAGAATGAAAAGAGGAAAAATTGAACCAACCATGAAAAGAATTTGAAAGCGGTTTTGGAGAAGGCATATGACTGATGGAATGCATACTTATGTCACATTTGAAAAGAATTTGGGAATCTCTCCGGAAAATTAGAAGAGTCAGGTAAGATCCTGGGAATAAACCTGTGGGTTATGAGCCCACTGGAAGAAAATCACCGTTGAGAAGGATTATTCGAGTGAGGAACGATGCACTGGAACAATTGAAACACTCAAATGAGGTAACAACCTTGAATTAATTAGAACACAGATGAATCTCCTGAGATTTCTTCGGAACTCCGAAATAATTAAATGGCGAAAGGTAAACGAGCAAGGGGGGTATTCGAGCCGAGGGAAAATAATATGAACAACACCGAATTCTTGAGTTGAATCCACCGGAAAAGAAGAAGAGTGTCGAACGAGACGAGAATTCATCGGAGAAGAAAAGAGAAGAAGGATGACGAACTAGGCGAGAATTCACGAGTTGAAACAATTGAGGAAAGGAAGCAAAGGGTTCACACGAGTAGGATGGATACTCGATTAAGGACTCCGGCTCCGAGAAGAAAAAGGGTGGTTGGTGGGAAAAGAAAGACAACTTCGGAAGGGGAAACAACACTGGTCAGAAAGAACTAGGGATTGAACTGGCAAAAGGCAAAGAGGATCGAATCAACAGGACAAGAAATGCACCGGATGAAAAGAGGCTGGCGTCACAACGAACGAAAACCCAACCGCGTGATCCTAAAAAAAATTGAAGGGAAGAGGAGTAATTCAAAACACATATGTCAAGATTCCTCACCAAATCAACGAAGGGACTGAGGAGTAATAAGAATTCCTACTCTCCGATATTACTAGACTCCAAAATAGTTTTCTTCTAGACTCAACAACGGCCAAACTACGATCAATCAAGAGGGCTCCTATGGTCGGTCGAGGCTCTGATACCAACTTGTCAGGCCCAAGATGCGATTCTATCCCGGTCGCGTGACACACTCATGATTGGGGCACAACCGCATTTCGGGCGCTTAGCAAGATGGATATCATTACATCGTACCATTACATAAATACATGGGGATACAACAATTCATACAAGTCACATGAATACAACAACATCAATAAAAGGCATCTGACTACGGATGCAAACATGAAAAGCACAACGACATCCATCTGCTATCCCAGGCTGTCGACCAAGAACCTATCCCAAAACTAACGAAGAAGAATAAGAAAGAACTCCAACAAAATAAGCATCGCTCTCACGTCAAGTCATCGGAAACCAGTACCTGCAACTGGTGTTATAGTATCTGTGAGCCACGAGAACTCAACAATCCCGTAACCATGGGTATCAAGACTAGCAAAGCTTAATGGGTATGGAGAGGTTAAGTGGTGAGGTTGGAGCAGCGGCTAAGCAAAGTATGGTGGCTAACTTACGACTACAAGAATAAGATGAGCATCTACGCAAATAGTCGCAAACTAGTAATGATCGCTAAAGATCCTGAACTACCTACGAGTCAAACATAACCCCACCATGTTCTCTTCTCAAAGTGAAAAGAGACAGTCACAGTTACGCATGCGGTTGTGTGTTTTATTTCGAATCCTCTGTCAAGTTTTCTACAACCGGACATTAACAAATTCTAATCTGCCACATAACCGCGGGCACGGCTTTCAAAAGATCATAACCCTGCAGGGGTGTCCCAACTTAGCCCATCACAAGCTCTCACGATCAGCAGAAGTAAAAGTATTACCCCTTATCTTAGGAACAATCCGATCAGACTCGGAATCCCGGTGCACAAGACATTTCGACAATGGTAAAACAACTCCAGCAAGACCTCCCGGCGTGCCGACACCCTGATAGTAGCCGCGTGTATCTCATCTCAGGCCACGGCCGGATGGGTAATCCTACGGGAAAATACCAGATACCTCGGGTTTCCCCAAGGCGGCCCCGCAGTCCCCCCGTTTGGGACAAACACCATCAGCATTGGCCCCCCTGTTATGTAGAAAGAATCCTCACGATCGCAACGGAATATGAACTAGCGATAAGAAGCACACAACATGGTAAACACACCACTCAAAAACATGACATAATGCTCATCCAAGTATGATGCAAGACAATTCTATATGATGCAAAACATGGCAAGGGATGATGCAAACAAGAACATCACACAAAACAAGTTTAAATGTGGCCGGAAACAACATATAAAAATTTCGGTAAGTCCTCATATGCAGTTTTCGAAATTGGTCCAGATCTGAACAAACCTTAAGTTAAAGTTGTTAAACAGCAAGTTAACTGGCACCATGATGATCTACTCGAAATTCTAGTCAAGTTACATATAAAGTTTATTTAATTCGGAGCTACGGCCTAAAAGATATGAGCAAAACAAGACAAGCAATGGCAATTACGCAAGATGCATCCAAACAAGAAGCAAACACTCCAAGCATGTAAGCAACATGGTATTATGCATGTACATGCAAAAACACACAAGTTTCACATAGGACACACACAAAACGAAGCAACGGTTCAACACATACACATGAAACAAGATATGACAACAAGCTGTCCAAAACAGCAACATGGCACTTAGTTGACATCAAAACAACATGATACAATAACATTTCATGGCAATAAAGGGCATGGCAAGCATGTACATGTCTAGCACTACAAGCATGACCAATGATTTACTATAAAACACCACTACAACATGCTCAAAACATCATGGCAATATTACAAACGATAATAGTTTCACGGACTTAGTGAAATAAACTAGACATGGCAGGAACGACGACAAGTATGCATGTTTGCAAGCTTGTGCAACTCATCTCAAAGCATATCATGGCATGTGAATATAACCAACAGCAAGAAGGCATGTCCATGAAGCTACTTATGGCAAGAACATGGTCATAGGATGCACAGAACACTAGCTATTCACATGGCAAAACTGAACTTGCTGATAAGAGGCTGACAGAAACATTTTATAGCAACTTGAGAGCATGAAAACAACAAGCTACAGAAGGCCATATATGCAAACAAGGGCATGGATGGATAGAGCATAACATGGACAACAAGACATGATCATTGGACAACCCAAAACATTCATGGATTTGAGTGGGGCATCAAGCAAACATGGCATCAGGTTATAACAGTTTCAGACTTAGCAGTTTTTAACAAGTGTAAGAAAACAGCCAACAGCGAGTAGGTCACTTTCCAAGCTTGTTGCAATCACCACAAGACATAACATGGAAAACTAATTACACCACAGCAAAGATGGCATGATTGTGCTTCTAAAACATATTGACATGTAGCTCAAACAAAAATCACACATAAAGATAAGGAAAAGACAAATCAGCATCTCATAACAAGTTTCAGCAGTTAACAGCCACATGCACTTTTGCAACAGAGATAAACATGGCAATATGGCACCTAACATGAATGCTACAACAACCATCATGTAGAGCACTTCACAATGAACATTTTGACATATCATTTGCTCCATTTGGACCAACATGCAAAAAGATATCACCTCACAAACATGCTAACATAATAACAGTTATCAGCAGTTTATAACATTTAGTACTTTTGCAACGATGATTAGGGCATCAAGATGAACTCAAACAAGCATGCCACAGTATGACAATATGAAGAGCATCACGAGACGAACATTTGGACATATTAAACTCTCAGTTTGGACAAACATGCACAAAGTTATCATTAACACAAGATGCACACATAACAACAGTTTTCTGGGACTTAGTCATAATCCAGGAAAAAGAGTGAGCGTGGCATAGCTATATGATGCACAGGGCGAGGGATAGCGGCTTTTCTCACCCCATGGGCCCAGCCCAGTTTTGAAAGAGGGGGCAGGCCGACGGGGAGGGACCTGGTCCGCGGGGAGCTGCGGGCCCATGCGCGGGAGGAGGCGTGGATGGGCCTTGGGGCGAGGAGGCCCAAGCAGGCCGACGCGGGGGCGCTCGTCCTCGACCTCCTGGTCGAGGCAGCGGCTGCCCTGGCGAGCAGAGATGCGGGCTCGGCCGGGCGGGCGCGTCGGCGGCGTCCGGGCTTCGCGGGCCGCGGTGGATGGTGGGAGAGAGAGGGTGAGGTGGCGGCCTGGGCGCTGAGGTGGCGAGCCCTGAGTGGCCGGCGGCGGCGGCTGGTGGTGGCTCAGCCTATGGCTGGCTGCCACTTGGCGTGGAGGAGGTGGCTGGTTGCGGAAATTGATGAGGGAATAGGCTAGAAGTAGGGGAGAGGTGGGGGATGCCAAAAATGATATGGGGGTCTATATGTAGCAGTTTTGGCTAGGGTTAGGGGGTTTTCGGAGCCCTCCGATCGCGATCCAACGGCACCGGAGCGGAGGGGGGTCTAGGCAGGCCTAGGTGGGCTGGTTTAGAGTGGGACTGGGATGTGAAGAGAGGGAGAGAAATGAGAGAGAGAGAGGCCCGCGGTGGTTTTCGGAGAGCGAAAACGTCCGACGTTTTTATCCGGCGATAATGCCGATATAGTTTAACGGTTGGGCTATCAAACGGACTCCGAAATCGACGAAATTTGGCAGGTAGTCTGTCTACACTATAATAAGACCGCCCGCCAAGTTTCAACCCATTCTGAGAATATTTTCTAGCCACTTATAAAATAAATATTCGGAGATGCCGCGGGCGCGTGTGAGTGTGTCTGGGCTCAGAACGGACAACGGAGAGGACGAGGGGACTCGGACGGATGCAAGTTTTGAAAACGATGCAGATGCAATGCACATGATGACATGGCAAAGTGCAACACGCAAGCAGATGACATGACAACGACAACGAATAACTGGCTGACACCTGGCACATCGGTCTCGGGGCGTCACAACACTCCCCTACTAACAAGAGATCTCGTCCCAAGATCTTAGGAACGAGACGGAGGAGGAAAAATAGAATAACAAAGTGAAACCAAAGAATGTTGAGAGGTTGAGCCACTTGGAAGGAAGAATACAAAGAGATGAACGAGACTGAGAAGCTCCGGTAAAATGAGGAAACCAGTCAAACGACGAGAACCAAGAGCTTAAGTGACAAGAGAGACAATGAAACCACTCCGGTTAAGCGGGAGCGAAAAGTAATAAGAACAAGAAAATTTATATAGGACTCCGGTTGAATACGAATGGAATAGGGCATGAACTCGAGAAGATGGAATAATACTTGACGAGATGAACAACACAATGCCTTCGTTAGAATTGAAAGAGTGAAATAAAAGAACGGATGAGCAAACAACAACTTCCCCCGCAGAAGAAATGAAGGAGCAATTTTAAAGAATAGCTTCAACGGAATTGTTGAAGAATCAACAACAAGAGAATAAGCTTGTTGTGGACTTATGGCAATCCTCCCAAAACTTGAGGTGATATTATGCCGCAACCAAAATATTGATGAGCTGAGAAGAGCGAAGAATGCAAAAATCCATTTCAAAAGAATACGGAGAATTATTTGCATCTCGGGAAACAAAAGAATAATGCTTGAGCTGCTCAACAAGAATTTGATGAACCCTTGAAGAATGATTTGAATCGCGATGAACCACCATGAAGAACTCCGGTAACAAAAGGATGATGAAAGATGAGAAGAATAAGAATAAGCTTTGCGATGATTTAGACGGGGTTCCGACGAGAAGGCTGAGAAACCTTGAACTCCGGAAAAGGAAAATACAAAACACTTGGAACTAGAATTTATTCAACATGAACAAATTCCGAAGGAAAGGATTAAATCAACTTGAAGAATAAGAATTATGTTATGTTTATCCTTCACCAATTAAAATGATGAGAAATAATGGATTTGCATATCACTTCTTCACGATGAATTGATTAAAGATGAATATAGCTCAAATTTGAGAAAGACTTCGTGAAGCACCGGAAAAAAAGGGATTTTGAATGAACCACCGGGAAGAATAAAAATCGAGTGAAAACAAGAGAATGAATCGCCGGGAAGAATAAAGCACTTCGGGACTTTAGGTACAAGAGAATGAAGAGATCGCGAACTGTTTAAAGAATGCTTGAAGGAAGCACCGGACGAATGTGAGACAAACGAAGAGGCATCAATGAAGAATATTTGGAGGACAAAGTTGAAAACAGAAAACGAATAAATCTTCTGAAATGATGGCCTTCAGAGGAACACAAAGAAAATAATTCATGAAATACTCCGGATGGTTGAGGAAAAGAATTATGACAAACGGAATAATTCGAGAGGATAACATGAATCTAGAATCACGAATCTTCGAGCAAACGGATAAGATTTCAAGGAAAACTCTTCTTCGGTCTTCGAATGACGACGAGGAATACCACCAGGAATTGTTGAGATACTCTGGAAGAATGAAAAGAGGAAAAATTAAACCAACCATGAAAAGAATTTGAAAGCTGTTTTGGAGAAGGCATATGACTGATGGAATCCATACTTTCGTCACAATTGAAAAGAATTTGGGAATCACTCCGGAAAATTAGAAGAGTCAAGTAAGATCCTGGGAATAAACATGTGGGTTATGAGCCCACTGGAAGGAAATCACCGTTGAGAAGGATTATTCGAGTGAGGGACGATGCACCGGAATAATTGAAACACTCAAATGAGGTAACAACCTTGAATTAATAAGAACACAGATGAATCTCCTACGGTTTCTTCGGAACTCCAAAATAATTAAATGGCGAGAGGTAAACAAGCAAGGGGAATATCTGAGCCGAGGGAAAAGAATATGAACAACACCGAATACTTGAGTTGAATCCACCGGAAAAGAAGAAGAGTGTCGAACGAGACGAGAATTCATCGGAGAATAAAATAGAAGAGGGATGACGAACTAGGCGAGAATTCACGAGTTGAAACAATTGAGGAAAGGAAGCAAAGGGTTCACACGAGTAGGATGGATACTCGTTTAAGGACTCCGGCTCCGAGAAGAAAAAGGGTGGGTTGGTGGGAAAAGAAAGACAACTTCGGAAGGGGAAAAAACACTGGTCAGAAAGAACTGGGGATTGGACTGGCAAAAGGCAAAGAGGATCGAATCAACTGGACAAGAAATGCACCGGATGAAAAGAGGCTGGCATCGCAATGAACGAAAACTAACCGCATGAGGTGGCGGCCTGGGCGCTGAGGTGGCGTGCCCTGAGTGGATGGCGGCGTCGGATAGTGGTGGCTCAGCCTATGTGTCGTGGTTTTGTCACGGCAGATGTCCTAGCAAACGGACTTAGTCGTGGAGCCATCGCTACGGTTTAGCTTAAATGGGTTAAAGCGTACAAGGACGCAAGGGTTTTAATACTAGTTCGGCCCCTTCGATGAAGGTAAAAGACTACTTCTAGTTTGTTGTGGTATTGCTAGGGTTTCGATGACCAGGGAGCGAATCCGCTTTGCCTGTGTCTCGAGTTGTTGTTCTCTTTCCATGAACCGTCGCCGGGTCATCCCTTTATATACACAGGATGACACCCGGTCCGGTTTACAGAATCCCGAGGACGGCTCATAATCGTACCTGGTTCGGTCTCTATCTTTCCTATCTTATAATACAAGTTTACACGTCGTAGGGCGGTTTTACACTTACGGGCCCTAACCCCTCTTGGGCCCTGGATCTCTAGTCTTTTATAATAAAGTGCCATGTTCTATGCCTTGCTGGGCTTCAGTAGAAGTAATCCTTATGGGTATAAACCGGCCCCTTCCTGGGCAGTTTATACCTAATAGTTATATCCCTGAAATTAGGCCCCAGATTGATTTGAACCTGTTCATGTCAATCTTCAACGCCTTGTAAAAGTTAGTCTTCCGTGGCTTCAAATATTTCATAAACCGCCATGGCGTCATCTTCCTGGATCACATTGAACCGCTGTGACGTCATTTGTTCATTTAATACTTGTACCTGTTTTTATTATTTATTCATTAAAATCGCCGAAGATCGAGGCGACAGTATCGTCCCATATCCTCCTTTCGGGCTCCTTGATTCCCGTGCCTGCCGTTTAACCTTTTGGCTTATAAATAGGGAGAGCGGTCATTTCCCCCCCCCCGTCTCTTCACTTCTTCTTCTTCTTCCTCGCGCCCGTCAGTGCCTGAGCTCCGCCGCCGTTGTCGCCGACCTTCGTTTCTGCTTCAGCACGGGCCGCTGCATCACCCTGTTCGGACCAGAGATTCGTCGGCGCGCCTCCGCCTCCGACGACTCCAGTAAGTCCTCCCCTTCCTTTCTCTATAGATCTCATTAGGGTTTCTCCTCTAGTTCATCATGCTAGGGCACTGTTCTTCCCTTCTTCTTCTGCCATAGCTCTGATAGTTAGTGTAGATCTGATGTTTCCGCCTACGACTGTACTAATAACTCCGCTCAATTAAATGCTTATCTTCCTTTAAAGTACTCCCCTATCTAGATCCGTCTAAACTTCTGTAGCGTCTGATCAATATTGATCCTGAATATTTCTGAATTTCTGACATGTCGTAGATCTGTAATCCTGTTGCTGATTTTGCGTAACCTGTTTTTCCATAACTTTAGATCTGCACCTTTCATATTCTCCCCGGCGGTTTAACTTTAGAAAAAATCATAAACCGGTAGATTTCATTAGGCCCCGTTTAAACCGCCGTTGCAGTTGCCCTCGTAATACTTCCGAGTGTTAACTCCGGTTTATTATTGCACATTTCTCAATACCCGCCAATCGTAAATCATAAACCAGCCCTTTACTTTTATTCCAGATTTTTTTCCTCGTAATGGCAAAGCAAGCCAAGCAATTCACTTCCTGCAACTGGGTTGCGTCTCGGGTTACACAGGAGGAACTGAACGGCTGGGTTGAATCCGGCGCTTTAGGCAAGAAAGACGTCATCCATTGGAGAGTCCCAGGTCCGGAATGCCCTTCGAGGCCCAAAGATGGAGAAGTGATTGTATTCGTTGATCATTTATCCCGAGGGTTTAGCCCTCCCGGATCAAAATTCTTTCGTGACGTGCTGACTAGCTTCCAACTCCACCCTCAAGACATTGGGCAAAACTCTGTATCCAACATCTACAATTTTCAAGTATTTTGTGAGGCTTACCTGCAAGAAGAGCCTTTAGTCGAACTGTTTAGGGATGTCTTCCACTTAAACCGCCGCACAGACTTTACAGATAGGCCTAACACCAAACTTGGCGGAATGTCCATCCAAAAAATGAAGGATGTCAGCTTTCATCACGCCAAACATCACAGCCATCCTAAAGATTGGCACCAGACTTGGTTTTACTGTTTAGACACGTCTCCAGCCGACGAAAATCCTTTGCCGGGTTACCGTTCTCATCGTCTTCCTGACAATCATCCTTTCCCCCAACGGCTAAGTGCCCAGGAGCGAGCCCAATACGCGCCACAGCTTTCAAAGCTCCAGGCCTTCACCGCAAATGGCTTGGCAGGCATTGACTTTGTTCGCTGTTGGATCTCTTGGAGTATTCTCTCACTAAGCCGGCGTTCCGGTTTGATGTGCGAATATACCGAAAATCCCAATGATCCTCTACGCCATACTAAAGTTGTACTGTCAGAGGGTGAATTCAACGAGTCTGTTAAGAAGATATTGAATGAACCGGTGGATGCTTGCAGCAAAACTGGGCTGGCCCCTTAATGTGAATCCAATAAACCGCCATCGGTAAATCTTCTTATATTGTTTGTTTTATTTCAATCTATCTTAGTATCCTTTCTGAATGACCTCACAATCTTTATCAGGGTAATTATCCATTCTGGAAGAGGAAACCCCAGGATAAACCGGTAAAAGAAGCTCGCCTCAAAACCAAGGCTGTTAAGAAGACTATTAAGAAGAAAACTATTGAAGCATCTCAATCCAATCTTGATGATGATGATGATGAAGCGGCCTAAGAGGTATTAATTGATTCCCCTGGCTCCCTTTTCTTGCATCTTATTGACAATGATTATACTCAGGAAAAGGCTGAAGGCAGCCAGGCTGAGGATGTTGAGGTAATTACCCTTTCCTTTGGTTCAGATCCTCTGCCAACACCGAAAATTCGTCGAGCAAGCTGGAAAGTACAATTTTCTCACCCTTTTGCTTACTTCGATCCAAACTTTAATTTGAAGAAATAGCAACATGAAGCTCGCCGCACCACGCGGCACAGTTGTCAAGTTTTTGAATCCACCGGTTTGCCATAAACACCAGCCCGAAGACGTCGATCAGAGGTCTTGTATATTCCAGATGTTCTTTATCCCAAAGCGGGTCATATTCGCCAGCCTCTTTATCCGTCTGACTCCAATTATCAGGACACTCCTCGTTTGCCATCTAGCAAGTCAACAGCTACACAACTTCCTTCTCTCAAAACTGTTCCTGGGTAAGTTTTTATTTTCCTGTTAATCTTTTCCCTTCACTCCACTGATTTATCTTTACCTTTAAATTTCGTAGTAAGCCAATGCCTAGCAAGAAGGCTAAATTGAATAAACCGGCATGTGATAATACAAACCTTGAACCGGAAAAGAATCCCTAGCCAGCCGAAGAAAATGCTGATGTCTTGCACGATGATCCTCCTCCAATGGATCATGAAATCTTTACTGAACAAGAAGCTGCGCCAATGGACCTTGGTGATAATCCGACTAGCCCAATCTGGGCCAGTGATACTCCGGCCAGCCCTGCCAAAATCGCTGCCGCTTCAGCAGAAGATGTCCAAATTACTGGTTTTGGTTATAACGCCCCTGGTGAACCTGTTGCGTTAACCAAGCATACTGCTAAAGAAGAAGTCTTTGGGAAAGACAAAAGCAAATGGAATGCCGATTTGTCAAGCTATGCTCAACTCAGCACCCAGGACCTTCATTCTGGATATCTGAACCGGTTGCATACCAGCCGTGATTATGAAGCCAGTTTAGTGAATCTTATGAATGAACATTATGAGGTAAACTTCTGCTTAATTTCCTTCAATCTCATTCTTACCTAAGCCCAATAGCTTGTCTCAACTCCAATGTAGCCCCCAAGGGCCGGTTTATGCTTTCAGGATGAAACCGGACTTTAGAATGCCCATTATGTAATTTTCACATGTAGTCCCTAAAGGCCGGTTTATCTCTTCAAGATGAAGCGGGACTTTTATTTTGTAACCCTCTTTGAACAATAATGCATTAGCCCCCAAGTGCCAAGTGTATAACTTGTTATGTGCTTGGGACTTTATTAAAGATGCATGATAACTGCAAATATGCATTAGCCCCCAAGTGCCAAGTGTATAACTTGTTATGTGCTTGGGACTTCCAATATGCTTTACCAATGTATGATGTGTGCTTCTCTTTGCAGGCTGATCTGAATCAGAAAGAATCTCAAGTGGCTGAGCTCCAGGACACCCTGAAATTCCAGCAAACCGCTGCTTCCAAGACCAAGGATGGGCTGACCCTTGCTTTAGCAAGCATGGAAAAATTGAAGAAAGACTTCTAGAAGGAACGGGCGGATTGAGATGCAAAAAGAGCCGCTTTGGAGAAAAGGCCAGTCGATGCAGAAGCCACTCTCAATTCAGTGTCAGAAGAGCTATCTGGCTTAAAGCGGCAGATAAACGCCATGACTACTGTTGTCTTTGGTAAGTACTCTTATCATAATTCTGAATATGATATATCCCCAATCTGCCGGTTTAACCCTAGTTCTATTGATGCAGGAAAACGTACTGCTCATCTTGGTGCGGACATGCAGAAGAAATTGAAGGCTGCATATACTCTTATAGAGCAGCTGTATATCGGCGCTCCAAGGATTATTTGTTCTACTTCTCATAACAAACCAGCCCCCAAGTTGATCAAGGAGACGTTGGAAAAGTTATTAGTGCTACCCGCCCGGTTTGGAGAGCTCAAGAAATCAGCTACCAGGGCGGGCGCTTTAACTGTATTAACTCGGGCGAAGGCTTGGGTACCTGATTTTTATCCGGCCGATGTGATGAACGGCTATCCAAGCATGAAAGAGGACGGATCAAAGTTCACAAATGAAGATTTGCGGGCTTTGACAAGAGAAATGGGGCCCTTGGCCAACAAATTAGCCAATGAAGCTGATCTGTCCCGCTATCAGGCGGGTTACGATGCTGACAATCGCAAGGTTAATACTCCGATCTATGAAGTGGAAGATCTCATCCCGCCCGTCCATAAGCATACCTATGGTCCTGATGTTGAACCGTCTGAACTCATAAGCGATGAAGCTATTTTCCAGGCTATGACAAAGATCAATTGGGCAACCACTGACTTCCAGCTGCTGGATGAGAACGAAGAAGATACGGCGCAGGACGATCCACAACCCTCTAGGCGGGCTGATGCAGAACCATGAACCGGCGCTAGTTTAACATTCGTTGTACCGCAATACTTGGCGAGGAACAAATATTCTTTTAGGCTGAAAAACACCTTGTAATAGGATAGCTGAAACATTTGGCTATGTCTTCAGGCATATTCCTTCTGCATAACATTGCTCAATCCGGCAGTTTCATAGTTTTTCTGCTTATGATGCTGAAAAGTTTTATTCCACTTGTTTCTGCAGAATACAAAATTTAAAGGGTCCTCGCGGTTTATTGACGGACGGTTCATAATGCCCAAATACATGATCTAGGTTTATAACCTGAGCTGTATTAAAATATGAAACACATATCATACCTGTGATATAAAATCGTGTCATTGGCTTAACCAACGTTTTGTAGTAAGGGCGATGATCCCAAATTGTGAGTATTGATGACTCCTGGAATATTTTGCCGGTTCATGATGAAACCATACCGGGTTGTGATTAACACCGGTTTAGCTGTAAATAGTACTAGCGATTTGTAATCAAACCAGACCAGGTTCTGTGAACGCTAGTTTATCAATGGTGGAAACTTGTAGTCAACCACTCCGTCGAATCAATAGATATCGGAAGAATATCAACAATCTAATTGAGAAGTAAAAATTTGGCAAATAAAAACTTGTAGTCGAGGCTTTCTACGAGCTGTCAGGCTCAAAATTCGAGGCTTTTCATGGGCTGCCAGGCCGCTGAGTTAAACCATTTCACAAAGCCTGTTAAGATGGTCCTCAATCCTTAACCAATCATTGTTTTAACGTTGACAAATTCAGGGTCCGTTATAAGATTGACTTGTCAATCCTCGACGGGTCATACCAGGTTTACCTGGGCAGAGTGACTTACTTCATGCATGCAGGTTAACCCGGGGTTTTAGGTGTATACACCAGGCTTGCAAGCGGTGGCTTGATAGCCTATTACAAGGGCCTTAAAAGCTCTGTGTCGCTGTGCGACAGGAGCCCCCAAGTAACATTGCGAGCTGTGCTCATTGGGTGCCTATGTTTGAGTTGTGCTATGCATCAAACTCTCTTTTGCCCCTTACCATCATGTTGGCTTGATAGCCGGATTACCGAAGTAACCAGAGATGTGCTCTTATGATGATATTGGCTTAATAGCCGGTCTAAGAGGGCCATAGGGGCTCCGTCCTACACACAGAAGCCCCCATGTGAGAAACTCTTATGAAAAAAGCAGCAGATACCCCGCTTTGACAGGGATGCCGGTTTTTTATATTGATCATAATATATACATTGCAAATATATGTACATAAAGCGGAGCCTATGGCTCAGGTGTAGTAAGGCCGAAGATGAGCGATGTTCCATGGTCGTCGGGTCTCCTCTTCCGCAGTGCGTGAGTCCTTATGTTCTCGAACGTCGACGAGGTAGTATGGCCCATTGTGTAGATTCTTGCTGACCACAAAGGGTCCTTCCCAAGGCGGGGATAGCTTGTGCATATCTATCTGGTCTTGGATGATCCAGAGCACTAGGTCGCCTTCTTGAAACGTTCTGGTTTTAACTTGGTGACTGTGGTATCGACGCAGATCTTGCTGATAAATCGCCGATCGAGCCGCTGCAATGTCACGCTCCTCATCCTGCTGGTCCAATGCGTCTTGTCGCGCCTCCTCGTTATCGGCTTCAATGTAAGCCGCCACCCGAGGTGAATCATGACAGATGTCACTAGGGAGAACCGCTTCAGCTCCATATACCATGAAGAAAGGCGTGTAACCCGTAGACCTGTTGGGTGTGGTGTTGATGCTCCATAACACAGACGGTAATTCCTCTACCCAACATCCCGGCGTCCTCTGCAAAGGAACCATGAGCCGGGGCTTGATGCTTCTCAAGATCTCTTGATTGGCTCTCTCAGCTTGACCATTGGACTGGGAGTGAGCCACTGAAGATAGGTCAAGCCAGATGTGCTCTCGTTGACAAAATTCTTCCATAGCCCCCTTGGACAAATTGGTACCATTATCAGCTATAATACTGTGTGGAAAGCCAAACCAGAAAATCACCTTCCTGATGAATTGAATCACCGTCGATGCATCACACTTGCTGACTGGCTCCGCCTTGACCCACTTGGTTAACTTATCCATCGCCACCAGAAGGTGGGTCTTCTTATCTGGAGATCTCTTAAAGGGCCCAACCATGTCTAGCCCCCAAGTCGCGAATGGCCAAGTAATTGGAATCATCCTCAATTCTTGAGCCGGTATATGAGCACGCCGTGAGAATTTCTGGCAAGCATCACACTTTTTGACCAGGTCCTCTGCATCAGCATGAGCCGTCAGCCAATAGAACCCATGACGAAAATCTTTAGCCACCAAAGACTTTGAACCAGCATGGGGACCACAATCCCCTTCGTGTATCTCTTGAAGAATCTCACGGCCCTCTTCCGGTGATACACAACGTTGAAATGCCCCGGATACGTTGCAATGATGCAGCTCTCCATTGACAATAGTCATCGATTTGAATCACCGGATTATCTGCCTAGCCAAGAATTCATCCTCTAGTAACTCACCTCGGTTCATGTACGCCAGATACGGGACTGTCCAATCCAGAATAGCATGAAGCACCGCCACCAATTGAGCCTCCGGATCAGGAACAGCCAAATCCTCTTTTGAAGGTAATTTCACCGATGGATTATGCAATACGTCCAGGAAGACATTAGGCGGAACCGGTTTACGCTGGGAGCCTAGACGGCTTAATGCGTCGGCCGCTTCATTATTTCGCCGGTCCACATGGTCAACCTGATAACCCTTGAAGTGTCCAGCAACAGCGTCCACCTCTCGACGATATGCTGCCATGAGCGGGTCCTTGGAGTCCCAAGTACCAGATACTTGTTGGGCCACCAGGTCCGAGTCACCGAAACATTTAATCCGGCTTAAATTCATCTCCTTAGACATTCGCAGACCATGGAGGAGAGCTTCATACTCAGTTGCATTGTTAGTACAAGGGAACATTAAACGGAGGACATAACAGAACTTATCACCTCATGGGGAAGTTAATACGACTCCAGCCTCCGAGCCCTCCAATTGCCTGGATCCATCAAAGTGGATAGTCCAGTACGTGTTTTTCCTCCGGTGCTTGCAACTCCGTCCAATCGTTGATGAAGTCCACCGATGCTTGAGATTTGACTGCAGTGCGAGGCACATATTTTAGCCCGTGAGGACTAAGTTCGATGGCCCACTTGGTTACCCGACCAGTTGCTTCTCTGTTCTGCATAATATCTCCCAGAGGGGCAGAACTGACCACGGTGATTGGGTGGCCTTGAAAATACAATTTTAGCTTCCGGTTTGCCATGAAGACTCCGTATACCAGTTTCTGCCTATGTGTGTATCTCTGTTTCGACTCAATGAGCACCTCGCTGATATAGTAAACCGGCCTTTGAACCAGATATTCCTTCCCCGCCTCCTTGCGCTCTACTACAATGGCAACACTTACGGCTCGGGCATTAGCAACCACGTATAACAACAGCGGCTCATTATCAACTGGGGTGACAAGGATGGGCGGCTCTGCCAGCTGCTTCTTTAAGTCCTCAAATGCAGCATCAACAGCATCACTCCAGACAAGGCGATCTGTCTTTTTCATCATCTGGTAAAGCGGGATGGCCTTCTCTCCCAAATGGCTGATAAACCGGCTCAGTGCCGCAATGCGGCCTGCCAAACGATGCACATCATTAATGCACGCCGGTTTAGCCAAGGACGTAATAGCCTTGATCTTCCCCGGATTAGCTTCGATCCCCCTTTTTGACACCAGGAATCCCAGGAGCTTGCCTGCTGGTACACCAAAAATGCACTTGGCCGGATTGAGCATCATCATGTAAACCCGAAGATTATCAAAAGTTTCCTTCAAGTCAGCTATCAGCGTCTCTTCCTTCCTGGATTTTACCACAATATCATCCACGTATGCATGAACGTTTCGCCTGATCTGCTTATGAAGACAATTCTGCACACAACGCTGATATGTCGCCAGAGCACTCTTGAGCCCAAAGGGCATGGATACATAGCAAAAGGCTCCAAATGGAGTTATAAAAGCTACTTTCTCCTGGTCCTTAACTGCCATTTTGATCTGATGATAACCGGAATATGCATCCAAAAATCTTAAACATTCACAACCCGTCGTAGCATCAATGATTTGATCAATAATGGGGAGGGCAAAAGGATTAGCTGGGCAAGCCTTGTTCAGATCTGTATAATCAACACACATTCGCCAAGTGCCATTCTTTTTTAGCACCAGCACCGGATTAGCCAACCACTCAGGGTGAAACACCTCAACTATAAAACCTGCCGCCAAGAGCCTGGCCACCTCGTCACCAATAGCCTTGCGCCTCTCTTCATTGAAGCGGCGGAGAAACTGTTTAACCGGTTTAAACTTCTGATCAACATTAAGAGTGTGCTCAGCAAGTTCCCACGGTGCATCTGGCATGTCAGAAGGTTTCCATGCAAAGATGTCCCGATTCTCACGGATGAACTCCATGAGCGTGCTTTCCTATTTCGGATCTAGGTTGGCGCTGATGGTGAACTGCTTGGATGAATCGCCAGGAACAAAGTCAACCTGCTTGGTCTCATCAGCTAATTTAAATTTCAAGGCCGGATCATGCTCTGTAGTCGGCTTCTTCAACGAAGAGATATCTGCTGGATCAACATTGTCCTTATAAAATTTCAACTCCTCGGTTGGCCAAACCGCCTCAGCATAGGCTGCGTCACCTTCCTCGCACTCCAAAGCAATCTTCCGGCTCCCATGGACCATGATAGTTCCCTTGTGACCTGGCATCTTGAGCTGCAGATAAACATAACAGGGCCTTGCCATGAACTTAGCATAAACCGGCCGCCCAAACAAGGCATGATACGGGCTCTTGATTTTTACCACCTCAAAGGTCAAAGTTTCCGACCTCGAGTCATGCTCATCTCCAAAGGTGACCTCCAGGTCTATCTTACCGGCCGGGTACGCCAATTTACCAGGCACTACGCCGTGGAAAACAGTGTTGGACTGCTTGAGCTTCTTGTCTGTCAACCCCATGCGATGAAAGGTCTCATAATACAAGATATTGATGTTGCTTCCTCCGTCCATGAGTACCTTGGTGAACTTATAACCCCCAACCTGAGGCGCCACCACCAGAGCCAGCTGACCCGGATTATCAACCCGGGGCGGATGATCCTCCCGACTCCATACAATGGGTTGTTCCGACCAGCGTAAATAGTGGGGCACCGCCAGTTCAACAGAGTGCACTGCCCTCTTATAAACCTTATGATCACGTTTACATAAGCTTGTGGTGAAGATGTGATATTGCCCACTACTCAGCTGCTTCGGGTTGCTCTGATAGCTTGATTGTTGTTGTTGCTGATGATTGCTCTGATTATTATAACCACCCTAGTCATTCTGCTAGTTATGCCCGTTCTGATTGCCGTGGCCGCCCTGATTACCTTGGAATCCTGGACCAGAACCACCACCTTGATAACCCGACCTGTGGAAGCCAGGGCCTGAACCGCCGGACGATCCATGATCGTATTGGAACCGGTTTCTGAACTGCCTCATAATGAAGCAGTCCTTCCAGAGGTACGTAGCTGGCTTTTCCTTCGTGTCGTGCCTAGGGCAAGGCACATTCATCTAGCGCTCCAGATTAATGTTTGATCCTCCGCCCCATGGGGGCGGTCTACCTTTGCGATGCTGGCCATCCTCATGTGCACTAGTATTAGCCACAAAATCTGAATTACTATCCGCTTTACGCTTACCGCTATATCCCTGACTTGCCGGATTAGACTGCGGCGCTTTACCATTCTTCTTTCCTTTCCCTGACTTCTCATTGTCAGACTCTGGATATTTGGCACTATCCGAATCTGCATACTTCACCAGGGCCCCCATAAGTGTTCCCATGTCATTGCAGTGACGCTTGAGCCACCCTAACTTCAGCTTCAGAGGCTCAAACCAGCAATTGCCTTCCAATGTCACCACTCCTGTGTGCGGATTGATGCGGTCTGAGGAATGCAGAATCTCTAACACGCGGCACACCCATTGACTTGTTGATTCGTTCTCCCCTTGAACGCAAGCCGCCAAGTCTACAATGGACATGGGCTTCTTGCACGTGTCCTTGAAGTTATTGATAAACCGGCGTCGTAATTCGGCCCATGATCCGATGGAGTTCTGCGGTAAGCCCTTTAACCAGGTACGAGCCGTACCCTCCAGCATCATGATGAAGTACTTCGCATACGCCGCATCGTCCACATCCAGCATCTCCATTGCCATCTTGTAGCTTTCAATCCATGCTTCGGGGGACAGATTCGTGGTATAGTTGGGAACCTTGCATGGTCCTTTGAAGTCCTTAGGCAGCCGTACATTGCGTAAAGTGGGCGTGAGAAACGGTACTCCCAAGGAGCTGGAAGAAACTCCCGGCTCGACCGTGGTAGATGGACGAACAGGCATAGGTTGGCGTGCTTCATATTGCGCTGCTAATCCGGCCTCGCGGCGCTGTTTACCTTGATCCACTACCTCTTGAGCGTTCGTACCTCCACCCGTCGGGTTATCCCTCCGCGGCGGGTTACGATTTCGCGCACTACTTGACACAGCCGGTTCATCCATATGCCTGCTGTAACTCCGGCTCGCGCGGGCGGTGGAATGAATCCTCTTGCGGCTGTGAGAGTAAGCCTGCTACTGAGTTAAAGCTGTCTCCAGAAACTCCCTAGCTCGTCGCGCCTCCACTGCTATGGGGGATCCCCCTTCAATGGGAAGGGCCGCCAATCGTGAAGCGGCTGCAACTATGTTATCCAAGGGGTTAGAGTAGTGACCAGGAGGCGTTGGCACATGCTGTGATGGAACGACCTGACGGGCTGGATCCGCAGCCTGCGGCTGGACCGACGCCCCCGTGCCAGGCACCTCTCCCCGATTTACTGCCGGCTGATTGCTGGTTCCTGCTCCTGGTGTACTGAAGAGGTTCCTTGCTTCGTAAAACGGCGGCACGCGAGACTGGCGCCTTCTCCTTATTACGTCGTTTGATGCAGGCTGATCAAACAGGAGCCGATAGGTTGAGCATCTAGCTCGGCCTGCCTTGCGATCATTCTAGTATTCTCAGCAGCCAGGTCCAACTTAGCTTGATCTATTTGGCCCCTCACCTTAGCAACTTCCGCGTCGTGTTGTACCTTCTCGGCCTGGCTGACCTCCGCAGTTAGCAGTGTTGTCAAAGTGTCAACTAAAGCGGTCAGAACTTGAGCTGGTGGTTGAACAGGGCCTCCTGCCCCAGCTGCTGCTGCCGCCGCCAGATCGGATGGTAACGCGCCTTAGTTTAAGATTGTTGCACAGATTGTGATCCGTCCCTGAAGACTGTGACCCGGCTCGGCGGATCAAGGGTGTCCGGAATACTGTCACCATTAGAACAGCACCCCGACCGGCCATCCCCGAACAGATATAAAGATTCGGTTTCTCTAGTGGATGACTCATCACTGGAGTAAATGATGGTCTCACCACTGGATTTTGATCCATCCTCAGCTTGCGCTCCGCGAACCGCTCCCACGAAGACATGCTTCATGGTGGGCCGAATCCGGGCAGGTCTCGCACGCTGATCCGACTCGACGATGTTGGAGCAGATGTCTGGCTCAGGGCCCGGTTCGCGATCTTGTTGATGAAGAAGTGGATGCCACCAAAGGGGACCCGGTACCCGTACTCAATTGAATCGGCCTCTAGACCCCAGCCTGCATCGTCGATGTAGATCTTGCCATGAAGACTCTTAGTCATCCATCCCACTGCATAGCCTTTGAGCCCTTCAAAGCTGCCCTTCAAGAACTCGAAACCATCGTGCGCTAGCCCCACGGTGGGCGCCAACTGTCGTGGTTTTGTCACGGCAGATGGCCTAGCAAAAGGACTTAGTCGTGGAGCCATTGCTACGGGTTAGCTTAAAGGGGTTAAAGCGGACAAGGATGCAAGGGTTTTTATACTAGTTCGGCCCCTTCGATGAAGGTAAAAGCCTACTTCTAGTTTGGTGTGGTATTGTTAGGGTTTCGATGACCAGGGAGCGAATCCGCTTTGCCTGTGTCTCGAGTTGTTGTTCTCTGTCCCTGAACCGTTGTCGGGTTGTCCCTTTATATACACAGGATGATGCCCGGTCCGGTTTACAGAATCCCGAGGCTGGGTCATAATCGTACCTGGCTCCATCTCTATCTTTCCTATCTTACAATACAAGTACACGCAGTAGGGCGGTTTTACACTTATGGGCCCTAACCCATCTTGGGCCCTGGATCTCTAGTCTTTTATTATAAAGCGCCATGTTTTGTGCCTTGCTGGGCTTCAGCGGAAGTAATCCTTACGGGCATAAACCGGCCCCTTCCGAGGCGGTTTATACCTAATAGTTATATCCCTAACACTATGGCTGGCTGCCACTTGGCATGGAGGAGGCGGCTGGTTGCGGAAATTGATGAGGGGAGAGGCTAGAGGTAGGGGAGAGGTAGGGTATGCCAAAATTGGCATGGGGGTCTATATATAGCAGTTTTGGCTAGGGTTAGGGGGTTTCGGAGCCCTTCGATCGTGATCGAACGGCACTGGGGCGGGGGGGTCTAGGTAGGCCTAGGTGGGCTGGTTTAGAGTGCGAGTGGGCTGTGAAGAAAGGAAGAGAAATGAGAGAGAGAGAGGCCCGCGGGGGTTTTCGGAGACCAAAATCGTCCGACGTTTTTATCCGACGATAATGCTGATATAGTTTAACGGTTGGGATATCAAACGGACTCCGAACATGACGAAATTTGGCAGGTGGTCTGTCTACACTATAATAAGACTGCACGCCAAGTTTCAACCCATTCCGAGAATATTTTCCAGCCACTTATAAAATAAATATTTGGAGATGTCACGGGCGTGTGTGAGTGTGTCTGGGCTCAGAACGGACAACGGAGAGGACGAGGGGACTCGGACGGATTCAAGTTTTGAAAACGATGCAGATGCAATGCACATGATGACATGGCAAAGTGCAACACGCAAGCAGATGACATGACAACGGCTACGATTAACTGGCTGACACCTGGCGCATCGGTCTCAGGGCGTCACAACTATCCCTACCACACATAACCCAAACTCCCGCATATTGTACCCCTACTGCGATGGAGAGAGAACCAGCTTCACCCAATCTAACCCCAACCCCAGCAGGTAGTAACCCAATTCCTACTGACACAGCACCATCTCCACCACAGAGCTCCCAAATAAGAGCAGTTAGTAAGGCAGCTCCAGTGCCCAAAGGGCCAGTACTACCACGGCAAACCCCAACTCCACCAGTTAGTACGCCTATTCCTGTGGTGGAAGCACAACCAGCTAGTCGTACTTTAGCATCTATCACATTTGATGTTGTTAAATCGTATGTGCGTATCTTCCCATCTTGGAAATATTATACTGAAGATGAAGGAAAATGCCAGTTGCAGGTGTTTGTCCAGGCGTTATGTGTAATGTTATTCATGGCAATTACTTTGCTTTGTCCCATACATCCTACCTCCATGATGGTTATAATACAGCAAATTTTCCCATTTTTCTCTATAGAGAAGGACCGATTGGGAAACTGTCAGGGATATAACTATTAGGTGTAAACCGCCCAGGAGGGGCTGGTTTATACCTATGAGGAAATCACTTCTATGAAGCTCATCAAAACATAAGGATACGATGTTTTACCATAGAAGAATAAAAAGGCCTAGGGCCCAAAGGGTGTCAGGGCCTCTAGATGTAAACCGCCATATGGTGTCTAACTTGTATTGTAAGATAAGCAAGGCAGAGGTCGAGTCGGGCACGTTATGAGCCGGCCTCGGAGTTCTGTAAGCCGACCGGGCGTATCCTGTGTATATAAAGGGACGACCCGGCGGCGGTTCAGGGACAGAAAACAACAACTCGAGACACAAGCAAAGCGGATTCGCTCCCTGGTCATCGAAACCCTAGCAATACCACGGCAAACTAGACGTAGGCTTTTACCTTCATCCAAGGGGCCGAACTAGTATAAAATCCCTTGCGTCTTTTGTCCTCTTTAACCCCTTTAAGCTAACCCATAGCGATGGCTCCACGACTAAGTCCTTACGCTAGGACATCTGCCGTGACAAAACCACGACAGTTGGCGCCCACCGTGGGGCTATCGCATGATGGTTTCGAGTTCTTGGAGGGCAGCTTTGAAGGACTCAAGGGCTATGCAGTGGGTCGGATGACTAAGAGTCGTCGCAGCAAGATCTACATCGATGACTCGGGCTAGGGCCCCGAGGCCGATTCAATCGAGTACGGGTACTAGGTCCCCTTTGGCGGCATCCACATTTTCATTGGCAAGATCGGCAAATCGGGCCCTGAGCCGGACATCTGCTCCAACATCGTCGAGTCGGGTCAGCATGCGAGACCTGCCCGGGTTCGGCCCGCCATGAAGCGTGTCTTTGTGGGAGTTGTTCATGGAGCGGAAGCTGAGGATAGATCAGAATCTGGTGGTGAGACTGTTGTTTATTCTGGCGACAAGTCATCTACCGGAGAGACCGAGTCTTTATATTTACTACAGGATGGCCGGTCTGGGGGTTGTTCCGATGGCGACAGTATTCCGGACACCCTTGATCCGCCAAGCTGGGTTGCGGTTTTCATGGCCGGATCACAATCTGTGCAACAATCCTTCGACTGCGGCAGCATTAACGTCCGGTCTGGCGACAGCAGCAGCAGCTGGGGCAGGGGGTGCCGTGCAGCCGCCGGCTTTAGTCCTGTCTGGTTTGTTCAACACTTTGACAGCGCTGTTGACCACGGAAGTCAGCCAGGCCGATAAGGAGCAGCACGACGCAGAAGTTGCTAAAATAAGGGGTCAGATAGATCAAGCTAAGGTCGACCTGGCGGCTGAAATACTGGAATGGCCGCAAGATAGGCTGAGTTAGATGCTCAGGCTTATCGGCTTATGTTAGATCAAAACACATCAAATGATGTGATGAGGAGAAGGCGCCAGTCTCGCCTGCCTCCGGTTTACGAGGCAAGGAATATCTTTAATACACCAGGGGCAAGAACCAGCAATCAGCCAGCGGTAAACCAGGCGGAAGTACCTGGAACGGGGGCGTCAGTTCAGCCGCACACAACGAACCCATCTCGTCAAATTATTCCATCACAGCGCGCGCCGACACCTCCCGGTCACTATTCCAACCCCTTGGATAACATAGTCACAGTCACTTCACGCCTGGCGGCCCTCCCCGTTGAAGGAGAATCCCCTATAGCAGTGGAGGCGCGACGAGCTAGGGAGCTCAACAGCAGGCTTATTCCCATAGCCGCGAGGGGATTCATCCCACCCCCCGCCCGAGCCGGAGTTACAGCAGACATCTGGATGAACCGGCTGTATCCAGTAGTGCGCAGAACCGTAACCCACCATGGAGAGATAACCCGGCAGGTGGAGATGCAAATGCTTAGAATGTGGTAGACCAGGGCAGACAGCGTCGAGAGGCCGAGTTAACGGCGCAGTATATAGCCCGTCAGCTTACCCCGTTTCGTCCAACTACCACAATGGAACCAGGAGTTTCTTCCAGCTCTTTGGGAGTACCGTGTCTCACCCCCGCTTTACGTAATGTGCGGCTGCCTAAAGATTTCAAAGGACCACGGAAGGTGCCCAACTATACTACTGATCTATCTCCTGAAGCATGGGTTGAAAGTTACATGATGGCGATGGAGTTGCTGGATGTGGACGAATCAGCATGTGCTAAGTACTTCACTATGATGTTGGAAGGAACAGCTCGAACCTGGTTGAAAAGTTTACCAGCTAATTCCATCGGATCATGGGCCGAGTTAAGGCGCCAGTTTATCAATAATTTCAAAGATACATGCAAGCATCCCATGTCAATTGTGGACTTAGCCGCATGTGTTCAAGGGGAGAATGAATCAACAAGTCATTGGGTATGCCGGGTTTCTGAGATCCTGCATTCGTCAGACCGCATTAATCCGGACACAGCAATTTTGACATTGGAAGGCAATTGCCGGTTTGAGCCTCTGAAGTTGAAGTTGGCACAGCTCAAACATCACTGCGATGACATGGGAACACTTATGGCCGCTCGGGTGAAGTATGCCGATTCGGATAGTGCCAAATATCCAGAGTCTGATGATGAGAAGTCAGGAAAGGGAAAGAAGAATGGCAAAGCGCCGAAATCTAATCCGGTGAGTCAAGGATACAGTGGTAAGCGTAAAGCGGATAACAATTCAGATTTTGTGGCTAACACTAGTGCGCAGAATGATGGCCAGCGTCGCAAGGGTAGACCACCCCGACGGGGCGAAGGATCAAACATCAATCTGGACCGCCAGATGAATTTGCCTTGCCCTAGGCACGATACGAAGGAAAACCCAGCCACACACCTCTGGAAGGACTGCTTTATTATGAGGGAGTTCAAAAATTCGGATCGGTTCCAATACGATCACGGACCGTCCGGCGGTTCAGGACCTGGTTTTCATGGGCCGAGTTATCAGGGCAATGGTTCTGGCTCAAGGTTTTCAGGTAATCAGAATGGACATGGCAATCATAATGGGCACAATAGTCAGGGCAGCCAAGGTGGTTATAATCATCAGGGCAATCATCAGCAACAGCAATCAGATTATCAGAGCAACCCAAAGCAGTTGAGTAGTGGGCAGTATCACGTCTTCACCACTAGCCTATGTAAGCGTGATCATAAGGTTTATAAGAGGGCGGTGCACTCTATTGAACCGGGAGTACCTCGTTATTTGCGCTGGTCAGAACAACCCATTGTATGGAGTCATGAGAATCATCCGCCCCAGGTTGATAATCCGGGTCAGCTGGCACTAGTGGTGGTGCCTCAGGTTGGCGGTATAAGTTCACTAAGGTGCTCATGGATGGGGGGAGCAGCATCAACATCTTGTATTATGAGACCTTCCGTCGCATGGGGCTGACAGACAAGAAGCTCAGACCGTCCAACACTGTTTCCCATGGCGTCGTACGTGGTAAATCGGCATATCCAGTTGATAAGATAGATCTAGAGATTACCTTAGGAGATGAGCATGACTCGAGGTCGGAGACTTTGACCTATGAAGTGGTAAAAATCAAGAGCCCGTATCATGCCTTGTTCGGGCGGCTGTTCTATGCTAAGTTCATGGCGAGGCCCTGTTACGTTTATCTGCAACTCAAGATGTCGGGTCATAAGGGCACTATCACAATACATGGGAGCCGTAAGATTGCTTTGGAATGTGAGGAAGGTGATGCGGCATATGCTAAGTCGGTTTGTGCAACAGAGGAGCCGAAGTTCTACAAGGACAATGTTGATACGGCGGATATGTCTCCTTTGAAGAAGCCAACTACAGAACATGATCCGGCCTTGAAGTTTAAATCGGCTGATGAGACCAAGCTAGTTGACTTTGTTCCTAGCGATTCGTCCAAGCAGTTTAGCATCATCGCTAACCTAGATCCGAAATAGGAAAGCGTGCTCATCGAGTTCATCCTCGAGAATCGGGACATCTTTGCATGGAAACCTTCTGACATGCCGGGTGTACCGAGAGGACTCGCTGAGCACACTCTTAATATCGATCCCAAATTCAAACCGGTCAAGCAGTTTCTCCGCCGCTTCAATGAGGAAAGGTGAAAAGCTATTGGTGAAGAGGTAGCCAGGCTCTTGGCAGCCGGGTTTATTGTTGAAGTATTTCACCCTGAGTGGTTGGCTAATCCGGTGCTAGTACTTAAAAAGAATGGCACTTGGGGTATGTGTGTGGATTACACAGATTTGAATAAAGCTTGCCCAGCTGATCCCTTTGCTCTCCCCCGTATTGATCAAATCATTGATGCTACGGTGGGTTGTGAGCGTTTAAGTTTTCTCGATGCCTATTCCGGCTATCATCAGATCAAAATGGCAGTTAAGGACCGGGAGAATACAGCTTTTGTAACTCCCTTTGGAGCCTTCTGCTATGTATCTATGCCCTATGGCCTCAAGAGTGCCCAGGCGACTTATCAGCATTGCGTGCAAAATTGTCTTCATATACAGATTGGGCGTAATGTTCATGCATATGTGTATGAAATTGTGGTAAAATCTAGAAAGGAATAGACGTTGATAGATGACTTGAAGGAAACTTTTGATAATCTTCGGGTTTATAAGATGATGCTTAATCCGGCCAAGTGCGTTTTTGGTGTACCGGCAGGCAAGCTCCTGGGGTTCCTGGTGTCAAACAGGGGAATTGAAGCTAATCCGGAGAAGATCAAAGCTATTACGTCCCTGGCTAAATCGGCGTGTATCAATGATGTTCAACGTCTGGTAGGTCGCATTGCGGCGCTGAGCCGGTTTATCAGCCGGTTGGGGGAGAAGGCCATCCCGCTTTACCAGATGATGAAAAAGACAGACACTTTTGTCTTGAGTGATGCTGCTAATGCTGTGTTTGAGGATTTGAAGAAGCAATTGGCTGAACCGCCTGTCCTTGCTGCTTCGGTCGGTAATGAGCCACTGTTGCTGTATGTGGCTGCTAATGCCCGGGCTGTCGGTGTTGCCATGGTGGTGGAACGCAAGGAGGCTGGGAAGGAATATCCGGTTCAACGGCCGGTTTACTACATCAGTGAAGTGCTCATTGAATCTAAGCAGAGGTATCCGCATTGGTAGAAGTTGGTATATGGAGTTTTCATGGAATGCCGGAAGCTCAAGCAATATTTTTAGGGTCACCCCATAACGGTGGTCAATTTTGCCCCTCTGGGAGATATAATCCAGAACAAAGAAGCAACTGGCCGGGTTGCGAAGTTGGCCCTTGAGCTTGGACCTCACGGGTTAAAATATGTGCCTCGTACAGCAATCAAATCCTAGGCGCTGGTGGATTTCATCAATGATTGGACGGATTTACAAGCACTGGAAGAAAAGCCGGATCACACATACTGGACTATTCACTTCGATGGATCCAGACAATTGGAGGGCTCGGGGGCTGGAGTTGTATTAACTTCCCCACGAGGTGATAAATTTTGTTATGTCCTCCGTTTAATGTTCCCTTGCACTAACAATGCAGCTGAATATGAGGCTCTCCTCCATGGTCTTTGAATGGCTAAGGAGATGAATTTAAGCCGGGTTAAATGCTTTGGTGACTCGGACTTGGTGGCCCAACAAGTATCTGGTACTTGGTTCCAAGGACCCGCTCATGGCAGCATATCGCCGAGAGGTGGACACTGTTGCTGGACACTTCAAGGGCTATAAGGTGGACCATGTGGACCGGAGAAAGAATGAAGCGGCGGACGCATTAAGTCGTCTGGGTTCCCAACGTAAACCGGTTCCACCTAATGTTTTTTTGGACGTACCGCATAATCCGTCGGTGAAATTACCTTCAGAAGAGGACTTGGTTGTTCCTGGTCTGGAGGCTCAATTGGTAGTGGCGCTTCATGCTATTCTGGATTGGACGGTCCCATACCTGGCGTATATGAACCGAGGTGAATTACCAGAGGATGAAGTCTTGGCTAGGCAGATAATCCGGCAGTCCAAGTCGATGACTATTGTCAATGGGGACTTACATCATTGCAGTGTAACAGGGGCATTTCTACATTGCGTGTCACCGGGGGAAGGCTGTGAGATTCTTCAAGAGATACACGAAGGAGATTGTGGTCACCACGCCGGTTCAAAGTCTTTGGTAGCTAAAGCTTTTCGTCATGGGTTCTATTGGCTAACGGCTCATGCTGATGTGGAGGACTTAGTCAAAAAGTGTGATGCTTGTCAGAAATTCTCACGGTGTGCTCATATACCAGCTCAAGAATTGAGGATGATTCCAATTACTTGGTCGTTCGCGACTTGGGGGCTAGATATTGTTGGGCCCTTTAAGAGATCTCCAGATAAGAAGACCCACCTTCTGGTGGCGGTTGATTAGTTTACCAAGTGGGTCGAGGCAGAGCCAGTCAGCAAGTGTGATGCAGCAACGGCGGTTTAATTCATCAAGAAGGTGATTTTCCGGTTTGGCTTTCCACACAGTATTATAACTGATAATGGCACTAATTTGTCCAAGCGGGCTATGAAAGAATTTTGTCAGCGAGAATACATCCGGCTTGACGTATCTTCAGTGGCTCACCCCCAATCCGATGGTCAAGCTGAGAGAGCCAATCAAGAGATCTTGAGAGGCATCAAGCCCCAACCTTTGGTTACCTTACAAAGGATGCCGGGTTGTTGGGTAGAGGAGCTACCATTTGTATTATGAAGCATCAATACCACGCCTAACAGATCTACGGGTTACACGCCTTTTTTCATGGTATATGGAGCTAAAGCAGTTCTCCATAGTGACATCCTTCATGATTCGCCTCGCGTGGCGGCTTACATTGAAGTGGATAACGAGAAGGCGCGACAAGAAGCACTTGACCGGTTGGATGAGGAGCGTGACATTGCAGTGGCTCGATCAGTGATTTACCAGCAAGATCTGCGTCGATACCATAGTCGTCGAGTTAAAACCAGAACGTTTCAAGAAGGCAATCTGGTGCTCCGGCTCATCCAAGACCAAACATATATGCACAAGTTGTCCCCGCCTTGGGAAGGACCCTTTGTGGTCAGCAAGAATCTACACAACGGGTCATACTACCTCATCGACGTTCGAGAGCACAAGGACTCATGCGCCGCGGAGGAGGAGACCCAACAACCATGGAACATTGCTCATGTTCGGCCTTACTACACCTGAGCCATAGGCCCCTCTTTATGTACATATATTCACAATGTATATATTATGATCAATATAATAAACCGGCATCCCTGTTAAAGCAGGGCATTTGCTATTTTTTCCATAAGAATTTATCACATGGTGGCTTTTGTGTACAAAACGGAGTTCCTATGGCCCTCTTAGACCGGTTATAAAGCCAATATTATCATAAGAGCACAGCTCTGGTTACTTCGGTAATCCGGCTATCAAGCCAACATGATGATAAGGGGCAAAAGAGAGTTTGATGCATAGCACAACTCAAACATAGGCACCCATTGAGCATAGCTCACAATGTTACTTGGGGGCTCTTGTCGCAAAGTGACAAAGAGCTTTTAAGGCCCTTGTAATAGGCTATCAAGCCACGGCTTGGAAGCCTGGTGTATACACCTAAAACCCCGGGTTAACCTGCCTGCATCAAGTAAGTCACTCCGTCCAGGTAAACCTAGTATGACCCATCGAACGATTGACAAGTCAATCTTATACAGACCCTGAACTTGTCAATGTTAAAACGACGATTGGTTAATGTGAGGTCCATCTTAACTGGCTTTGTGAAATGGTTTAACTCAGCGGCCTGGTAGCCCATGAAAAGCCTCGAATTTGGAGCCTGGCAGCTCGTAAAAAAGCCTCAACTACAAGTTTTTATTTGTTTTTGTTTGCCAGGTTTTTTATCTCTCAGTGAGATTGTTGATATTCATCCGATATCTATTGATTAGGCCTAGTGGTTGACTACAAGTCACCACCGTTAAATAAACCGGTGTTTACTAAACCTGGTCTGGTTTGATTACAAATCGCTAGTATTATCTGTAGCTAATCCAGTGTTTATCACAACCCGGTAAGGTTTCATCATAAACCGGCGAAATATTGCAGGAGTCATCGATACTCACAATTCAGGATCATCACCCTTACTACAAAAGTTGGTAAAGCCAACGATACGATTTGATATCATAGGTATGATATGTATTTTCATATTAATTTCAAAATACAGCTTGGGTTATAAACCTTGGTCATGTATTTGGGCATTATGACCCGTCCGGCGATAAAGCGCCAGGATATTTTAAAATTTGTCTTATGCAGAAACAAATTGAGTGAAGTTATTCAGAAAAATAAGCAGAAATACTATAAAACTACTGGACTAAGCAATATTATGCAGAGGAAACATGCATCATGGCATAACAGACCAAATGTTTTCAGCTAGCCTACTACAAGGTGTTTTGCAGCCCAAAAGAGTATCAGTTCCTTGTCAAGTATTGTGGCATAATGGGAAGTTAAACTGACATCGGTTCATGACTCCTCGCCAGCCCGACCAGACGGTTGTGGATCATCCTGCGCCGTCTCCTCCTCGTTTCCATCCAGAAGCTGGAAGTCAGTGGTTGCCCAATTGATCCTAGTCAGGGCCTGAAAACAGCTTCATCGCTTATAAGCTCAGATGGTTCAACATCGGGGGCATAAGTGTGCTTACGAACGGGCGGGATGAGATCCTCCACATCATGAGTTGGCGCGTTAACCCGTCTGTTGTCAGCGTCATAAACCGCTTGGTAGTGCGACAGATCAGCTTCTTCGGCTAGCTTGCTGGCTAAGGGCCGCAATCTTTTGTTAAAGCTCGCAGATCCTCATTGGAGAATTCTGATCCGTCCTCTTTCATGCTTGGATAGCCACTTACTACATCAGCCGGATCAAGGTCCCGTACCCACGCCTTCGCCCGAGTTAGTGCAGTTAAAGCACCCGCCCTTGCAGCCAATTTCTTTAGTTCTTCAAACCGGGCGGGCAACACTGACAGTTTCTCCAATGTTTCCTTGATCAATGTTGGGGGCGGTTTGTTGTGAGCAACGGTACAAATGATCCTTTGCGCGCCGGTATAAAGTTGCTCTATAAGTGTATAGGCAGCCTTCAGTTTCTTCTGCATGTCAGAGCCAAGATGAGCAGTGCGCTTTCCTGCATCAGTGGGACCAGTGTTAAATCGGAAATTTGTGGGGATGTTATATTCGGAGTTGTGATAAAGGTGCTTATCAAAGACAGCAGTGGTCATAGCATTTATTTGATGATTTAGGCCAGATAGCTCTTCTGATACCGGTTTAAGGGCGGCCTCTGCGTCAACCGCCCTTTTCTCCAAAGCGGATCTCTCTGTCTCCTAATACGTCTCCAACGTATCTATAATTTTTTATTGTTCCATGCTATTATTTATGAAGTCTTAGATGTTTAATGGGCTTTATCATTCACTTTTATATCATTTTCGGGACTAACCTACTAACCCAAAGGCCCAGTCCAGATTGCTGTTTTTTTGCCTATTTCAGGGTTTTGAAGAAAAGGAATATCTTACGGAGTCCAAACGGAATGAAACCTTCGCAGGATATATTTTTGGAGGAAATCACGCGAGATAAACTTCGGGGCCAAGCCAGAGGACAGGGGGCCCACCCTCGAGGGTGGGGGCGTGTCCCCCTTCCCAGCGTGCGCCCCCCTGCCTCGAGGGCAGGCCCGGTGGCCCCCGGTGCCCCTCTTCCTCCTATATATGCCTACGTACCCCAGAAACTCCATACGCAGAGACAAACCCCTAATTCCACCGCCGTAGCTGTTATTCCCGTGGAGATCCCATCTTGGAGCCTGTTCCGGGAGGGGAATCCATCACGGAGGCCTTCATCATCATCATCATCGCCCTCACCATGAGTTGTGAGTAGTTTACCATAGACCTTCGGGTCCATAGCTAGTATTTAGATGGCTTCTTCTCTCTCTCCAGATCTCAATACAAAGTTCTCCTCGGTCTTCGAGGAGATCTATTCGATGCAATCTCTTTTTGCGGTGTGTTTGTCGAGATCCGATGAATTGTGAGTTTATGATCAAGGTTATCGATGAAAGATATTTGGTTCTTCTCTGAACTTTTTATGTGTGCTCATAATATCCTTGCAAGTCTCTTTGAATTATTGGTTTGGTTTGGCCTACTAGATCTATAGTTCTAGCAATGGGAGAAGTGCTTGGCTTTGGGTTCAATCTTGCGGTGTCCTTTCCCAGTGACAGTAGGGGTAGCAAGGCACGTATTGTATTGTTGCCATCGAGGATAAAAAGATGGGGTTTTCATCATATTGTTTGAGTTTATCCCTCTACATCATGTCATCTTGCTTAAGGCGTTACTCTGTTCGTATGAACTCAATACACTAGATGCATGCTGGATAGCGGTCGATGTGTGGAGTAATAGTAGTAGATGTAGGCAGGAGTCGGTCTACTTGTCTCGGACGTGATGCCTATATACAATGATCATGCCTAGATAGTCTCATAATTATTCGCTTTTCTATCAATTGCTCGACAGTAATTTGTTTACCCGCCATAGAATATCGCTATCATGAGAGAAGCCACTGGAGAAAACTATGGCCCCCGGGTCTATCTCTATCATATTACTTTCCCGTCAATTTCTATTACCGTTGTTTATTTATTGTTTTATTAAACCAAAAATACCAAAAATATTATCTTATCATCTCTATCAGATCTTACTATCGTAATTGACCGTAAAGGGATTGACAACCGCTTATCGCGTTGGCTGCAAAGTTCTTATTTGTTTGTGCAGGTGCGAGGGACTGGCGCGTGGTCTCCTACTGGATTGATACCTTGGTTCTCAAAAACTGAGGGGAATACTTACGCTATTGTGCTGCATCTCCCTTTCCTCTTCGAGGAATACAACGCAAGCTCAAGAGGTAGCATCTCCCAATCCGCCTGTTCCTTCTGGAAGTCTTTTTTCAACTTTTCCATGCTTGCTAAAGCGCTTGTCAGCTCATCCTTGGCTTTCGAACTGGATGTTTGCTGGAATTTAAGATTCTCTTGAAGGTCAGCTACTTGAGATTCTCTTGAAGGTCAGGTACTTGAGATTCTTTTTGGTTTAGATCAGCCTACAAAGAGATATACACATCATACGTTGGTAAAACATATTGAAAGTCCCAAGCACATAACAAGTTATACATTTGGCACTTGGGGCCTAATGCATATTTGTAGTTATCAGACATTTTTATCAAAGTCCCAAGCACATAACAAGTTATACACTCGGCACTTGGGGGCTAATGCATTATTGTTCAAAAGAAGGTTACAAACTAAAGTCCCGGTTTATCCTAAAGAGATAAACCGGTCCTTGGGGACTGCACAGGAGAAAAGCTATATATTTGGTGTTCTGAAGTCCCGGTTCATCTTGAAGAGATAAACCGACCCTTAGGGGCTATAGTAGAGTTGCGACAAGCTATTGGACTTGGATAGAAATAGTATTGCAGACATTAAGCAGCAGTTACCTCATATCATTACTTCATAAGGTTCACCATACCGGCTTGATAATCACGGCTTGTATACAACCGGTTCAGATAGCCGAAGAGAAGGTCCTGGGCGCTGAGATGAGCATAGCTCGATAAATCGGCATTCCATTTGCCTTTTTCCATACCAACAACTTCTTCCTTAGTGTTATGCTTTGACAAAGCAATGGGTTCACCAAGAGTGGTGTGACCAAAACCGGTAATCGTAACATCCTCTGTCGTAGCAGCAGCGGCTCTGGCAGGGCTTGCCGAATTGTTACTAGCCCGAATTGGGCTATTTTGATTATCATCAAGGTCCATTGGCGCAGCTTCCTGTTCAGTAAAAAATTCCAGATTCGGCGGACGGGGATCATCACGCAAGGCATCAGCATCTTCTTCTGCTGGTTCTGGAGTCTTTTCCAGTTCAGGGTTTATATCATCACCTGCCGGTTTACTCAATTTAGCCTTCTTACTAGTTTTTGGCCTACTGAGAAAGATAAAGGTAAAAGTTAGTCAGTGGATTAAAAGAGAAGGATTAACAGGAGAATAAAAACTCACCCAGGAACAGTTTTGAGAGGAGGAAGCTATGTGGTTGTTGACTCGCCAGATGACGAACGAGGGGTGTCCTGATAATTTGAATCAGACGGATTAAGAGGCTGGTGGAAATGACCCACTTTGGGATAAAGAGCATCTGGAATATACAAGACCTCTGATCGACGCTTCCGGGCCGGAGTATGTGGTAAACCGGTGGATGTGCTTACTTGACCGCTGTGCCGTGTTGTGCGGCGAGCTTCATGTTGATATTTCTTCAAAATAAAGTTTGGGTCCAAGTAAGCTAAAGGGTGAGAAAATCTTACTTTCCGGTTTGCTTGACGGATTTTCTGTGTTGGGAGAAGGTATGAACCGTAGGAAGGGGTAATTACCTCAACACCATCAGCTTGGCTGCCTTCAGCATTTTCCTGAATATAATCAATATCAATAAGGTGCAAGAAAAGGGAGCCAAGGGAGTCAAGTGCTACCTCTGAGGCCGGTTCATCATCATCAAGGTTTAACTCTGATGCTTCAGTGGTTTTCTTCTTAATAGTCTTCTTGACGGTCTTGGTCTTAAGACGAGCTGCCTTTGTCGGTTTATCATGGGGTTTCCTCTTCCAGAACGGATCATTACCCTATCAGAAGTTAAGGAGTTTTTAGAAAGGATACTTAAATAGATTGAAATAAAGCAAAAAGTATAAGGAGACTTACCGCTGGCGGTTTATTGGATTCATAAAAGGGAGCCAGCCCAGTTTTGCTGCAGACATCCACCGGTTCATCCAATATTTTCTTGATAGACTCATTGATTTCATTTTCTGACAGCAAAGCTTCAGTATGACGTTGAGGGTCTTTGGGATCTCCTATGTACTCACACATCAATGAAATCCGGCAACGAGCAAAATCGATGCATGTTAAACCGTTTGCGGTAAAGGCCCGGAGCTTTGAAAGCTGCGATGCATATTGGGATCGCTCCTGAGCACTTAGCCGTTGGGGGAAAGGATGATTATTGGAAAGCCGATGAGGACAATAACCCGGCAGAGGATTCTCGTCAGCTGGAGATGTATCTTGACAATAAAACCAAGTCTGATTCCAATCTTTAGGATGACTGTGATGTTTGGCGTGAGGAAAACTAACATCCTTCCTTTTTTGAATGGACATCCTGCCAAGTTCGGTGTTAGGTCCATCCGCAAATTCTGTGCAGCGGTTCAAGTGGAAGAAATCCCTAAACAGCTCCACTGTAGGCTCCTCCTGCAAGTAAGCCTCACAAACTACTTGAAAATTGCAAATATTGGACACAAAGTTTGGTCCAATATATTGAGGGTGGAGTTGGAAGCTAGTCAATACGTCATGAAAGAATTTTGATCCGGTAGGCCTAAACACTCGGGATAAGTGATCAACAAATACAATTACTTCTCCATCTTTGGGTTCTAGAGGATATTCCGGACCATGGACTCTCCAATGGATGACATACTTTTTGGCTAAAGTGCCAACCTCAACCCAACCGTTCAGTTCCTCTTCAGTAACCCGAGACTGAACCCAGTTGCAGGAACTAAATTGCTTGGCTTGCTTTGCCATTTCAAAGGAAAAGGCTGAAATTACATATAAGGGCCGATTTATGGTCTATGATTGGCAGGTATAGGGACTTATGCAATAATAACCGGAACTAAGCATTAGAAGTGTTACGAGGATAGCTGCAACGACGGTTTAAGTGGGCCTAATGTTACCTACCGGATTATGATTTTTCTAAGGTTAAACCGTCGATGAGGATATGAAAGGTGCCGATCTAAAGTTATGGAAAAACAGGTTTCACAAATCAACAGCAAAATTATAGATCTACAGCATGTCAATAAATTCAGAAATATTCAGGCTCAAACTGAACAGATACTACAGCAGTTCAAGCAAACCTAGATGGGGGATTACTCTAAAAGGATAAGTGTATTAATAAGCAGAAAGAAGGATTATCACTACAGCCGTGGACAAAAAGTATCAGATCTATACTTAGACCACGATGAAGATCAGGGAGGAACAGCGCGGCCGCTAGGATGAACTCGCAAAGTAAACCCTAATGAGATCTATAGGAGAAGGAAAGAAAGGGATTATCGGAGCTATCAGATGTAGAGGTGCGCTGGAGAAACTCTGGTCCGAACAGGTCGATGCAGCGGCCTGGGTCGAAGCAGAGATGGAGGTCGACGGCGGCGGCGATGCTCGAGCACTAAGGGGGCGCAAGAAAGAAGAAAGAGCGAAGAGATGAGGGGAAGAAAAAGAAAAGACCCTCGCCCTATTTATAAGCCAAAAGGGTAAACGGCAAGCGCGGGAATCAAGGAGCCCGAAAAATGGATATGGGACGGCACTGTCGCCTCGATCTTCGGAGGTTTAATAAGTAAAGGTTAGAATAGGTACAGGCATTAGATGAATAGGCGACGTCATGGAGGTTTAACATAATCAAGGAAGATGACGTTATGGCGGTTTACAAGGTCATTTTAAGCCACGAAGGACCGAATTTTCCTGAAGTATTGAAGATTGACCTGAACAGGTTCAAATTAATCTGGGGCCTAATGTCAGGGATATAACTATTAAGTGTAAACCGCCCAAGAGGGGCCAGTTTATACCTATGAGGAAATCACTTCTATGAAGCTCATAAAAACATAAGGTTACGGCGTTTTACCATAGAAGAATAAAGAGGCCTAGGGCCCAAAGGGTGTTAGGGCTTGTAGATGTAAACCACCATACGGTGTGTAACTTGTATTGTAAGATAAGCAAGGCAGAGGCCGAGCCGAGCGCGTTATAATCTAGCCTCGGAGTTCTGTAAGCCGATCGGGCGTATCCTGTGTATATAAAGGGACGACCCGGCGGCGGTTCAGGGACATAAAACAACAACTCGAGAGACAGGCAAAGCGGATTCGCTCCCTGGTCATCGAAACCCTAGCAATACCACAGCAAACTAGACGTCTTTTACCTTCATCGAAGGGGCCGAACTAGTATAAAATCCCTTGTTTCTTTTGTCCGCTTTAACCACTTTAAGCTAACCCATAGCGATGGCTCCACGACTAAGTCCTTACGCTAGGACATCTGCCGTGACAAAACCATGACAGAAACTCAGGATGAGGTAACCTTTTCTAATACCTCTACTATCTTCAAGAATGCTTGGTGGCAGTATTGGAATTACCTGAAGAAAATGTACTTCACCGGCAAAGGAACTCATCAAATTCCCTTACGTTCTCCCGGGACACATTTACTGAATGAAAACTGGGAACGCCTTGCTCTGTACTGGTCCCGAACCAAGAATGTGGTAAGGTCTATGAGCTCATTTTCTATTTAAAGTATTATATTCTTGCGTCTTACTGTACTCTGTTCATGTAGAACAAGTGCCTAAACCTGAAGAACCACTGTTCTAATTTAAGATTCCATTGCTATCATAGTTCCAAAAAGCGCTAGGCGTTAATTGTGCATTTTGCCACTGCCTTGCACTTTACTGACCAAAGTGCATGCTTATGCGCAGTTATGCACAGATTAAGCGTAGTTATGCGCAATGGGTTTCGCCAACCCCTAGGGCCTAGGCGTGCTTAGGCACAGCTTTTTAACTATGATTGCTATCGTGCATACTGCTTCGCTCTTGTATCACTGTATTTACTCATACAAACTTATTTTTAAATTGAAGGATCCAATCGAAACTGCAATGGCACAGCAGGTATGTTCACTCATGTTTCTTTAAAAGGCTTGCTCTTATCAATAGCTCTGTTGATTTCAATTTCAATTGTGTATACAGTTGACTTCTCATATCATGCACATTACTAGCATCACAACAAAGATAATAGTGTTGTTATACATGTAGACCCGTGCTACCCATCTGAAATCTTGTTGTGCCGTGTAGTTTCCCACGCTTTGTATTCTTTCACTTATGCTTTGTCTTGAACTGATATTATTTGAACCGTGTCTCTATTTTGATTTGGCAAGACAATGTAGTGACCATAGGACATAGATATATGTTTGTTTGATGCTTTTATTATGTACTAGTACTTGGCAATAGAAGACTTGGTAGTTTAACCCTGTCCACCTTGCTAATTAACTGGTTCACCGAAATGAGTTTCATATACTAGTACATGCTAAACTATTATGTGTCTGCTTGTTTCTTCTTTTAGAATGCTGAGAATATTAGGGAAGAGTGCCTTAAAAGCAATGGTGAAGGAAGTAATGCAGATAAGGTTCAAGATAGTGACACATCCTTGTTGGTCTCCAACAAAGCTGATAAAACATCTAAGGAAGACTAACACGAAGACAGTGAGACAACCCCAAAGTCCTATATTGGTTTAGTGTTTGAGTTACTGGCCACTACCGCTTGCAAAAGCTATTCAAACTCACTGTCTGAATCAGTTCGGTTTCTTGAGTCTCAACTACAAGCTGAAAGACATCGATCAGCTATGTTGCGACAAGAAGCGGAAGGACTGCGGAAGTCCCTGGAGCATTCAGATGCATACTTTCTGGTGCAACAGCAAGCGTTGGAGGATTTTAGCGCCAAACAGGACAAAGCTAATAAGCTTGCTAAGATTATTGCCAGCATGGTGGATACCACGTTTCTTGAGCTCTTCTGAAGTTGTTTCAGTTATGCTCATGTTTTGCTGCCACGTTTATTTGCACTGGTGGCCAATTTTGACGGCCAGTGTATGTAATATGCTGCTTTGTTCCCTATATTTGCACTTGTGGCGAACTTTGATGCCCAGTGGATGTAATATGTGTAATAGCGGTAATAGGCTTGCTTATTTATTTCCTTATTGTCTTATTTATTTGTTTTCTTGTAGTCAGTGCAGTTCTTTTTCCGCGGTTTGCTAGTGGCTGGAATAACCTATTTTTTAAAACCAGACCACATTAACAATGGGCTACATATTTACTGTAGTTAACATGGGCCTCCTACGGGCCATAGAAACAATGGGCCTTCTAAGGGCCATAGAAACAATGGGCCTTCTATGGGTCGTTGACACAATGGGCCTTCTACAGGCTGTATCATCAATGGGCCTTCTACGGGCCGTATGATCGGTAGGCCAAAAATGGGCCAATAACAGACCACATTATGGCCGTAAATGGGCTAGCGTTGAAATCTTCCATTCATGGGCCGACCATAACGGGCCGTCGTTAATAGGCCGTATTTGATGACGCTACGAAAACGGCCGAACGTATTAACGGGCCACAAACGGGCCGACTATAACCACGTGCTGTATTTGGCCCACAAGCAGAAAATGACAGTAACGGGCCGAAAGTAAACGAATGCTGGAAATGAGCCCAAGAATAAATGGGCCGTATTTGATGACACTATGAAAACGGCCCAACGTATTAAGGGTCCACAAACGGGCCGACTGTAACCACGGGCTGTATTTGGCCCACAAGCACAAAATGACAGTAACAGGCCGAAAGTAAACGAATGTTGGAAATGAGCCCAAGAATAAATGGGCCCTGAGAAGGCCGAAAGATAACATGGGCTGGAAATGGCCCAATGGAATAATGGGTCGTTAATGGGTATAAAGTGATACACTGTTCATTACGGGCCAGTTTTACCACGGGTCGTTAATGGGCCGAGAGTAATAAGGGTCTCATATGGGCCGAAAGACGTCATGGGCCATACATGGGCCGGAAGTCAAAACGGGCTAGAATTATATTGGACGGCCCAGATGACGCTACTGGGCCTAATTCGGATAGGCCGTAAACGGGCCGTGGGTTAGCGGGCTGTAAATGGGCTATATGCGAACAGGTCATTAACAGGCTTGCCATGGGCCGACCCGCCACCTTTTGACCAAGTCAAACGGGCTGGCCTTTTCATAGGAATGGGCCTCTGTTGGGCCGTGCCATGTGTCGACGTATCATAGGCGCTTTGGGTCCAATGAGTGGATGACATATGTCCCAACGGTGCGCCGACGTGTTTCCTACAACCAATGATGATTTTACACGTGGAAAATCCCCATTGGTCGGGGCTGTTAACGGGTTATCGGATCCAAAATCGGACCCTGTAGCTTAACGGCGTTCCGTTACGGTGGATGCCACGTGTCGGTCACCCTTGATATAAGCACTTCTGTGACGCGCGATTTATCGTCATGGAAGTGGACACTTCCGTGATGATAATTTTGGTAATGTCATGGAACACTTCTACGACAGCACAGGTATGACTATCTTGATTCTGTCCTAAATTTGTCTTGGATGTACATGCATGACGGAAAACGTGACCTACTGTGACAAACACGTATCATCACGGAAGTGTATTTTTTTTGTAGTGTCAAGACAAGCTCTACTATGTTGTGCAGCTCTGCTTTCAGTCGGGCGATAAGGTCTCCAACAACATCACGGAGTACGAGGGCCTCATTGCTGCTCTCAAAGTTGCGGTGGCCCTGGGAGTGAAATGCCTCATCATCAGGGGCGACTCACAGCTCCTCGTCAACTTCTCCAACAAAGTGTACGAGCCGAAGGACGAGCATATGGAGGCATATCTAGTGGAGGTACGCAAAATGGAGAAGCAGTTCTTGGGCCTGGAACTGGAGCACGTGCCCCGTGGCACCAACAAGGAAGCCCACGACATCGCCAAGAGAGCATCCAAGCGCCTGCCCCAGGATCCAGGCGTCTTCGAGGAGCGGCTCCTCAGGCCTTCGGCATCACCCCCATGAGAGGAGCCGGCAAAGCCTCAAGAGGAACTCCCCCAACCACCAACCTCGAGAGCCCCTGCTTGTGGCCCGGCCTCAGCAGCCCGCCTGCCCCTGGCGCTCAAGCCTCAGAAGGGATGCTGGACCGAGGAGCTTAAGGCGTATCTGGTGCGAGGAGTGCTGCCATGAAAGGAGGAGGATGCCGAACGCGTGGCCCGATAGGCTACGGCATATTGCATCCAAGATGGTGAGCTTTACAGGAAACAACCGAATGATGTTTCTTTCCGATGCATCTCCAGGAAGGAGGGAGGCGAGCTACTAGCTGACATCCATGCCGGGGACCGCGGGCATCACTCATGGTCGCACATCTTGGTCGGCAAGGCATTCCGCAGCGGCTTCTACTAGCCCATGGCACTCAACGATGCCGCCGAGCTGGTGAAATCTTGCTAGGCTTGCCAATTACATGCCAAGCAGACCCACCAACCGGCTCGGGGCCTCCAAACCATCCCGCTCCCCTGGCCGTTCGTAGTCTGGGGGCTGGATATCCTGGGCCCCTTCCCTCGAGCGCCCGGGGGCTACCGCTACCTCTACGTCGTTGTCGAAAAGTTCACCAAA
The DNA here is from genome assembly GCA_902687465.1 of Secale cereale. Classification (NCBI taxonomy): domain Eukaryota; kingdom Viridiplantae; phylum Streptophyta; class Magnoliopsida; order Poales; family Poaceae; genus Secale; species Secale cereale. The sequence goes on along the minus strand of LR738711.1, from coordinate 279,379,430 downwards.
TGGGCGGAGGTGGAAGCCGTCCGAACCATTCCAGCTGGCTCCGCAGTCAAGTTCATCAAGAGTCTCGTAAACTGGTTCGGGGTCCCCAACTGCATCATCACCGACAATGGCTCATCGTTCACTAGCAACCTTTTTGAGACATATTGTGCTAACCTTGGAACGCAGATTTGCTACACTTCGGTAGCGCACCCCAGAAGCAATGGCCAGGCCGAGCGCGCCAACGCAGAGGTCTTAAGGGGCCTCAAGACGAGGACCTTCAAGAAGAAGCTCGAAACTAGCGGAAGGGGTTGGCACGATGAGCTCTAGTCCGTTCTATAGTCAATCCGCACCACCGCCATGAAGCCTACAGGTGAGACCCTGTTCTTCCTGGTCTTCGGAGCTGAAGTGGTTCTCCCTCTCGAGGTCAGGCACCGCTCCGCGCGAGTCCTAGCGTTCGACGAAGCGCAGCAGGACGCCATGCTAGGGACAGACCTCGTGCTGGGAGAGGAGCGTCGGCGGGACTCTTCGCTCCGAGCAGCAAGGTACCAGCAGGTGTTGCGGCGGTACCATTGTCGCAGCATCCGCCCCAGAACACTTGAGGTAGGCGACCTCGTCTTAAGGCAAGTCCTCTCCAGGGAAGGGCTGCACAAGCTCTCACCCATGTGGGAGGGCCAGTTCAAGATCACCCATGTCTCTAGGCCTGGCACCGTGTGCCTGGAAACGGGGGACGGCGTCCCTGTCCAGAACGCGTGGAACATCCGGCACCTCCGGAAGTTCAACCCATGAAGCAAGGCCCCGTGCATGTGAATACAAGGCCCCGTGCATGTGAAGACAAGGCCCTGTGCCTGTGAAGACAAGGCCCCGTGCCTGTGAGGACAAGGCCCTGCGCCTAAGAAGCCAAGGCCTAGTGCTTGTGAAGCAAGGCTCATGCCTATGAAGGTCTCTGCTCGTGACACTCTCACGTAAAAATGAGTGGAACTATACATGCCCCAGAGTCTCCGGAGTGCCACCCTCGGGCCTCGGGGGCTCCCTCCCACGTCCTAGTGGAAGCACTTAGCTCCGCGCTGGTGAGAAGACTAGATTAGGTGCCGGACGCGGCTGTTTATTTGCTTTCTGGAGTTGGCTTGCCCCTTCCTTCTTTTCATGCATTTTTAAAGTTCTTGCATTCCTCAAATTGCTTGGTTTAATCTCTCTCTCTAGTCCTTCCCTCGATTTTTGGCCTCGCCCCAGGGGGAGCGGCAGTTGCCCGACGCTCTCCCTAGCGCGCCTCCCTTAGCCTCTATGAGGCGTCCATGTCTGAGCTCATGACTGATGTGCCCCTCTCCTTATGTCCGTGCCCCACGGGTACCGTGACAGGGAGCGTTCGACCATGCTCGGCCCACGCCAGGGACCTCGAGCAGTAAAGGATAGTAACCACCTAACGAGTTTGTGAAGCATCCCGAAGGGCCACACGTCACGAGATGAGGGCTATTCTGATTACGTCGAGATAAGTCTCCTCATCCTATGGGCGCATAATACACAGATTCTGCAATACTGGCTGGGGACACTAAACATGGCGCTAAGCATCATAAAAACCACGGCTCATTACATGCCCTTCCAGGGCCCCATATTGTTCGCTTGGATAATGCAGGAAGAAAGGAAGAGCGAGAATAGGTGACGACGACCCCCGAGGTGCAGCTGCTCATGAGGACCTGCTCCCCGAGCTCAGCCGGAGCCCTCCTCATGCTTCACCTGGACGTGATGATGAGACGACCCAGCGCCACCCTCAAACCGGGCATGGCGGCTGGTCATAGCCACCGTTGCTGGAGCTGCCGCTAAAGGAGGAGCCGCTGTAGCTGGATGAACTGCGGCCATCGCCAAGGCCGAGCACCTCGCCGCCGTCATTGTCCTCGGGGCAGCACCCGGCACGGCGGCCGTCTTCCCCGAACACCCTCACAAAGAGGGTCGAGTCGCCATCATACCTGAAGTGAAGGGTGCACCGCCTGCCCAAGCCGCGCACGTGGGCAAACGTCTGTCAGCCACGGGCCAGGGTCACAGCCCCCGCGACGGAGATCTCCACCGCAACCCACGAAGCCCTGCTGCAGCAGCCATCTGCTTACAGCCAAAAGCCGCCGGAGCTCGCGGCCGGGAGTTCTCCTGCTAGGGAGCGCGGGAGCTGAAGCCGGGTACCGGCCGGGCTCTCCGACCACACGACGAATTCCAGCATCACCTCCGCCAAATGAGAGCGCGGCTGGGGAGGCCTGACGACCCCGGCGTGCCTCCCCTTGTTCACAGGGCTGCTAAGGCCACGGCGATCCCCACCGCTCGAGGAACCACCGCCGCGGTTGCCGAGGGCGGCTGCGGGCGCTGTGGAGGTCCGCCCGCGCCCACAAGGAGCCACGGCAGGAGTCGCGGCATACTTGCGGGGGCGGCCTCGCGCCCTCTTGGGTGGTGATGAGCCGGGCCCCTCCTGACGAGTTTTCCCCTTCTCCTCGGACGAAAACCTCCTCGTCGGTGCCATGGGCGACTCAGCTAGGCGAGGAGCAAGGAAGAAGAAAAGGAGAGAGGAATGAAGGGACAAGATGGACAACAAGGGCCCCGCCAGTCGCCTCATTTATAGCCAGGAGAAGGCCAACCGCCGGCCTCCATAATCGCAGGTACTGATGACCTTTTGTGCATGTAGGGACTTATCGAGTCGCGCAGTCATCGAGGCTACGTGGGGAAGTGGAGACGCCCACGTTCCATCAATCGCCACGCGTCGATCAAGGCTGCAAGCTTTTGGGTCCACGGCACTCCGCACTTGACCCTTGGCTTCGCCGCGAAGCCAAGCCCGAGCGAGCCTTGGGCCCGGTGGCTACTATCGGCGTTCTGGGAACGGGGGTACCCAGAATTGCCTGCCTGCGGCCCACGGCGTGGCTCATCCAGCGGCCTAGTATGGCCCAACCTCGTCAGCGACAACTCAAGACCCTCACGAGGGCCCAGCCTCATGAGGCGGAAGACACAAGACTTCCCCTGGGGCGGCCTCGCTAGGCTGGCTCCCGAGGAGCGGAGATATCAAGGCAAGGGGCAGCTCGCGAGGTCCTCGTGATGTGAGCCATGACGACGGGCGCCAGCGGGCGCAGGGTGCCAGTTTCCTCTTTGGTGCTAAAGGGTCAGACGCAGGCAAGGAGTCCCAAGGCGTCGGGCAAAGGTTTCCATATCGGTGCAATGAAACCAAGACCAGCAGGACGGCAGAGTGGAGGTTGTCGCGGAGCCCACGGTGGCGTCACCACCAGAGCCTTTGGCAGGCGAAGACCACCTTTTGTCAGGATAGCTTGTACTAGTTGTCCCCCTTAAAATTTGGCCGTTATGGGATCCCTTCCTGCTCAATATTTCGGAAGAGGACCCGGGCCTCTATAAATAGGACTAGCCACCCCGTACAGGGATCATCTCATCTTGATCTGACCCAACCTAGAGGGCATCTGATCAAGAGCCAACCATACACACAGCAAGCTCATCCGAGCACAAGAACACCTCTCCTCAGGAGGCCGTTCTTCCCTTGTACTAGTTCTTCCCCAGCATATAAGGCAATCCACCACACCACACTAGATTAGGATATTACACCACAACGGTGGCCCGAACTAGTATAAACCTTTGTGTCCCTTGTTCTTCGGTTCTGACGAGCTAGGCTTAGGAATCGGCGAGTAGATGAGCTAGGGCGGAAGGAGAGATCTTCGTGCGCACCCCAGTGTTCGAACCACAAGGGTTTTGCCAAATCCGGCAGACGATCAGGCCTTCCCTAAGATAAGAGGTTTTACGTCTGCTGATTGTGAGAGCTTGTTATGGGCTAAGTTGTGACACCCATACAGGGTTATGATCTTTCGAAAGTCGTGCCGACAGTTATGTGGCAGATTTGAATTTGTTAATATCTGGTTGTAGAGAACTTGACACATGATCCGAAATAAAAAATACACCAACCACGTGAGTAACCGTGATTGTCTCTTTTCATTTCGAGAAGAGAACATGGTGGGGTTATGTTTGCACGTAAGTAGATAGGATCACTTAGTGATCACTACTACTTTTCGACCGTTTGCGTAGATGCTCTTATTATTCCTGGAATCATAAGTTAGCCACCATGTAATGCTTATCCACTGCTGCAACCTCACTACTTATCCTTCCATACCCATTAAGCTTTGCTAGTCTTGATACCCATGGTTATGGGATTGTTGAGTCCTCGTGGCTCACAGATACTACAACAACAGTTGCAGGTGTAGGTTTCCGATGACTTGACGTGAGAGCGATGTTTACTTGTGTTGGAGTTCCTTCTTCTTCTTCTTCGTCAGTCTTGGGATAGGTTCCTGGTCGGCAGCCCGGGATAGCAGGATGAATGTCCTTGTGCTTTCATGTGTTTTCATCTGTAGTTGGATGTCTTGTGTACAATTTGTTGTATTCATATGACAGTTGTATGAATTGTATGTATCCCCATCTATTTATGTAATGGTATGATGTAATGATATCCATCTTGTTAAGCGCCTGAAATGCGGTTGTGCCCCAATCACGAGTTCATCATGTGATCAGGATAGAATCGTATCTTGGGCGTGATATGCCTATCCCTGATGATTTCAGCAAGTTCTTCATCATCAACTTCATCATCATCAGATGGAACTTGAAAAGTCACTTTCTTCTGAGGACTTGGCCTTTTTCCACGGCCAACAATGGTCTTCACTTTCAGCAAGGTTGGACCAGGTGAAGATTTTGGTGGAGCTCATGAACTTGTAGAGGCTCCTGAAGCAATTGAGAACCCTTCAATATGTTGACATGTTGCAAGGTGCACAGGAGTTGAGGATTTTTGCAGCAGTAGCTGAGGATTATGCAGCAACATATGGAATTGAGGCGGCCCTTGAGGAAGTTGCCTGAGGAATGTGCCCTGAAGGATTTTAGGAACTTGGCCGTGCGGGCATTGCTGTTGAGGAATTTGGCTTGACAGTCGATTTCTTCACCATAACCTTCTTGGGCTTGCTGGCAGAGGCCTCAGCAGCAGAGGCAACAGCAATAGAGTCTTCATTGAATTCCCTCACTGCTTCTCTGCCTGCCTGTTGAAGCTTTGCTTGGCGCTTGGCACATTCCTTTGGAAAATCTTCAACACGTCTGACGCTAGAGGGATCTGCGACTTGGCCTGGAGCCAATGGAGGTCTTGTGCAAGGAGGGTTTACAACGAATTTCTTCATGTACTTTGGAGTAACATAGCGGTATTCCCTCCATTTCTTTGCCCATCTCCTCTCAATCCTCTGAATGCGCCCTTTGTGCTGATTCTTGTTCTCTTTGCCATGAGTTCCTTCATCGAGAGTGCAATATTCATCATATATGTCTTCAGGGATTTCAAACACAGGGTTTGTATCAGGTCTCTTTCCTCCCTTTTGTGGTCTCTTGCCTTCAGTCATTTGCCTCACTTGAGGATTTTGAACAATTGAAGTTTCTGAGGAAGTATGTAACTTTTCTTCGAGGAATACTGCAGATGAGTTAAGTTGATGAGAACCTAGAGATTCAGCAGCAGACATTTGTACCTGTGAACAGAGTATAGGTGCGAAGAATTTGGATTGGTCATATGCGTTCTGAGAAATTTTTCAAAAGTATCAAGTTTGAGGAATTTGACCATGGGAGTCTTGAAGAATTTCACTAAGAGTTCTTGCTTTTCGTTCCAGGTTTGTATAGATCAAAAATCCATACAACTGAGGAATCATGAATAAAAACACAACTTAGAGAAGCAAATCAAGAGCATATTGATTTTGGTGTTTTAGGTAGTGGGAAGTTGAAGAATAAACACCTTTTGAAGAAATTGTGAAAATTATGAGAATCAAAGAAGGGTAGTAAAATTAGATTTTAATTACCCTTGGTGAAGAACAGGACGAACTAGATGAACGTTGGGGAAGCTCATCGGTCCAGATCTCACATGCCCTAACTTGGCAGAGGGAGACAACTACGGCGGCGGAGGAGTGAAGATTTTCGCGGCCGGCGTGTGTACGACGACGAGGAGGTCGAGGCAGCAAAGCTCTTCCTCATCGGCATCAATGGAGAGTAGCAGCGGTCCTAGGTCTCAGAGCTCTAGCGAAATGTAGGTCAAGCGCAGTAAATGAGGTGAGGCTAAAGGGGAGGGGTATTTATAGCCACTGTGAAAAACCGCTCGTCCGAAGAGATTGGATGGTTGTGCCCCTGCCCTTTGCTATCCTAGCGACATGTGTCACCCACATTCTAAAGAGTAAAGATAGTGGAGATCGTGGGAGAGTTGTTTAATCCATCGTGGGATGCAGAACGGTTTGAGCCGCAAAAGCCGAAAATTTTGGATAAGAAAATTTTAACGTTGCGTTCACAAATTCTTCAGCTGTCGAGGACACAGTGAAGATTTTGAATAGGTTTCAAATAGAATGCATATGAGGAATTTGGGAATGGACTGGATTTAGTTAAGCATAGAGGGGGAAGGGTCCGATCACATTCACTTAGAAGAAAAATCAACTTGAAGAATTAGCAATAAGTGAATGTTGTAGAGGACATAAACTCAATCTATGTATATATAGCCAATGAAGAACACCAGAAAAAGTTGAAGAAAAAAGAAAATTTTGAGGAATTTGAAGAATTTGCAAATTGAAGAAAAACTCAAATTTTAACTTTGGTTGGTGGCGTGACCCACCGTACAAGAATGATGATTTCACACACCACGTACAATTGTCGTAGGGCTCTGAGAATCAATTTCTTCATTAATTTATTCACACTTAGAGGGTTAGTCTTCATTGATTGAAGAAAAACGTTACTTCGTGTGTTGCGCCTCAAAATCATCAATTTTGCAAAAGTGTTAGGATGTGTGTCCTTTCAAAGAACATTCGAAGATTCTAAGATATTTAGCTCACACCGCAACTTGAAAAATCTCTTCTCATCCAAGGGCTTAGTGAAGATATCTGCCAGCTGTTCTTCAGTCTTCACGTGGTAGATGGAGATGTCGCCCTTGAACACATGATCGTGAAGAAAATGATGACGAATCTGGATGTGCTTTTTCTTCGAGTGTTGAACTGGGTTGTGAGAAATCTTGATGGCACTCTCATTGTCACAATATAGTGGCACATTCTTCATGTTGACGCCATAGTCCTTGAGGGTTTGCTTCATCCACAGCAATTGAGCACAACATGAACCAGCAGCAATGTACTTAGCTTCAGTAGTAGAGAGTGATACACAGTTCTGCTTCTCCAAGGACCAACATACTAAGGATCGTCCGAGGAAATGGCATGTGCCGGATGTAGACTTGCGATCCACTCGATCACCAACATAGTCAGATTCAGAATATCTGATGAGATCAAAATTAGAGCCCTTGGGATACCATAATCCAAGTGTTGGAGTGTGAGCTAGATATTGAAGAATATGCTTCACAGCCTTATGGTGTGATTCCTTCGGTGTAGTTTGAAATCGGGCGCACATGCAAACAATAAGCATAATATCTGGCCTAGATGCACATAGATACAATAAAGAGCCAATTATGGAGCAATATACCTTTTGATTGAAGTCTTTACCATTTTCATCGGTGCACAGATGGCCATTTGTGGGCATAGGGATTTTGACGCCTTTGCAATCTTGCATGCCGAATTTCCTCAGAACATCCTTGAGGTATTTCTCTTGAGATATGAAGATGCCATTGCGTTGTTGACGAATTTGAAGGCCTAAAAAGAATTTGAGTTCTCCCATCATGGACATTTGATATTCTTCACGCATCATGTAGCCAAATTCGTCACTGTAACATTCAGCAGTACATCCAAAGATAATATCGTCCACATAGATTTTACACACAAATAATTCATCATCATATGATTTAGTGAAAAGAGTTGGGTCAAGTGAACCGGGTTTGAAGCCTTTCTTCATGAGAAATTCCTGCAAAGTATCATACCATGCCTGAGGGGCCTACTTGAGGCCATAGAGGGCCTTGTTGAGTTTGAAGACTTTGTCAGGATGTTTAGGATTTTCAAAACATGGGGTTGAGCAACATATACTTCTTCCTCAAGCTTAACATTGAGGAATGCACTTTTCTCATCCATTTGACATAAGATGATATTATAATGGTTAGCATAAGCAAGTAATATGCGAATAGCTTCAAGTCTAGCAATAGGAGCAAAAGTTTCATCAATGTCAATTCCTTCAACCTGTGTGTCGGTGTACAAAAAGGGGGGGTACACTTTTTGTACCCCTATGACTGTGCACGGGCAGTCTGAGCCACGGGCACCACCACACCAAGCACGGCAAGGGAGGTGAGCCAGGGTAAGACCGAAGCTCGATGGAGACTAAAGCCCAAAGCCAAGACCACAAAGAGCAAAGGGACGAAGCGGATTCCCCCGGCAAGATCCTTGCCGGGGGCGGCTTTAGCAGCCCCGGCAAGACCCTTGCCGCGACAATTCACCCCACGCCTATGGAGTGGATCACCCTTGAGTCCACTGCCCCCATGGGGCAAGGATTCGGGAGGCATCCCCGTAGTGGCATGCAGATCTATGTGAAGACATTCAAGATCAGATACACGTTAAGAAGACGATGATCCTTGGCGGGATACCAGCCAAGGAAGACCACAAGACCTCCAGCAAGCATCTTGCCGGGGATGACAGCAGGCGCCACGGCAAGACCCTTGCCGGAGACACCCACAGGGCCACCATCAGGCCCATGCCAACTAAGCTTCCACCGCCCCATACAGCTGCCGACCCAACCAGCTGGGCAGGCACCTGCGTGGCGGCATGCAGATCTTCGTGGAGACCCACCATTGCGCCACCTCAGCTGCCTGCCTACCTACATGGCATCTCAGGCATCGCTGGCCAGGGCGCGTGTTGACACAAGAAGGAGCGGCGACGGACAAGACAGATGTCTCCCCCGTCCCCGATAAAGCAAGGACACCTAAGCTAGGCGCATTAAATGCGCCTTGTCATGTAATGCGAGGGATAACCTCGCATCACTGTACCCTGTCCACCTCCTGTGTGCCACTGTGGCAACCCCTTTAACCTATAAAAGGAGGCCCGAGGCGACCAGGAGAAGGATTCGTCTTTTTGGAGCTCCTCACGCTCGTAGCTAGCTGAAGAACACAGATATACAATCCACCAAAGCAGGAGTAGGATTTTACGCATCCTCGCGGCCCGAACCTGGGTAAAGGAACCGTGTGTTGTCTGTTTGATCTGCTCTTCTCTCAACCCCGTGCCCCGCAACCGTAGTAGGGATTCTTGTGATCCCATAGGTGTCGTTCCAAATACACCAACATCTTTGGTGCGCCAGGTAAGGGGTGCGCAGTTGTGAGAATCGGCTTTAGCAGTGAGTTCGACGCTTCTTCATCATCATGGCGCCCAAGAAGAAGACGACGGTGGCGGTTGGCCAGTCGGAAGCCGGACAGCCCGTCCCGACGCGGGCGAGCAGCGGACCGATCGCGGAAAGGACCTCGGGCGCTGCACGCGAACACCAACGCCGTCCCAGCAACCGGAGTTTGGGAGGTGGCGATGTTTGTGCGCCTGGCAACGGGCCACACACCGCCAGGTCCAAGGACGGAGCCAGGTCCTCCGCGAGTGGCGCAGGGCCTTCCAAGGTCGCTGCCGCATCACCCGAAGGCGACGCGAGGGCCTCCAAGACTCCCACGCCGGCGCCCACAGCACGCTCCTCCCAAGTAGCGCGCGACGAGCGGCGTCATCGCGACGAAGATCCCGGGCGTCGCCACGGGAAGAGCCCCGAGCGCCACTCCCGTGACGTAGAAGACCTGCCCGCCCGCCGGAGCGCTGGTGGAAATGGCATGCGACAGCGGGATCGTGACGGACCTCCCCCTGACACGGTCAGGGGCCGAAGCGCGTCGCGGTCCGTGCAGGTTTTGCTACCGCTAACCCCAGCCGAAGCCCTGGCGCGCGCGCACTTGCTCCTCAACTTTCCTCCCGTTACGGGAAACTCGACGAATGGAGAGCCACCATCCGAAGCCTTGTTGCAGTCGCCAACAAGGATGAACCAAGTCCAGCGAGCTCCCAGGTTGACGCCCCGATGGGGTCACACACACCGGTGGCGGGAGGACCGGCAGCGCCATGGCCACGATGCATTCACCTCCTCCTCGCCCGGTACCGCGTGTGTCGACTCGTCGGGATGTCATGGGTGACGCCATCTCCATAGCGTCGTCCGACCGATGGACCCACGGTGACCAGCGTCAAGTTCTTCAAGAGCGAGCTCATGAAGACGCTCGAACCACCATCGAGCGCCGGCGCGGAGCGCGCCACCAGCCAGACAGGCGAGCGGGGCCTGCTGTGGATCGCCCAACATCGGAGAGCCCTGGAGGTCTACCTTACGAGGTAGGCTGTCCGGCTTTTACCCGTGAGCTGCGGCAGTTCCAGTGGCCCACTCACCGCACCTTCAAGCCTGACGTTGGTGAGAAGTACAACGGCAAGACCCACCCGTCGGAGTTCCTCAGCATCAACACCATCGCGATGCAAGCTGTCGGAGCCCGCGACGATAAGGTGCTTGTGAATTACTTTCCGTTGGCTCTTAAACCTAACTCCATGTCGTGGTTGATGCACTTGCCGGTAGACTCCATTTCCTCCTGGTCAGACTTGTGCCATGAGTTTGTTGGCGCCTTTACTGGAGGTCACCAAGCCCATGGCCAAGCGAGTGACCTGCACGTCATACCCCAGAAGGAAGGCGGGAGTCTGCGCAAGTATATACAGAGGTTCAGCCGGGTGTAGTACAACATCCCTGATGTTCACCCTACAGCCATCATCAGCGCGTTCCATCAGAACGTGCGTAACCGCAAGATGCGTGAAGAACTGGCGATTACCAAGGTGAAAGATGTGGCGGAACTCTATGTTCTTGCTGACAGATGTGCCCGGGCAGAAGAGGGAAGGAAGTACCCCGGCGAAGACGCCGGCGCGGAAACCTACTCTTCAGATGAGGATACTGCTGCCCCGGCAAAGAAGGGCCGGCACCGCAACAGGAAGCGTAAAGATAAATCCGTGCTTCCCGTCGAGGGATCTGATGATGCCGGCTCCGCCAAGAAAACCAGGGCGGGTGACCCCGGCAAGGAAACTCCGGTAAGCGATACTGCAAGATCCATCGCACCAAAGGCCATGATCTCCAGGAATGCCGATAGGTTGAGCTCCTTGCTGAGAAACAGAGGGCTGAATATGAGAGGCGGGACAAGGAGAAGGGCCAGGATGGTGCTGAAGGGTCCGGCAAGAAGCGTGACGGCCAAGCAGGCCATCGCGACAAGGATAAACAGCAAGAGAGGCCCGCCCGGGGCCGTGACAGAAGGCCCGAAGACGACGATCACGAAGAGGACGACGAGTCCGGTGACCAAGAATTTCAGAAAGCTATGGAGGCCATGTGCGTCGATGGCGGCGCCTCGCTGCATACTTCTCACCGCCAACTTAAACAGTGGGCGCGTGAGATTACAGCGGCGGAGCCATCGTCCGGAGCCCAAAAGCCGCTGAAATGGTCCAGCACACCTATCATTTTTGACACTGAGGATCACCCTGATCGCACTACTGCTGTCGGGTGCTTGCCATTGTTGGTTTCACCGACAATACGCAACCTCAAGGTGACAAAGATGCTAGTCGATGGTGGGGCCGGTCTGAACCTACTCTCGCCCACCATGATCGAGAATCTGCAAATTCCTGATGGAGACCTCGAAGAGACGCGCACGTTTCAGGGGGTCAACCCGGGGAGAAGCCAACCAAAGGGGAAAGTCACGCTGCCCGTGACTTTTGGAAGTGATCTGAACTACAGGACGGAGAGGATCGTGTTCGATGTTGCCAAGATCCCCTTGCCTTACAACGGGATCCTTGGCCGCCCAGCGCTGGCCAAGTTCATGGCAGCGTCACACTACGCCTACAACACCCTGAAGATGCCAGGACCTGTGATGATCATCACCATCCCCTTCGATAAGAAAGATGCGCTGATTTGTGCTGAGCAACTATACCAGCAGGCGGTTGCAGCAGCTGCCGCCACGAGGGCACTTGCTCCTGCCACTGGAGCCCGGGAGGGAAGAAGAAGAAGACCGGTGAGACCTCGGACACCCACTCCGGCAAGCGCACCTCTTTGGAGTGTTGTGCTCCCGTCGAGGACGTGCTAGAGAGCTCCATCGTCAAGAAGAAGACCGGTGAGATCTCGAGCACCCACTCCGGCAAGCGCACCTCTTCAGAGTGTCGCGCTCCCGTCGAGGACGTGCCAGAGAGCTCCACCGGCAGAAACAAGAGGTCCAGGGCCACACCGCCGGGAACCAAGAAGGTTTCCGTCAAGGAGGACGGCACGACAGGGGCTTTCACCATAAGCTCCACCCTTAACGACAAATAGGAAGACACGCTCGTCACCTTCCTGCGGGCGAATGTCGACATGTTTGCATGGAAAGTATCCGACATCCCCGGTGTTCCCAGGGAGGTGATTGAGCACCACCTTGCTGTCTGTCCTCATGCGTGGCCCGTCAAGCAGAAGGTCAGGAAGCAAGCTTTGGAACGACAAGAGTTCATCACAGAGGAGATCCGGAAACTGGAAGCAGCGGGTTGGTAAGAGGAGTGCTCCATCCAACGTTGTTGGCCAATCCAGTGGTAGTGCGCAAGGCAAATGGGAAGTGGAGGCTGTGTATTGATTACACAAATATCAATAAAGATTGTCCCAAAGACCCCTTCCCGTTGCCGCGCATCGACCAGATTGTTGACTCCACGGTTGGGTGTGACCGGTTGTCATTCCTCGATGCCTACTCCGGCTACCATCAGATCTTCATGGCAAGAGAAGACGAAGGGAAGACAGCATTCATCACCCCATCTGGTACGTTCTGTTTTGTATGAATGCCTTTCGGGTTGAAGAGTGCTGGCTCGATGTTTGCAAGGGCAGTCCAGGTTGGTTTTGAACCCCAGCTCCATAGAAATATGGAGGCTTATATGGATGATATAGTGGTCAAAACCAAGAACAAGGCAACCCTTATGCCGGATTTACAAGAAACATTTGTAAACCTATGCAAGATCAACCTCAAGCTGAACCCTGAGAAGTGCGTCTTCGGCGTCCCGTCCAGCAAGCTTCTCGGGTTCTTTGTGTTGCAGCGTGGGATAGAGGCCAATCCGGACAAGATCAAAGCTATAGAGCAGATTGAAGCACCCAAACGGGTCAAGGATGTGCGTCGGCTTGCTGGCTGCGTTGCCTCCATGAGCAGATTCATTTCCAAGTCTGCCGAGCGCGCCCTCCCCTTTTTCAAGATTTTGAAAAAGGCAAGCCCGATGGAGTGGACACCAGAATCTGAAGCATCATTACAAGATTTGAAGAGGCATCTTTCCTCCACGCCAATACTAGTTGCGCCTAGGCCACAAGAACTGTTGCTGCTATACATGGCGGCAACAAACCAGGTGGTCAACGCCGCACTAGTGGCGCAAAGAGAAATTGATGATGAGGTGATAGCAGCGACAGAGCCTGATGCCACTGGTGCAGAGACGACACGGCCGGTTGGAGGAAGAAAATGATGCAGCCCCCGGTCTACTTTGTTAGCTCCCTCTTGCAGGGGGCTAGATCAAGGTACTCCGGTGTGCAGAAATTGCTCTTCGGCCTTCTTATGGCCTCGAGGATGCTGCGTCACTACTTCCAGGTGCACGAGATCACTGTCGTCACTCGCCTCCCTCTACAACGGATATTGCACAATCCAGATGCAACGGGAAGGATTGTAGAGTGGGCACTGGAGCTGTCCAGCTTTGGCCTCAAGTTTGAAAGTACCTCGATGATTCAAAGCCGAGTCCTGGCGGAGTTCGTTGCAGAATGGACTGCGACGCCTGATGAAGAAGTCCAGGAAACTGCTCTCCCCAGCAAAGAGGCGAGTTGCAACTGGATCATGTACTTTGATGGAGCTTTCTCCTTACAGGGCGCCCGGGCCGGCGTACTGCTGGTCGCGCCCACTAGAGAGCACCTCAAGTACGTGGTCCAGATGCACTTCCCCAGGGAGGTCTCAACGAACAATACTGCTGAGTACGAGGGGCTGCTTGCTTGTCTTAGGATCGCGGCAGACCTCGGAATCAAGAAACTCATCGTCAGGGGCGATTTGCAGCTTGTCGTCAAGCAAGTCAACAAAGATTACCAGAGCCCGTTGATGAAGGCCTACATTGATGAAGTGAGAAAGCTAGAAGAGCGCTTTGATGGCATACAGGCGGAGCATGTTCCCCGAGCAGAGAACGACATCGCCGATCACCTGTCAAAGCGCGCTGCCCTCAAGCTACCTGTGGAACCAGGTACCTTTGTGCTTCAGCTTTCTTAGCCATCCGTTGATCCATCAACAGAGCAAAACAAGAGGAGGAAATCAGGGCCCAGTAAGTACTTTCCCGCCGAGCTCCCCGGAGCCGCCGGCAAGGATGTTTCCGGGGACAGTGAGCCCGCCACGGGACGGCTAGCTCCGGCGGAGCATCAAACTCTTGTCGTCGAGACAGCCGCTCCCATGGCGCAGGAAATGCCTTTAGTCCTTGTCGTCGAGCCCCAGGCTCCAGCGTGGGCACAGCATACCGTCCGATTCCTCCAGACTGGGGAACTTCCTGAGGAGCAGGAACAAGCGGAAAAAGTAGCCCGTCGGTCTGCTATGTACCAGTTCGTCGATGACATCCTGTACAAAAAGAGGCCGAACGGCGTGAAATTGAAGTGTATCCCTCGCGAGGAAGGACTGGGGCTGTTGGCAGAGATACATGGAGGCATGTGGATCCCACATAGGGTCAAGAGCCCTTGCCGGCAAGGCATTTCGGCAAGGCTTCTTCTAGCCCACTGTCCTCCAGGATGCGACGGCACTGGTCACCAGGTGTGAAGCGTGCCAGTTTCATTCAAAGAAACTTCATCAACCAGCTCAAGCCCTTCAAACCATTCCTCTCTCCTGGCCCTTCTCGGTCTGGGGGCTCGACATACTAGGCCCTTTCCCCCGCGTCGTCGGGGGCTTTGAGTACTTGTACGTTGCAATCGACAAATTCACAAAGTGGCCGGAGGTGGAGGCAGTGAGGAAGGTCACAACTCTGTCAGCCGTCAAGTTCTTCAAGGGGCTAGTATGCCGTTTTGGTGTGCCCAACAGGGTCATCACTGACAACGGCACGCAGTACACAAGCCGCACCTTCATGCAATGTACCCAAGACCTCGGCAACAAAGTCTGTTTCGCTTCCGTTGCTCACCCCCAAGGCAATGGTCAAGCTGAGAGGGCAAACGCTGAAGTGCTGCGAGGCCTAAGGACAAAGACCTTTGACAGGCTGCACAAGAGTGGAAGGCGCTGGATTGATGAGTTGCTGGCGGTTCTTTGGTCGATCAGAACGACACCAAATCGAGCCACCGGTCAGACACCCTTTGCCCTGATATACAGGGCAGAAGCAGTTATCCCCACTGAACTCATATACGGTTCACCTCGAGTGCTCGCTTATGATGAGCTTGAGCAAGAGCAACTGCGGCAAGATGACGCAATGCTCCTTGAGGAAGATCGTCTTCGGGCGGCTGTGAGAGCAGAACGCTACCAGCAAGCCTTGCACAGCTACCATAGCCGCAAGGTCCATGCCCGAAGCTTTGAGGAAGGCGGCCTTGTTCTTCGGCGCGTTCAATCGGCCAAGAATACCAACAAGTTGACGCCGAAGTGGGAAGGCCCTTATCGGGTAGTACGAGTCACCAGGCCTGGCGCATTCCGCCTAGAGACCGAAAATGCCATTCCGGTGAGCAATTCCTGGAATATTGAGCATCTCCGCAAGTTCTACCCATAAGGCGCGGCTTGCCGGGCCCCCAGGCAAGCCACCCTTTTGTACAAGCCTTGCCGGCAAGGCATGTAACCCTTTGTACAAAGCCAGGCGCAGACCCTGAGCATAAATAAATGAAGCGCTGGCGCCCTAAGTTATAGCATGCATGCTGAGTCGAGTCTCCTCCTTGGTTAGGGTTGATAGTGCTTAGCAGCGGCTAACCCCTAGCTTAGAGGTCGAGTTTGCATCTCTTTGTCTTTCCTCTATCTCCTTTGGTTCACAGGACGCACAGATATCCTTGCCAAAGCCACTTGGGGAGAAGAAAGAAGAACAGACTAGCACCTAGGCCCCGGCAAGCCAGTGTTGCCGGGGGCTACAAGAGCAAAGATTCACCCACGGCGAACCAGGGTTGCCGGGGGCTGCAGCTTCAGATAAGTTCTTCATCCCTTATCATGCATTCCATTATGGACTTAGGTATGTGAAACCTCGTTCTTTTCCTTAAGCTCATGTGCTCCCATAACTCTAGGACCTAGGGCTCGTTCCTGGGACTAAGTTTGGTCTTAGTCGCAGCAGCGAAAGGATGAAACGAGGAGCATAAGCCCACTTCATCCCTGCCTCCGCCAAAGGCGTGAGAAAGGTCGAGCGAAGTAGGGAGACAGCAAGGCCTGTTGCCGGGCGAGAAAATGTTTTTCTTAAAGATATCAAGGATTTATTCCTTGTCATGGGTTTCACCCACAAACAAATGACCCGGCAAACATCCCTTTTTCATTAAAAATATTCCATTCAGGTATAGTCCGTAGGGAATGAAAAACATGAACAAGGGGATTACAAGTTTAAATTTAACAGATGCCCGAAGGATTACAAACTAAAAAGAGATAAGATGCCCGTAATGCCTTTCTTGTCCCTCTCCTCGGGAGGTAGGTCAAGGAGGCGAGAAGGGCAAAAGGAGCGCCTAGGCGAGCTACGGGTGGCAGAAGACACCAAGAGGACATCTTGGTGGCCTCCCAAAGGCTGGATGGTGATGGCGGCGCCAGAAGCAGAGCTCGAAGACGAGGCGACAGGACGTCAGTACGCGTCGAAGGCGTCTGTGCCCGCGTACTCCGACATGACGACCTTGCCGCCCGCCCTCTTCATCTTCCTCTTCCGCAGCCTCCCTACGCCAGCCGCTAAGGGGACGGCCCCGAGAAGTTCAAGGAGCCGGCGACGCGGATGATGGGGTCACCGGTGCCACTAGGAGCGGCGCCCGACACCTAGCCGGACCCGTCATCCTGCCGCCCACCGCCCTCGTCGTCGCTACCGTTGTCTTCCTCGTCACCCTCGCTCGAGGAGGGATCTTCGTCATCGGAAGAGCTCTCCACGCAGCACCTTGTGCGAGTACCAAAGTGCCCGAAGACCTTGACGGACAGAAGGCCACCCTCCATCAACTTAAAATGGAGAGTGAGACCATCCGTCAAGCTGTGGATACGAGAAAACGTCTTCCATCCCTGACGAAGATACATCACATGAGGAGCAGGGAAGTCAACGCGGACCCGCGTGCCACTGATCCCGCAGCCCCTCATGTGCAGCCGCAGCGACTCCGGCGGATCCAGCTCCATCTCCCGCGCAAATGGGGTCAGGAGACGAAGGCGACGGCGCGGCGGCCGCCGCAACTTGATGAAGAACTCGCAAGGGTCATCCCCAACATGGCCCTCCACTGGAGGAGGGGCTGCTGGCGGGGGCGAGGCCGGCGGGCCGCCCTGTCCTCCTCTTCCCCGAGCGCCCCTGCCTCGCCCACGGCCTTGCCCCCTCCCCCTTCCCCTCGTGGCCGGCTCTGCCACCGTGGGTGCAGGAGAAGGAGGGACGCGTTGTCGAGCGGCGACCCTCGCCGCCACCGTTGAAGGGCCGGGATTTCCTCTCTCCATGGCGAACGGAAGAGAGGAGCAGAAGCTAAAGGAGAAAGAAGATGGAAGAGTGCGGGGCGCCGTCCCTCCCCTCCCGCTCTTTATAAAGGGGTGGGGCTGGGGCTCGACCGCCCCGCTCAGCCAATCAAGACACAGAAGGCGCAGGGAGCCGGGACCGACCCGCCGCCCCAACCAGCGACGGCCCGGTTTCCCGCCTCCACCGTTTGCCACCCCAAGCGCATGGGAGGCACGTGGCAGACGTGCAGAACCAAGGGGACGGGTGAGGCGACCTCTCCCCACCCCGTGATCATGGGGACTGGATGCCTTGAGGACCGCGCCTCGGCCCCATTCAGTAAATGGGCCGCATCTCCACTCCTCCCCCGGGTATCCGGAAGGCGCGAAGCCGCCTCTTTACTGCGACGTGACGCATGCCTGCGAAAACCGCCCCACGCATGCCGCCCATGTCACGCACGCCCCTCCACCCCGTGCCATGCGCGCGGGTCGTGGGAGGCGCAGCGCGCGGAAAATCTTACCACGGTAAAAAACCGTCCCGCCTGCCCGCGCACCATTCTGGGCCTAGCCCAACAAAGCGTCGCGCTTATGTGTGGCCCAGGCACGGGGGCTCCTGTCGGTGTACAAAAAGGGGGGTACACTTTTTGTACCCCTATGATTGTGCACGGGCAGTCTGAGCCACGGTCACCACCACACCAAGCACGGCAAGGGAGGTGAGCCAGGGTAAGACCGAAGCTCGATGGAGACTGAAGCCCAAAGCCAAGACCACAAAGAGCAAAGGGACGAAGTGGATTTCCCCGGCAAGATCCTTGCCGGGGGCGGCTTTAGCAGCCCCGGCAAGACCCTTGCCGCGGCAATTCGCCCGACGCCTACGGAGCGGATCACCCTTGAGTCCACTGCCCCCATGGGGCAACGATTCGGGAGGCATCCCCGTAGTGGCATGCAGATCCTTGTGAAGACATTCAAGATTAGATACACGCTAAGAAGACGACGATCCTTGGTGGGCTCCCAGCCAAGGAAGACCACAAGACCTCCGGCAAGCATCTTGATGGGGATGACAGTAGGCGCCGCGGCAAGACCCTTGCCGGGGCCCCGGCAAGGCCATTGCCGGGGACACCCGTAGGGCCACCATCAGGCCCACGCCAGCTAAGCTTCCACCGCCCCATGCAGCTGCCGACCCAACCAGCTGGGCAGGCACCTGCGTGGCGGCATGCAGATCTTCGTGGAGACCCACCATTGTGCCACCTCAGCTGCCTGCCTGCCTACATGGCATCTCAGGCATCGCTGGCCAGGGCACTTGTCGACACAAGAAGGAGCGGCGACGAACAAGACGGATGTCTCCCCCGTCCCCAATAAAGCAAGGACACCTAAGCTAGGCGCATTAAATGCGCCTTGTCATGTAATGTGAGGGATAACCTCGCATCACTGTACCCTTTCCACCTCTTGTGTGCCACTGTGGCAACCCCTTTTCCCTATAAAAGGAGGCCCAAGGCGACCAGGAGAAGGATTCGGCTTTTTGGAGCTCCTCACGCCCGTAGCTCGCTGAAGAACATAGATATACAATCCACCAAAGTAGAAGTAGGGTTTTACGCATCCTCGCGGCCCGAACCTGGGTAAAGGAACCGTGTGCTGTATGTTTGATTCGCTCTTCTCTCAACTCTGCGCCCTGCAACCGTAGTAGGGATTCTTGTGATCCCATAGGTGTCGTTCCAAATACACCGACACTATGTGTAGCCTTAAGCTTCGAGACGGGCCTTATTCATCAACACAAGGCCGTTTTCATCTTGCTTTTTGTGATAGATCCACTTGGTGCCGATGATATTGTGCTTTCGGGGATCTGGTCGCTTGACGAATTTGCACACATGGTTGAGCTCGAATTGATACAATTCCTCTTGCATAGCTTGAATCCACTCAGCTTCTAGAGGTGTCTCATCAACTTTGGTGGGCTCTACGATAGAGACAAAAGCAAAGTGCCCACAAAAGTTAGATAAGTGTGAAGCTCTTGAGCTTGTGAGGGGACCTGGTGCATTGATGTCGTCGATGATTTTCTCGATCTGCACTTCTTTTGCCACTCGAGGATGAGCTGGTTGACGACTTTGATCTGGCTGAGAATTTTCTTCAGCGGCAGTTTCTTCAGAAGCACCAGAATGATTTTCTTCATTCTCAGGAATAACTTCTTCGGCAGATTCTTTAGTGGGTATGATATCTTCAGTAGCTTCGAACTTAATGGATTCCTCATGAGGTATTTCACCTGTCACGGGAGGCAGGTGCTCTCTTTGCGAGCCATTAGTTTCATCGAACCGCACATCTACAGTCTCAACAATCTTGTGAAGATAATTGATGAAGATTTTGTAGGTGTGCGAGTCCTTTCCGTAACCAAGCATAAAATCTTCATGCGCTTTCGGTGCAAATTTGGAATTGTGATGAGGATCTCTAACCCAGCATTTAGCACCAAAACTTTGAGATAACTCACCTTGGGTTTCTTGTAAGTGAGGAGTTCGTATAAGGTTTTCTTGAGGATTTTGTGGAGATATACCCTGTTGATGATGTGGGACGCAGTGTTGATAGCCTCAGGCCAGAAATGGAGAGGCGTCTTGTATTCATCAGGCATAGTGTGAGCCATCTCAACAAGAGTCATGTTCTTGCGCTCCACAACGCCGTTTTGCTGAGGAGTGTAAGGGGCTGATAGCTCATGAGTAATACCAAGTTCATCAAGATAGTCATCAAGACCAGTGTTCTTGAACTCGGTCCCATTGTCACTCCGGATATGCTTGATATTCACACCGAAATTCGTCGAGGCCCTTGAGGAAAATCGCTTGAAGATTTCCTGCACTTCATGCTTAAATGTGATGATATGCACCCATGTATAACAAGAATAGTCATCAACAATGACAAAGCCATAAAGAGATGCTGCATTTGTGAATGCAGAGTAATGTGTAGGGCCGAAGAGGTCCATGTGAAGCAATTCAAAAGGACGAGTGGTAGTCATGATAGTCTTCGAGGGATGCTTGGATTTGTTCATCTTTCCAGCTTCGCAAGCCACACAAAAATGTTCTTTGAGGAATTTGACACCCTCAATTCCAAGTATGTGCTTCTTCTTCACAAGTGTGTGCAAGTTCATCATGCTAGCATGACCGAGTCGTCGATGCCATAGCCATCCTCCTGAAGCTTTTGCAAGTAGACATGTGGCAGGTTGTGGTCCTGTAGAGAAATCAACAATATACAAGTCTCCTCTCCTAAAGCCTTCGAAGACTTTGGATCTGTCGGATTCCATGATAACAACACAGCTATATTTGCCAAAGACAACAAGCATATCGAGATCACAAAGCATTGAGACAGACATTGAATCCAAGAGACTCGACAAGCATGACTTTGTCCATGTTGTCGATCCTTTGAGATTGCAACCTTACATAGACCTAATACCTTGCTTTTTCCTTTGTCAGCGTAGGTTATATGCTTCAGGTGAGATGGAGATAAAGCAGAGTCCATCAGTAGGTTCTTATCACCGATCATGTGATTCGTACATCCACTATCGAGGACCCACTCAGTAGCTTTGAGAGAGTCATCATGTAGAAGAATTTGTGCATCTTACAACACATATGCTTCATAGTGAAGAATATGACATCAATTTCATCAGAATGAATTTCATCAATAAGAGCAATAAATGAAAAATGAGGACGTGAGAAATGAATGAATAAGTTCTACATGTTTAGCTTGCGTCCTTTCAAGCACTCTCAGGTCTCCAGCAAATTCTTCAGATGTTTTAAGTTCGTCAGGAGACCTGACCCTGCATAAGAGATTAGTTCTTTTTCTTCACCACCCACATCTGGAGGGGTGGCAAAGAGTTCATTATTCTACGAGCACCAATTGAGAATGGTGGCATTGAAGCCAGTGCATTTCGTTTCACAGGTGAGGGGTTAGAGTATGAATATGAGTAAGTAGAGAAAATCTTCGAGGATTTATGAACATAATGATTTGAAGAATAATGCACATATTCATAATCCTTATTCTTGCCCTGCAAAACAGAAACATTAGAACGATAATGATCATATGAGGAATATGATCCACTTGAGGAATTTGGTCCATATGAGGACTTGGATCCATATGAAGATTTTGATCCATATGAAGAAATCGATCTGGGGTTCCTGTTCTTCATAGGTGGTGTCATGAGGACATTCACCTGAAGATTTTCAAGGTGCCTCTTGGGGACCCAGATTTTCTTCATAGGGGGGCCATTCCTGCAGTTACTTCCAACATACCTAGCAAATACTTCACCATTCTGATTTTTGAACCATTTATAATTGGAGTCAAATGACTCATCAGAAGAATGTGAAGATTCACAAGTAAAGCCAGATACGGTTGATGGATCTACTGGAGGTCCTTTTGCAGAAACCCATGAGGTTTTGGGATACTCCTCATGTTTCCAGTAGGTCCCATCAACATTGAGTTTCCTCTCAAAAGCAATACCCTCTTTCCTAGGGTTCCTGTTCAGAATCTGCTTTTTAAGCACGTCACAAAGAGTCTGAAGACCTTTGAGGCTTTTGTACATGCATGTCACATACAATTCCTTCAACCCTGCATTCTCGTCAGTAGCATCGGTGTTATCCTCCACTGAGGAAATTGTCACCGCCGAAATAGTTAAAGAATTTGCAGCAATAGAAGCATTTGAACTTTCAGGTCAAGAATTAGTAGTTTCATGTTCAATGCATTTCAGACATGGTGGAATGAATTCTTCCTGAGCATAAAGGATCTGTTGAGAAAGTAATGAATCGTTCTCCTTCTGAAGATCTTCATAACTCACCCCTAAGCTTTTCAAGATCTTGCTTTCTTTGAAGAAATTCATAAGAAAGTTGCTCATGGTCAGTTAGGAAAGTGTTATGAAGATCCTGAAGGTTATCAAACTTGGACTGGAGTCTCTGAAGATTGTCAGTCAAGATTTTAGATCGATCCAATTCCTCACCCAACATGTCATCACTTCTTTCTAGCAGATTTTGAACCATGTCAAAAGATTTTTGTTGTTTTATGGCAATCTTAGCAAGATTGGAATATCTAGGTTTGAGGTTTTCATCAGATTCATCTTCACTAGAATCATAGGAGGGACGATTGAGTACCTTGGCACCTTTTGCCATGAAGCAATATGTGGGAGCGTAGTCATCATTGTCGTCATCAGCAGTGTTGGGGAAGTCATTTTCCTTAGTGTTGAAAATGGACTTGCTGACAAATGCGGTGGCGAGAGCTAGGCTAGCCACACCAGAGTCTGATTCCTCATATTCCTCCTCTTCTACATTTTCCACAAATTCAGCTGAGTATATTTCCTTGCCAATGAATGCCCGAGCTTTCTTGGAGCTCCTCTTCTTGTGGGAGGAAGACTTTGAGGATTTTGATGATGAGGACTTTAAAGATTTTTTATTTTTCTTCGAGTCGTCTGAGTTGTAATATTTGTATTTCTTCTTCTTCGATTCCTTTGCCCACTGAGGACAATCAGTGATGAAGTGACCAGGTTTCTTACATTTATGGCAAGTCCTCTTCTTGGAATCGCGAGATGAGGAATCGGATCTCACGTCATCACCTCTTGAAGATCTTCCAAAGCACCACGTCTTGAGAACTTCTGAAATTTCCTCACGAGCATTGCTAGCTCCTAGCTTAGTTCTTCAGGATCACCAAGGCTGCTATCAGAATCTTCACCTTCAGATGAGGAAACTGCCTTGGCCTTCCGTGCACGTGATCCACCAAAGCTTGGACCGTAGAGATCTCTCTTTTCAGCTTGTTGGAACTCATGACTGTTCAACCTCACAAGGATATCAGCGGGATCAAGTGACTTGTAGTCTCCACGCTCTTGAATCATCAGTGCCAGAGTGTCGGATGAGGAATCAAATGATCTCAGCACTTTCTTCACCACTTCGTGGTTAGTGATGTCAGTAGCACCAAGTGCTTGAAGCTCATTTGAGATGTCAGTGAGGCAATCAAAGGTTTGCTAAACATTTTTGTTGTCGAGTATTTTGAAGCGGTTGAAGAGGTTGCAAAGAACATTGATACGTCCATTTTGCATCATGCTTTTTTGTTGATATTTATTGCATTATGGGGTGTTATTACACTTTATGTCACAATACGTATGCCTTTTCTCTCTTATTTTACAAGGTTTACATGAAGATGGAGAATGCCGGCAGCTGGAATTCTGGGCTGGAAAAGAAGCAAACTCTGGAAACCTATTCTGCACAACTCAAAAAGCTCAGAAACTTCACAGGACACTGTTTTAGAAAATATAAAAAATATCTGGTGAAAGAAGATCACCAGGGGGGCCACCACATGTCCACGAGGGTGGGGGGCACCCCCCTACCTCGTGGGCC
>LR738711.1:279328206-279355491 GCA_902687465.1 Secale cereale | reverse complement strand
CCATATTCTCCTATATGAGGTGTTTTGACCTGGAAAAAATCATAAGGAGGCTTTCGGGACCAGCCGCCGCCGTCTGGAGGCGGAACCTTGGCAAAAACCAATCTAGGGCTCCGGTAGAGCTGTTCTGCCGGGGATACTTCCCTTCGGGAGGGGGAAATTGTCACCGTCGTCATCACCAACAACTCTCCCATCTTGGAGAGGGCTATCTTCATCAACATCTTCACCAGCACCATCTCCTCTCAAACCTTAGTTCATCTCTTGTATCCAATCTTTGTACCCAAACCTCAGATTGGTACCTGTGGGTTGCTAGTAGTGTTGATTACTCCTTGTAGTTGATGCTAGTTGGTTTATTTGGTGGAAGATCATATGTTCAGATCCATTATGCATATTAATACCCCTCTAATCATGAACAATATTATGTCTTGTGAGTAGTTACTTTGGTTCCTGAGGACATGGGAGAAGTCTTGCTATAAGTAGTCATGTGAATTTGGTATTCGTTCGATATTTTGATGAGATGTATGTTGTCTCTCCTCTAGTGGTGTCATGTGAACGTCGACTACATGACACTTCACCATTATTTGGTCCTAGAGGAAGGCATTGGGAAGTAATAAGTAGATGATGGGTTGCTAGAGTGACAGAAGCTTAAACCCTAGTTTATGTGTTGCTTCGTAAGGGGCTGATTTGGATCCACTTGTTTCATGCTATGGTTAGGTTTACCTTAATACTTCTTTTGTAGTTGCGGATGCTTGCATTACAGGTTAATCATAAGTGGGAGGCTTGTCCAAGTAAGGACAGCACCCAAGCACCGGTCCACCCACATACCAAATTATCAAAGTGCCGAACGCGAATCAGATGATCGTGATGAAAACTAGCTTGACAATAATTCCCATCTCTCCTCGGGAGCGCTTTCCTTCATATAAGAGTTTGTTCAGGCTTGTCCTTTGCTACAAAAAGGATTGGGCCACCTTGCTGCACCTTATTTACTTTTACCTTTTGTCACTTGCTACCAATTACCTTATCGCAAAACTATTTGTTACCTATAATTTCAGTGCTTGCAGAAAATACCTTACGGAAAACTGCCTATCATTTCCTTCTGCTCCTCGTTGGGTTCGACACTCTTACTTATCGAAAGGACTACGATAGATACCCTACACTTGTGGGTCATCAAGACTCTTTTCTGGCGCCGTTTCCGGGGAGTGAAGCGCCTTTGGTAAGTGGAATTTGGTAAGGAAAAATTTATATAGTGTGCTGAAATTTATTGTCACTTGTTACTATGGCTCATAATCCTTTGAGGGGCTTGTTCGGGGTATCTTCACCCCGACCAGAAGAGCAAAGAGTTGCACCTCAACCTACTACACCTATTGAAAATGTTTTCTTTGAAATTCCTTCAGGTATGATAGAGAAACTGCTTGATAATCCCTTTACAGGAGACGGAACACTGCATCCCGATTTACACCTAATCTATGTGGATGAAGTTTGTGGATTATTTAAGCTTGCAGGTATGCCCGAGGATGTTATCAAGAAGAAGGTCGTCCCTTTATCTTTGAAGGGAGATGCATTGACATGGTTTAGGCTATGTGATGATATTGGATCATGGAACTATAATCGTCTGAAGTTGGAATTTCATCAGAAGTTCTACCATATGCACCAGGTTCATCATGATCATAATTATATTTATAATTTTTGGCCTCGCGAGCGAGAAAGCATCGCTGAAGCTTGGAGGAGGCTTAATTCAATGTTATATTCATGCCCCAATCATGAGCTCTCAAGAGAAATGATCATTCAAAAAAATTATGCTCGGCTTTCTCTCAGTAATCGCTCCATGCTCGGTACTTCTTGTTCTGGTTCTTTTATGATGAAGAATGTTGAATTCAAATGGGATTTATTGGAAAGAATTAAATGCAACTCTAAAGATTGGGCTCTCGACGAAGGTAAGGAGTCAGGTATGACCCCTAAGTTTGATTGTGTTAAAGCATTAATGGATACCGATGTTTTCCGTGAGTTTAGCACTAAATATGGACTTGTCTCTGAGATAGTAGCTTCTTTCTATGAATCATTTGCTACTCATGTTGATCTTCCCAAGGAGAAGTGCTTAAAATACCATCCTCCCATTGAAGTAAAAGTAGTTGAACCTGTTAAAGTTGAAGAAAAGACTATCACTTATAATGTTGATCCTATTGTTCCTACTGCTTATATTGAGAAACCACCTTTCCTTGTTAGGATAAAGGATCATGCTAAAGCTTCAACTGTAGTTCGTAAGAGTAATACTAGAACACCTACACCCCCTGAGCAAATTAAAGTTGAACCTAGTGTTGTTATGGTTAAAGATCTCTTGGTAGAAGATTTAGATGGACATGTTATTTACCTCTAGGAGGAATTTGCTAGAATAGCCAAACCCGATGCTAGGAATAAACATAGACCTGTTGTAGGCTTGCCTGTTATCTCTGTTCAAATAGGAGATCATTGCTATCATGGTTTATGTGATGTGGGTGCTAGTGCGAGTGTAATACATATATCATTATATGATGAAATTATGCACGATCTTGCACCTGTTGAGCTAGAAGGTATAGCTGTTACTATTAAGCTTGCTAATAGAGACACTATCTCACCAATTGGGATTCTTAGAGATGTTGAAGTCTTCTGTGGGAAAGTTAAACACCCTGCTGATTTTCTTGTTCTTGGTTCCCCACAAGATGACTTTTGTCCCATTATATTTGGCAGACCCTTCGTGAATACTGTTAATGCTAAGATAGTCTGCGTGAAAGATATTGTTACTGTTGGTTTAGGGGATATGTCTCATGATTTTAACTTTGCTAAATTTCTTAGACAACCCCTTGATAAATAAGTACGTAGTAAGGATGAAATTATTGGTCTTGCTTCTATTGTTGTGCCTCCTAATGATCCTTTAGAACAATATTTGCTAGATCATGAAAATGATATGCATATGAATGAAAGAAGGGAAATAGATGAAATATTCTTTAATCAGGGACCTGTATTGAAAAACAACTTGCATGTTGAAATCCTAGGGGATCCTCCTCCACCCAAGGGTGATCCCGTGTTTGAACTTAAACCTTTACCTGATAATCTTAAATATGTTTATCTTGATGAAAAGAAGATATATCATGTTATTATTAGTGCTAACCTTTCAGAGCAGGAAGAAGAAAAATTATTAAAAACTCTGAAGAAGCACCGTGCTGCTATTGGATATACTCTGGATGATCTTAAGGGCATTAGTCCCACTTTATGCCAACACAAGATAAAATTGGAAGAAAACGCTAAACCGGTTATTGATCATCAACAACGGTTAAATTCTAATATGAAAGAAGTGGTAAGGAAGGAAATTCTAAAGCTTCTAGAGGCAGGTATTATCTATCCAGTTGCTGATAGCCAGTGGGTAAGTCATGTCCATTGTGTCCCTAAGAAGGGAGGTATGACTGTTTTTCCTAACAATAAATATGAATTGATCTTGCAAAGAATAGTTATAGGTTATAGGATGGTAATTGATTTCCACAAATTAAATAAAGCTACTAAGAAAGATCATTACCCCTTGCCTTTCATTGATCAAATGCTAAAAAGGTTATCCAAACATACTCACTTTTGCTTTCTAGATGGTTATTCTGGTTTCTCTCAAATACCTGTGTCAAAAGGGGATCAAGAAAAGACCACTTTTACTTGTCCTTTTGATACCTTTGCTTATAGACGTATGCCTTTTGGTTTATGTAATGCACCTGCTACCTTTCAAAGATGCATGATGGCTATATTCTCTGATTTTTGTGAAAAGATTGTTGAGGTTTTCATGGATGGTTTTTCCGTTTACGGAACTTCTTTTGATGACTACTTAAGCAACCTTGATCGAGTTTTGTAGAGATGTGAAGACACTAATCTTGTCTTGAATTGGGAAAAGTGCCACTTTATGGTTAATGAAGGCATTGTCCTGGGACATAAAATTTCTGAAAGAGGTATTGAAGTTGACAAGACTAAAGTTGATGCTATTGAAAAGATGTGGTGCCCTAAGGACATCAAAGGTATACGAAGTTTCCTTGGTCATGCCGGGTTTTATAGGAGGTTCATAAAGGACTTCTCCAAAATCTCCAGGCCTCTAACTAATCTATTACAAAAAGATATTCATTTTGTCTTTGATGATGATTGTCTAGAAGCATTTGAAATACTTAAGTAAGCATTGATCTCTGCACCTATTGTCCAGCCTCCTGACTGGAATTTACCCATTGAGATTATGTGCGATACTAGTGACTATGATGTAGGTGCTGTTTTAGGGCAAAGAGTTGATAAGAAATTGAATGTTATCCAATATGCTAGTAAAACTCTAGACAGTGCCCACAGAAATTATGCTACTACTGAGAAAGAATTTTTAGCAGTTGTATTTGCTTGTGACAAGTTTAGAACTTATATTGTTGATTCTAAAGTAACTATTTACACTGATCATGCTGCTATCAAATACCTTATGGAAAAGAAAGATGCTAAACCTAGACTTATTAAATGGGTTCTCTTGCTGCAAGAGTTTGACTTGGATATTACTGATAGAAAGGGACGTGAGAATCCAGTTGCAGATAACTTGTCTAGGCTAGAGAATATACTTGACGACCCACAACCTATTGATGGTAGCTTTCCTGATGAACAATTAGCTGTCATAAATACTTCTCGTACCGCTCCATGGTATGCTGATTATGCTAATTATATTGTTGCTAAGTTTATACCTCCTAGCTTCACATACCAACAAAAGAAAAAAATTCGTCTATGATT
This sequence comes from Secale cereale, assembly GCA_902687465.1. Taxonomy (NCBI): domain Eukaryota; kingdom Viridiplantae; phylum Streptophyta; class Magnoliopsida; order Poales; family Poaceae; genus Secale; species Secale cereale. Next base: position 279,350,730 of record LR738711.1, on the reverse strand, counting down.
AGAGACATTACTTCTGGGATGACCCACATCTTTATAAACAAGGAGTAGATGGTATTATTAGGCGTTGTGTACCTGAGCATGAACAAGAACATATCCTGCGCTAGTGCCACTCTGAAGCTCATGGAGGACACCATGCTGGAGATAGAACTGCACATAAGGTATTACAATCTGGTTTTTATTGGCCTACTCTCTTCAAGGATGCCCGTAAGTTTGTCTTATCTTGTGATGAATGTCAAAGAATTGGTAATATTAGTAGACGTCAAGAAATGCCTATGAATTATTCACGTGTTATTGAACCATTTGATGTTTGGGGCTTTGATTATATGGGACTGTTTCCTGCCTCTAATGGGTATACACATATTTTAGTTGTTGTTGATTACGTTACTAAGTGGGTAGAAGCTATTCCAACTAGTAGTGCTGATCACAACACCTCTATTAAGATGCTTAAAGAAGTTATTTTTCCGAGGTTTAGAGTCCCTAGATATCTAATGACTGATGGTGGTTCACACTTTATTCATGGTGCTTTCCGTAAAATGCTTGCTAAGTATGATGTAAATCATAGAATTGCATCCCCTTATCACCCACAGACTAGTGGTCAAGTAGAACTAAGTCAAAGAGAGTTGAAATTAATTTTGCAAAAGACAGTTAATAGGTCTAGAAAGAATTGGTCCAAGAAACTTGATGATGCATTATGGGCCTATAGAACTGCATACAAAAATCCTATGGGTATGTCTCCATATAAGATGGTTTATGGAAAGGCTTGTCACTTACCTCTTGAGCTAGAACATAAGGCATATTGGGCTATTAAAGAGCTCAACTATGATTTCAAACTTGTCGGTGAGAAGAGCTTATTGACATTAGCTCTCTTGATGAATGGAGGACCCAGGCCTATGAGAATGCCAAGTTGTTTAAAGAAAAGATTAAGAGATGGCATGACAAAAGGTACAAAAGCGTGAGTTTAACGTAGGTGATTATGTATTGCTAGACAACTCTCGTTTAAGATTTTTTGCAGGAAAACTTCTCTCTAAGTGGGAAGGACCTTACGTTATCGAGGAGGTCTATCGTTTCGGTCCCATAAAAATCAACAATTTCGAAGGCACAAATCCGAAGGTGGTGAATGGTCAAAGAATCAAACATTATATCTCAGGTAACCCCATTAATGGTGAAACCAATGTTATTGAAACCGTAACCCCGAAGGAATACATAAGGGACACTTTCCACAATGATTCAGACCCCGAAAAGGAAGAGGTATGTGGTACGGTAAGTAAACCGACTCCAAAACAGTTCTAATGGCATTTTTTCTCCGTTTTGGAATATTTATAAAAATAGAAAATTAAGTGGCAGTCCGGAAGAGACACGAGCCGTCCACGAGGGTGGGCGCGCCCCCTGCCTCGTGGGCACCTCATGTGCCCCCCGGACTCTGATATCTTGTATGTTACTCCTTTTGGTCGGTAAAAATGCATTATATATACTCTCGAAGGTTTTGACCTCTGTATCACGCAAAAATCCTCTGTTTTCGTTTTGAGCTGCTGTTTTTGACAGATCTAGATCATCATGGCGTCATCCAACACCCCCAAGGACAAGTTCTTCGAGAAGGTCATCAACCCCAACCTTGCGGAGGTGCTGCATCACCCTCAAACCATGGAGTTACATGAGGGGGTGCTGCACATCCGTGATGTTGAGGGGCCAAGGAGGCCCGGAAGCGTGGAGACAAGACTCGAAGCAATGGAGCAGCAAGTTTTCAAGTGCCAAGGTATGGTGGAACAAGGTCTCAACGCCAACCACATGATGATCTCGGAGCTCGCCAACAACCTCAAGCTGGACTCAAGGATCTTTGGGGAAGCTATCTCCAATCTTCAAGAGAAAATCGAACACCTCCAAGCCCAGATCTATGACCTGCAAAACCAAAACTGTGAGTATGAATATAGATTCAAGAATATGAGTTTGGCTGCAGATTTAAGTATCCCAGAGACTCGATCATCCTTCTACGATGGTGAGCCCATGCCTTGGAAGGTGGACAACAAGCCTACATCAGCAACAACTCCATCATCACCACCCCCGAAAAAGGAGACATAATCATATGGGTATGGGCACTCCCCTTGGCAACTGCCAAGCTTGGGGGAGTGACCCCGGTATCGTATCACCATCACTCCTATCTTTACCGTTTTCCTTAGCTCGATCCTTTTGGTAGTATCTTGATCTAGTAGAATAAAGTTACAATGATCTAGCTGTGAGCTTTTGCTTTATGATGTTTACCCTTTGTAATCAAGTCCGTGAGCTTTATAATAAAGATTACTATTGAGTCAAGGGCTTGATTTCCTCACTTTGGTCGTGATAAAAAGAAAGAAAATATAAAAAGTATCAAAGAGATCATATTGATCTTATGGAGGTAATGACTTCACATATAAAGGGTATGATGAATAGAAGTTGTTGAGAGTTGACAAACACAATTTTGGTCATCGTTGCAATTAATAGGAAGTAATAAAGAAAGAGAGGTTTCACATACAAATATACTATCTTGGACATCTTTTATGATTGTGATCACTCATTAAAATATGACATGCTAAAGAGTTGATGTTGGACAAGGAAGACAACATAATGGGTTATGTTTTCTTATATCTGAAATAAAGTATATTGTCATGGATCATCCAACATGTTGAGCTTGCCTTTCCCCCTCATGCTAGCCAAAACTCCTTGCACCAAGTAGAGATACTACTTGTGCTTCCATACATCCTTAAACCCAGTTTTGCCATGAGAGTCCACCATACCTACCTATGGATTGAGTAAGATCCTTCCAAGTAAGTTGTCATGTTGCAAACTCGCTAAAATATGTATGATTTATTAGTATGGAGGAAATAAGCTTTATACGATCTTGTGATATGGAAGTAATAAAAGCGATGGACTGCATAATAAAGGTCCTTATCACAAGTGGCAATATAAATTGACGTTCTTTTGTGCTAAGACTTTGTGCATCCAACCATGAAAACACATGACAACCTCTGCTTCCCTCTGCAAAGGGCCTATCTTTTATCTTTGCCTTATAAGAGTCAAGGTGGAAATCACCTTTCCTTTTACATTTTATCCTTTGGCAAGCACAGTGTGTTGGAAAGATCCTGACAAATATACCCACTTGGATGTAAGTTTTCATGGTCTATTACTGTTGACATTACCCTTGAGGTAAAAGGTTGGGAGGCAACACCATAAGCACCTATCTTTCTCTGTGTCCGATTAAAACTCCATAACCATAAGTATTGTGTGAGTGTGAGCAATTGTGAAAGACAATATGATAGTTGAGTATGTAGGCTTGCTGAAAAGCTCTTATGTTAACTCTTTCCGATGTTACGATAAATTGCCATTGCTTCAATGACCGAGATCATAGTTTGTTGGTTTTCAATGAAGTTTATGATTCATGCTCGATATTGTGAATGAATTGTTACTTAGCATAAGAATCATATGACAATATATATATATATATATATATATATATATATATATATATATATATATATATATATATATATATATATATTGCTGTTATGAGAATGATCATGATGCCCTCATGTATGTATTTTGTTTTTATCGACACCTCTATCTCTAAACATGTGGACATATTTTTCGATATCGGCTTTCGCTTGAGGACAAGCGAGGTCTAAGCTTGGGGGAGTTGATACGTCCATTTTGCATCATGCTTTTTTGTTGATATTTATTGCATTATGGGCTGTTATTACACTTTATGTCACAATACTTATGCCTTTTCTCTCTTATTTTACAAGGTTTACATGAAGAGGGAGAATGCCGGCAGCTGGAATTCTGGGCTGGAAAAGAAGCAAACTCTGGAAACCTATTCTGCACAACTCAAAAAGCTCTGAAACTTCACAGGACACCGTTTCAGAAAATATAAAAAATATCTGGCAAAAGAAGATCACTAGGGGGGCCACCACCTGTCCACGAGGGTGGGGGGCGCCCCCTGCCTCGTGGGCCCCCCGATGGACCCCTGATGCCCATATTCTCCTATATCAGGTGTTTTGATCTGGCAAAAATTATAAGGAGGCTTTCGGGACCAGACGCCGCCGTCTGGAGGCGGAACCTTGGCAAAAACCAATCTAGGGCTCCGGCAGAGCTATTCTGCCGGGGATACTTCCCTTCGGGAGGGGGAAATCGTCACCGTCGTCATCACCAACAACTCTCCCATCTTGGGGAGGGCTATCTTCATCAACATCTTCACCAGCACCATCTCCTCTCAAACCTTAGTTCATCTCTTGTATCCAATCTTTGTACCCAAACCTCAGATTGGTACCTGTGGGTTGCTAGTAGTGTTGATTACTCCTTGTAGTTGATGCTAGTAGGTTTATTTGGTGGAAGATCATATGTTCAGATCCATTATGCATATTAATACCCCCTCTGATCATGAACAATATTATGTCTTGTGAGTAGTTACTTTGGTTCCTAAGGACATGGGAGAAGTCTTGCTATAAGTAGTCATGTGAATTTGGTATTCGTTCGATATTTTGATGAGATGTATGTTGTCTCTCCTCTAGTGGTGTCATGTGAACGTCGACTACATGACACTTCACCATTATTTGGGCCTAGAGGAAGGCATTGGGAAGTAATAAGTAGATGATGGTTTGCTAGAGTGACAGAAGCTTAAACCCTAGTTTATGCGTTGCTTCGTAAGGGGCTGATTTGGATCCACTTGTTTCATGCTATGGTTAGGTTTACCTTAATACTTCTTTTGTAGTAGCGGATGCTTGCATTACAGGTTAATCATAAGCCGGAGGCTTCCAAGTAAGGATAGTGTCAGGGATATTACTAGCAGGTATAAACCGGCCAGGAAGATCCGGATTACACTAACATAGTTGTATTATCATAAGCCCAGTAGAATATGAACCAGAAGTTACGGCCCATAGAGGCTTAGGGCCCATGTGTAAAGCTTACGGTTTATAAACTGTCATATCATGTAACTTGAGGTGTAAGATAGAAAGAGTAGAGACCGAGGCGGACACGATTATGAACCGGCCTCGGAACTCTATAAACCGGACCGGGCGTCGCCTCCTATATAAAGGGACGACCCGGTGACGGTTCAAGGACAAGCAACAATAGCGCGAGACACAGGCAAGCAATCTGCTCCCTGTTCATCGACGCACAAGCAATACCAAACCAAATTAGACGTAGGCTTTTACCTTCACCGAAGGGGCCAAACTAGTATAAACCTTCTGAGTCCTTTGTGTGCTTTTAACCCCTTCAAGCTTACCCACGCGATGGCCTCACACCTAAGTCCTCTAAACCGGACATCTGCCATGCTAATTCCACGACAGTTGGCGCCCACCGTGGGGCTATCGCACGATGGTTTCGAGTTCTTGAAGGGCAGCTTTGAAGGACTCAAGGATTACGTGGTTGGCTGGATGACCAAGAGTCACCGCGGCCGGATCTACATCGACGACGCAGGCTGGGGCCCCGAGGCCAATTCGATCGAATACGGGTACCGGGTCCCCTTCGGCGGCATCCACGTCTTCATTGGCAAGATTGGTGAACCGGGACCTGAGCCAGACATCTTCCCCAACATCATCGAGCCAGCTCAGCGTGCGATATCGGCCCGGATTCAGCCCGCCGTGAAGCGTGTCTTCGTTGGAGCAATACATGGAGTCCAAGCCGAGGACGGATTGGATTCTGGTGGCGAGACAGTTGTCTACTTTGACGATGAATCTTCTTCCGGAGAGACCGAATCTTTGTATCTGTTGCAGGACGGCCGATCCGAGGGGTATCCGATGGTGATAGTATTCCGGACCCCTTTGATCCGCCAAACCGGGTGGCTGTCTTCATGGCCGGATCACAGTCTATGCAGCAGCCCTCGGTGACGGGGGCGTTCACCTCAGAGGTAGCTGGTGTTGGGGCGGGCAGCCAGACCCCATCACCTTCTGACATTCTATCCATCTTTGTTGAGGAGTTGACGGCGCGTGTAACAGCAGAAGTAGCCCCTGCCACAAGGCGCAACATGATGCGGAGATCCTTCAACTGAAGGGCCGGATTGAGTAGGCTAAACGGGATCTGGATGCAGAGAAAGTCAGGATGGCCACGAGGCAAGCAGAACTAGACTCCCAAGCTTTCCGGCTCAGGGTGGATCAGACCTCGGCGCAGGAAGTAATGCACCGAAGATAGCAAACTCGTCTACCGCCGGTTTACCACGCGAGGAATCTCTTTGGCACACCGGGAGCGGGAGCCAGTAATTACGCAGAGGTGAACAGGGGCGGGGGCCCGGGGGCTGGCGAGCCGGTTCAGCCACCGGCCTCAGAGCGAAACCACCAAGTTGTGCCAACGCCACACATCCCCACCCCTCCCGGCCATTATTCTAACCCGTTGGACAACATTGTCGCCGCCGCTTCATGACTGATCGCTTTACCTATTGAGGGGACATCCCCCATGGCGATGGAAGCGCGCCGGGCTAAGGAGTTGCTGGACACGGCGCTGACACAGCAGCAGGCGTACTCTTACAGCAGGGAGAGGATTCATTCGACCCCCCGCCAAAGCCGGAGCTACACTAGGCACTGGGATGAACCGGCCGTGTCTAGTAGCGAGCGGAGACGTCGCCGTCACAGGCAGGATAACCCGGCAGGAGCAGAAGCACATGCCCAAGAGGCGGTAAACCGGGCCAGACATACCGCCCGCGCGGACACCCGTCAAACGACGCCGGTTCACCCAACCATGGCAGAAACAGGAGTCACGGCGAGTTCCTTTGGAGTACAGTGTCTCGTTCCCGCTTTACGAAGCGTAAAATTACCCAAGGACTTCAAAGGTCCACGCAAGGTGCCCAAATATATGGCAGACTTGGCTCCAGAGGCGTGGGTTGAGAGCAATGAGATGGCTATGGAGATGCTAGATGTGGATGAAGAAGCATGCGCCAAGTATTTCACCATGATGCTTGAGGGTACAGCCCGGACATGGTTAAAGGGCCTACCACCTAACTCCATCGGATCATGGGGTGAGCTGCGTCGCCAGTTTATCAAAAATTTCAAAGACACGTGCAAGCAGCCGATGTCAGTGGTAGATCTAGCGGCATGTGTTCAAGGAGAGCAAGAACCCACGAGTGCCTGGGTACGGCGAGTATCAGAAATCCTGCATTCTTCCAATAGCATCAATCCTAGTATGGCGATAGTGACATTGGAAAACAATTGCCGGTTTGAGTCTCTGAAGCTAAAGTTGGGACGGCTCAAGCGGGATTTTAATGACATGGGGACACTCATCAGCGCTCTGGTGAAATATGGGGATTCTAATAAAACTAAGTACCCAGAGGCAGATAGAGACAAGTCCGGGAAAGCAAACAAGGCCGGTAAACCGGCGCCAGCTAATCCGGCAGGAACGAGTTACAATGGTAAGCGAAAGGCAGAGGGTGGTTCTGACTTTGTGGCCAATACCAGCGTTCAGGGAAACGGGCAGCGCCGCAAAGGTAAACCGCCTCCTCGTGGTGAAGGGCAATTCCTCAGTTTGGAACAACAGTTGGACGCGCCTTGCCCTAAACACAGCAAAGAGGGAAACCCGTCTAAACATTCATGGAGGGAATGCCGGATCATGATAGAGGCCATGAGACAAGCCAAATATAAACACGGACCCCTGGGCGGCGGCTCGAGTTCCGGTTTTCAGGGTCCGGGTTACCAGGGTAATGGTTCCGGATCAGAATATCACGGGGGTAACAACAACTATCCCGGCAACAACAGCAACGGTCAGCATCAACAGAACCAACAGCATGGTCAGGGTAGTTACAATAACCAAGGCAATCAGTAGCATCAACAGCAGCAGCAACCCGGATATCAGAGTAATCCGAAGGAGCTAAGCAGTGGATAGTATCATGTTTTCACCACGAGTTTGTGCAAATGAGATCAAAAGGTTCTGAAATGAGCAGTGCACGTAGTCGTATAATAGCAGATATCATCTTCAGGTAGTGGCTGGAAATCAGGAATGCGCCAATCAATCTTGGAGAGTGCACGAAAGTACATTTCCTCATTAATCAGATCGGACGGATCGATATCTGGAGCGAAAGTTTGGTCACGCACTGGCGGGATCAGATTCTCGGTGTCATAAACCAGCTGCTCCACCCGTTCATTTTCTAAGTCATAGGCCGGATGATACCTGGTCAGATCCGCTTCATCGGCAAGTTTGCTGGCGAGTGGGCGCATCTCTTTGGTTAAGGCACGGAGGTCTTTGGCAGAGAAGGTGGATCCATCCTCTTTATTACTGGGATATCCGTTCATAGCCTCCTCCGGCTCAAAGTCCGGAACCCATGCCTTGGCCCGGGTCAGTGCTATAAGAGAGCCAGCATGTGCAGCAGATTTCTTCACTTCCACCAGGCGCACAGGCAGGACAGATAGCTTCTCCAAAGTACCTTGGATAGTAGTTGGGGCCGGTTTCTGATGGGACATTGCACTTATAACCCTTTGAGCGCCGGAATACAGCTGCTCCACCAGGGTATAAGAGGCCTTGAGCTTCTTCCAGACATCATCTCCAAGATGAGTTATGCATCGCCCTAAATATGTTTGTCAAAGTTAAACCGGAGTGGATCAAGGATTGCAAAGATGAAAAGCATATACAATTGAGTGCTCACCAAAGATAGCAGAGGTCATAAGTTCTATTTGCTGCCTTAAACCGGTCAACTCCTGCGTAACCGGATTAAGGGCAGCTTCAGCATCCTTTGCTCTTTTCTCAAGAGCATTTCTCTGCACCTCCTAGGAGGATCGCTCCGTTTCAAAGTCCTTTTTCAATTTTTCCATGTTAGTTAAGTTCAGCGCAAGCTCTTCCTTGGCTTTGGCAGAAGCAGTTTCAGTAACAGCCAATCTATTCCGGAGTTCAACTACCTCTGCAGCCCTCCGGGTCAAGTCAGCCTACAAGGAAATCAAATGGATTAGAAAGACAAATCAGTCAAGTCTCAAGCATATAAACAAATTATCCACTTGACACTTGGGGGCTAATGTGTTGTTGAAGTACCAAAAGAGAATTTTAGACAAGTCTCAAGCATATAAACAAGTTATCCACTTGACACTTGGGGGCTAATGTAAGTTCATTTTCCGATACACTGGAAGTCCCGGTTCATCTACAACGAAGCTAAACCGACACTTGGGGGCTACTATGGCCTGAAGACAGGATTACAAAAAACACAAAACAGAGACAAGTAAAGGAAATTACCTCGTACTTATCCTTCATCATGTTAACCAACCCGGATTCATAATCGCGGCTGGTAAAGAGCCGGTTCAAATACCCGGAATGAAGTTCCTGGGCACTCAACTGGGCATAGCTGGATAAGTCCGTGCTTCACTTGCCTTTTTCTTGTTGAAGTTTTTCCTCTTTGGCAGTGTACTTGGCCAAGATGACAGGCTCAGCAGGAGCGGTAAAACCTAACCCGGTTATCTCAACGTCCGGGGAGGAAGCGGCAGTCGGTTAAAGAGGGGCAGCAGTAGGCGCCGGGCTAACAGGAGTCGGACTAGCCCGAGGAGGGCTAACCCGGACAGGGCTCGCTGGTTCAACTACATTCTCCGTATTAGCATCCTCCGGAACAGCAATGTCGTCACGATCCATGGGAATAGGGTCATCAAACTGAGTTGCAGGATAATCTTCTGGAGGGATAACTTCTTCCGGAGCAGCGGCCGGTTCAACAGTAGCAGTTTCGGCAGCCGCTTTGGTTGCTTTCGCCTTCTTGCTAGGCTTTGGCTTGCTGGAAAAAATCAAAGGAACGATGAGAATCATAAAGGTACAAATGTAAAGATAAACCGGATGTTGAAAAGGACTTACCCAGGCACAGTCTTCAGCACAGGGACCTGTGTAGCAGTCGACTCGCCGGAAGAGGACAAAGGAGCCTCCTGATAGTTAGGATCAGACGGTTTAAGCGGTTTACGTATGAGCCCGGCTTTTGGATGAAGAAGAGTTGGAGAAAGTAAAACCTCAGAGCGGCGCCTGCGAGCCGGAGTAAGAGGTATTCCGGAGGATTCCACCACGTGGCCACTATGGTGCGTGGTCCGGCGTGCTTCATGCTGCTGCTTCTTCAAAACAAATTTGGGAGCCAATTGAGCGTAAGGATAAGAAAAAGGGTATTTCCGGGACGCCCGGCGGATTTTGGGGGGCAGCGGTTCTGAGTCTGAAGAGAGAGAGAGAGATTACCTCAACTTCCGCCGCTTTACTTCCTTCAGCCAGATCCTGCGAAAAGGCACTGTTAACATAAATTTGGATAAAGGGAGATTAAAACATATCAGGTTTAACTCGTACCTCGGAATCCGGATCATCTTCCTCAGGATGTGAACCGGAGGCAGCAACCGCTTTCTTCTTCTTGATAGCATACGTCTTCCGGCGTGGTTTTTTGGCCGATTTATCTTGAGGTTTCCTCTTCCAGAAGGGGTCGTTGGCCTATACAAAAGATAGGAAATAAATGGAAGACAATTGATATGGCCGGATCAGAACAGACAGAAAAGATCAGAAAGAACTTACTGCTGACGGTTTATTGTTTTCACAGAATGGAGCTAAACCGGTCCGGCTGCACTCTTCCAGAGAGATGTTGAGCATTTTCTTTGCGGATTCAGCAACTTCTTTCTCAGGAAGTATTATGTCAATGTGGCGTTGAGGATCATCCGGTTTTCCGGTATACTCGCACATCAGGCCTGAACGCTGGCTCAGTGGAAGAATGCTCCAGGCAAGCCAACAGCGAACAAAGTCTACTCCGGTTAAGTCGTTGGCCATAAAGGCCCTAAGCTTAGAAAGTTATGGGGCAAACCGGGCACGGTCTGGGGCACTAAGGCGCTACGGCAGGGGATGATCCTCAGGTAGGCGATATGTGCGGTAACCCGGCAGTGGGTTTTCCCCTTCAGGCGAAGTATCTATGCAATAGAACCACGATTGGTTCCATTCCTTGGGGTGCGTGTGAAGGGCAGCGTGAGGGAAGCTCACATCATTTCTCTTTTGAATGCTGACGCCGCCCAATTCTTGATGCGGCCCGTCAGAAAACTCTGTCCGCCGATTTAAATGAAAAAAGTCTCTGAACAGATCCACTGATGGTTCTTCTTGAAGATATGCTTCTGAGAAGACTTGAAAATTGTAGACATTTGATATGGAATTTGGACCCACGTCCTGAGGATGGAGTTGAAAAGCAGCTAGCACATCCCGAAAGAATTTTGAACCGGGAGGGCTAAAACCCCGGGCCAGGTGATTAAAGAAAACAATGACCTCTCCTTCCTTAGAAGTAGGTGGAGACTCATCTCCTGGGGCTCGCCAGTTCAGAACCTCCTTAGGGCCCAGAATACCAATTGAAGCGGCGTTCGTTAAATCATCCTCAGTAATGAGGGAAGGAGCCCAGTTGCAAGCAACGAACTACTTGGCAGTCATCTTGAATAAAGAAACGCTGAAAAATACAGTGCACAATACGGTTCACCAATTGCTAAAGTACAAGCCGGAGCATTGTGTAAAATTATGAACTCAATCGACGGTTTAGACAAGGGACTAATGGCATTGGCAATCTAGAAACAGATGCGAGGCGAACAGTTACCGGTTTATCATAGAGAAAGATGAAGCTAAACCGTCAATTACATATAGGGGCTTACTTCTAACCCGTCAAAGAAAGCGTATGATTGATTAAACCGGAGAAGTCAGGCTACAGATCTAGTGTGAAAAAACAGTTTCCACAGAAGGCTGAAATAAAAATGGATCTGAGGCATAAGAAAAGATGAAATATATGCAAGTCATATGCAGGAAGAACCACGGAGGTTTTCTACAGATCAAATATAAGCTGGTAAGCTAGAGGAACTAAAGACATGGGCGCGGAGCAGGAGCGCATCCAAGACGAATCTAAATAAGGTTCGAATCTATAGCAAGGTCAAACCTACAGGGATGGACAGCAAAGCTTCAAGGTTTTTCATGGCGGAGCTACGGACGAAACCCTAGATCGAGATCTGGAGGGAAAAGGAAAGAGTACCTGACGAAGCAGACAACGACGATGAAGCGTTCTGGTCACGTTCAGGGTGATGCAGCGGCCTTAGCTCGAGGACGACGAGGAGCTCGAAGAGCGGCGGCGGAGCTTCGAGCGATGGAGATAGAGGAAGACGAAGGCAGAAGGGGAAAAAGAGGCAGACCCCAGCGGTATTTATAAGACGAAAAGGTGAAACGGTAAGCGCGGGAATCGAGGAGGTCAGAGATTGGATAAAGATTGCGTTGTCGCCTCGATTTTCGGGATAACATTTAACAAAGGTAACAGACAAAGGTGAGCAATAAATGCGGAGGTGATGTCACAATGGATTAAGGTGATTCCTGGAGATGACGTCATGGCCAGTTTACGAAGCAGATGAGCTGCAGAAAAGAAATTTATGCAAAGACTTAGAAGACTGACATGAACAAGTTCAAATCAATCTGGGGCCTAATGTCAGGGATATTACTAGCAGGTATAAACCGGCCAGGAAGATCCGGATTACACTAACATAGTTGTATTATCATAAGCCTAGTAGAATATGAACCAGAAGTTACGGCCCATAGAGGCTTAGGGCCCATGTGTAAAGCTTACGGTTTATAAACCGTCATATCATGTAACTTGAGGTGTAAGATATAAAGAGTAGAGACCGAGGCGGACACGATTATGAACCGGCCTCGGGACTCTGTAAACCGGACCGGGCATCGCCTCCTATATAAAGGGACGACCCGGCGACGGTTCAAGGACAAGCAACAATAGCGCGAGACATAGGCAAGCAATCCGCTCCCTGTTCATCGACTCACAAGCAATACCAAACCAAACTAGACGTAGGCTTTTACCTTCACCGAAGGGGCCGAACTAGTATAAACCTTCTGAGTCCTTTGTGTGCTTTTAACCCCTTCAAGCTAACCCGCGCGATGGCATCACACCTAAGTCCTCTAAACCGGACATCTGTCGTGCTAATTCCACGACAGATAGCACCCAAGCACCGGTCCACCCACATACCAAATTATCAAAGTACCGAACGCGAATCAGATGATCGTGATGAAAACTAGCTTGACGATAATTCCCATGTGTCCTCGTGAGCGCTTTCATTCATATAAGAGTTTGTTCAGCCTTTTCCTTTGCTACAAAAAGGATTGGGTCACCTTGTTGCACCTTATTTGCTTTTACCTTCTGTCACTTGCTACCAATTACCTTATCGCAAAACTATATGTTACCTATAATTTGAGTGCTTGCAGAAAATACCTTACTAACATCAACTCGAGAATCACGTTGAGTTGAGACTCCCTCATTGACCTTGGACAACCTATCCCTGATAAGCTTTGTTTTCTCCAAAGCACTCACTCTGCCATACTGCCCTTTGCCCAGATGGCCACATATGATAATATTCTCTTGAGAGTTGAGTTGCTTGAATCTCTTCACATCAGCAGCGTTCACGAAAGGTGATACGGATGGAACACCAGTTTCCACAACGTACCAGAGATTGTTGTCAATTGCCTCAAGATGCATGTGCATCTTGTTCTTCTAGTAGGGGTAGTCTGTCCCATCGAAGGTAGGACACCCAGCCGAGACTTTGATCATGCCTGCAGTCAACATAACTAAAACTCCAGGTGGTTAAACCAAAATAACACAAAACAAGGGAGTACCTTGCTCCGATACCAATTGAAAGTGCATTATATTGACTAGAGGGGGTGAATAGGTGATTTTTATAAATATGTCACTGAGAAAATTCTAGCTGAGGAATTTCCTAAGCTACGAACTACTTAGAAGTGGAATAGATACTCAAGTGCATGCACAACAAAACAGTAGCATGGTCAACATCATGAAATGAAAGCAAACACAGAGCACAAGTAGCGTGTAAACAGGATAAACAGGCTGAAGACCGAGGACTGAAGAAATAGGGTTGATGAATTAAGAAAGTCTTCAGTCAAAGTCTTCAAACAGTATAGGTCAAGTTCATCAACACATGAATGAGTAAATGGAAGCGTTGAGGAAATAGAACCAGTAGGCTTGGTGAAAACAATGATTTGTTAGACCAGTTCCAACTGTTGTGACAGTTGTACGTCTGGTTGGGGCGGCTAGGTATTCAAACTTGAGGACACACGGTCCCGGACACCCTATCCTGGACACACAGTCCAAGACACCAAGTCCTCATTGTATTCCCCTTGAGCTAAGGTCACACAGACCTCGCCCAATCACTCGTGATAAGTCTTCACAGGTGACTTCCAAACCTTCACAGACTTGGTCACTCGGCGATCCACAATTCCTCTTGGATGCTCTAGACCACTGTCGCCTAACCGTTTGGAAGATCACTGTCTTCAAAGGTAACAAGCGTCGGTTCCACATAGGAACACTCTCTTCAGTGATGCTCAATCACTTTGGGCTGCTAGGTGTTGGGGTTTTGGGTTTTTCCTCACTTGATGATTTTCGCTCTAAGTCTTCGGAGGATGGGTTGCTCTAATGACAAGTGTCAGTTTCTCTCGGAGCAGCCAACCAACTAGTGGTTGTAGGGGGCGGCTATTTATAGCATAGGGAGCAGCCCGACATGATAAGACATAAATGCCCTTAAATGATATGACCGTTAGGTGGATAGGATATTTGGGACAGCTGGCGCATAGCACAGCAATGGTCAAAAATTTGAGCTCTCAAATTCCTCGGGGCTATCATTTTCCTCACTTGTTGGCAATCCACACTGGCGAATTCCTAACTCCTCAGTCAGAACATATTCCTCAGAGAACAGAAGAACTTCGTCTTTGTCACTGAAGAAATTGACTGAACTGTATGAGACTTCCAATGGCTTCACTCGAAGGGATTGGGTAGTGTAGGCTTTGAGTTGAGCATCACTTGGAAATATGTTTCCTTAGCTTTACCTCGACCCCTTTTAACAGTACGGTGTTTCCTATGACTCAAGAAAGAGAAAATGAAACTATGAAAACAAAAGTCTTCACGCTTTCAATTTGGATGTTATCATAGATCATTCACAGGCATTCATTATTTGAGTATCTTTGAATTTAAGTTATTTGAAAATTGATCCAAAACTTTAAGCAACTCAAGGACCCAAGTGAGAGAGTTGGATGTTTTCCAAAGAGAGGCCCACCATTTTTATCATTTTGAAGTGGGGTTGGATCAATATTATTTGTGTCAAATTTCATTTTTTAATATTTAAAATAAATGAGAGAAGATAATATGACTTCTTCAAAACAGAATAAAAATATTGGAATTTGATTTTTGAGTAAAAATAATTTTATTTGATTTTTATTTGCATTTTACTATTTTAAAAATTGCATTAAAAAGTTATTTTAATTTTTAGGCATTTTTATTTATGTTAGAAAAATGTTCACTAGGTCATATATAAGACAATATATTATTGTGAATTTTCTAATAATTTTAGTATTTTTTTTATTTTCGGGTTATTTTTCTTCTCTGAAAAATGTTTTATAAAAAAAACAAAAGTCGCCCGGCCGAGCCAGGCCCGCGCCAGCCCAGCCCGCCGAGCCGGCCCAGCCAAGCCATCAGGCTAGCCGCCGCCTCCCCGCGCGAGTCCCGTGGCCCACCGGCCCACCCTGGGTCGCCTTCGACCTCCCGTCGAAGACCGAGACCCGCACGACGCCGCCGGTCATCGTCCCCGCGACGGACTCCTTCACTGCCTCTCCCTTACCCCTCCTCCAAGTCGTCGCCCCCCAACCTATATAAACCCTGCTCCGGCCCTTTTTTCCCTAAACCCGAGACGTAGCCGCCGACGCCACTCGCCGGACTCTGCCGTCGCCACAACAAGCCGCCGCCGCCGCGCCTAGCTCCGCCGCCCCGCGCCCACTCCGACCCCGCCATCCACTCCGCCGCCTCGAGCCGCCCCTCCTCGTCCCCTCGCCGAGCCCTAAAGCCCTCCGGAGCCGCCGCCGAGACCTCGCAGTCGGCCGTTCTTTTTCGCCGATTCTTAAGGTAAAACCCTAGGCCGTTTTTTAAATTTTATTTTAGTTCGGTTTAATTAGGTTAGATTGGTTTTTTATAAACCTCGTTAGTTAGCGAACGTTCGTTCGTTTAGGGATGTTAGTGGACAGATTCATCGGTTAGGTTAAAATAGTGAACGTTCTTATTTTAGATATGTTTTTAAAATAGCCAGGGACATATCCGTAGTTATTATTTTACAGTTTAGACCCTAAACTTCTATTGATCACAACTTTTTACTAGTTTACCAAAATTAGGTAAAACCAATGCCCATGTTTTCGTTATATCCCATATGTCCAGTTAGTCAACTCAAACATATTTTTGAAAGTTTTAAAATTTGATTTCAACCAGTTTGAGTTTGAACTTCGTTTGATCATATCTTGAGTTTCGTAACTCCGTTTTCGTCGATTCTTTTTGCACATCGAAGCTCTTTACCTAAACTTGTCGATAAGGACAAATTCACTTAATGTTGGTACTTTTGGAAATAGTTTTATGTTACAAGAGCCATTCGCTCATTTTCAAGGTCTTTCGAGTTTCGTTTTCCAATTCTGTTGCATGATTGCTTATGTATGCTATTGTTTGATTACGATAGAATTTCTCGAGTACGAAGCATCCTACTACGAGTCTCTAGGTTTCAACAATCGTCAGCAAGGAAAGTTCATACTTTGATCATACTCTTCAATACCCAGTTTTACTTGCATTTAGTTATATCCTCAAACACTTGCATGAGTAGGACTGGTTATATGTGATGATGCTTTGTAGTTCATGTGGTAGGAACCCAATGACTTGAGATCAAACTCGGGAATATACGTGTTGTTATACATTGCTTAGCTGTTCTTGTAGACGTGGATTGGTATGAGAGTTTTCATGAAAGTTATGAGTGTAATAACAACTAAGGGATTCTTTAAGGTGGAAATTTAATACACATCTGGGTGGATTGGTTGTGGCGCCCTGGGGATGGACCAGGGGTTGCCAGGGCACCTGGGGATATACCAGTGTCGCCCAAGGAGATCATGCGGTTACCGTGTGATCATCCTATGGAATGCCACCCAGGCTCAAAGGGATCATATATCTTTCATGCCTCGAAACTTCTGTGTGCAGCCAAAAGCCATTATGGGCTCCAGCATAGTAGAGTATGTTGTGTGATCTCTTTCAGTGATAGAATAGCAGATCTAGCGAATGTAGGTGTACCGGTCTACCTGGAGTAAAGAGTTAATGCTTCTGAAAGTCGGTGTCTCGGTCATCCATTTCTCAAACACCATGTAGTGCGAGAAATTAAATGGAGGCGATCGAGTCTTGTAGGGAAAAGTGCACAAACCTCTGCAGAGTGTACAAACTATTCATGAGTAGTCGTGTCCCTCGTTCTGAACATCTTGAGTATCCTGGTATTTGAATTATGGACTGATCTCATCACATTAATTAACTTGTAGGGTTAATAATGACTTTGGTGGTTTGGGATCGAGATGGGGGTACCATTCTCAATGTGTATGCTTAATTTAAATTAAGTAGTAAATAAAATGCATTCCTTTGTTGTAGGGAAAAAAACTAGCTTTATGCAAAAAATAATCTTACAGCCTCCACCAGCCAAATATGCATATAGTTGTAGACATTGCTCATTATTACTACAGTATGTTCATGCCAGCATATTCAATGTGCTGACCTACATGGCTGCAACGTATCATGTTGCAGAGTTTTCAGACGAAGAATAAGGTGTGATAGGTCGTTGTCATGCACTCAATGTTTGTCGTGGAGTTGGATGGACTCAACTACTCTTCATAGCTTCCGCAGTTTATTATTTTAGATGGCCTTCAGCCATATTCGTGTAAAAAATATTCCCTCTTCGAGGACTTTTCGATGTATTAAGTGTGATTGAAACTCTGTTATAAATCAACAACAGCAACAACAACAACAACAACAACAGCAGCAACAACAGCAACAACAGCAACAGCAGCAACAACAGCAACAACAACAACAACAACAACAGCAGCAGCAACACCAGCAAAAACAGCAACAGCAACAGCGGCAACAGCAGCAATAGGAATAGCAACAACAGCAACAACAGCAACAGCAACAACAGCAACAGCAACAACAACAACAGCAACAACAGCAACAACAGCAACAGCAATAGCATGTGACGCCCGAAGACCGACGTCCCAGAAGATTCCAGAGATTCCAGATGTTCCGGGTTTTCCCGTGTGTTTCTTTTGTGTTTGCTTTATTTATTTTTTGCATTGCATCGTGTCATCATGCCATCGTGTCATTAATCTTTGGCATCTCAACTTAAATAAATTGTGTGGACCTTCGGTTCATTTAAATCGAGGGAAGATTGACTTCTCTTTATAACATATCCTCCTGATATTATGGATCTATTATAAATAATTATTCCAATTGTTTGGAATTCACCCAACACACTTGCATATTATTCCCCTTGCCTCTTAATTCAAGTTTCACCGTCAAAAACCTTCCCTATATTTCTTTTCTCGTTTATCGAGGTTCCTCCAAAAACCTCAACACTTTTGGATACTTTCTAGTCATGCCCTGATTCAAACCATTTGAATTTAATTCAAATGAGTTCGAATTTATCTCTTGCATTCTTGCCTCTCCTATTTTTCGTGGACCGTGGACATTTTTGCGAGTCCAGTAAAATTAACCTCTTGTCCAAAATTCTGTTTCAAACCCTTCCGTTCTTCTCTTTTCTTCATGGCTATTTTTCTGTAATTGGATATGCCAGAAGAAAATCAGCAGGAGAGAGAGGTAGGCCTCTAGGCCATTCCAGCCGCACCTCCTCGCCCAGTCCGGCCCATCTGGCCTCCACGGCCCAGCCGCCTCCTAACCCTAGCTCCAGGGTCCAGCGACCGCAGCCCCCTCGCTCCTCTCCCTTTTCCTCCCTCGCGCCGCCAGACCCCGTTTCCCTCGATCGCATCGCTCGGTCCCCCGAACCCGCTCGCTCCCTCGATCTCCCTCGAGCGCCCAACACCTCCTTCTCCTCCTCGCGCCGCCAAGGCCGCCGCCTCGTCCCCCCTCGCCGGCCCCGCACCTCTCCTCCGCCGTGGGAGCCGCCGCGCCCGGCCTCCCCGCGCCCTCTGGCCGCCGGCCTCCCCTCGGCCTTCCTCCGCGCCGCGCCGAGCCGGGGCTCTCCTCCGCCGCCGCCCCGGCTTCGCCTCGCCGGCCGGCCATCAAAGCCGCAGCCGCCGGCCAGGCTGCCCGCCGCCCCGCGTCGAGGCCGCCACCGCCGCTCGAGGCGCTCGAAGCGCCGGCCGCCAGGATCGATCGAGCAAGGCCCCGATCCAATTATGTGCCTCGCCTCGCAGCCGCATCACCAGGGCTCCAGCGCCGCCGCCCTCCTGCGTTGCCTCCCCGAGCAGCCTCCGTTCCTCTACCGTCTCGCGCGGCCTGCGCCTCCCCATCGTCGCTTGCCGGAGCACAGCGTCGCCGTGTTGGCCTCGCCCCTGCCTTTTGCCTCGCCTCTGCTTCGAGCGGCAGAACACCGCCCCCCTGCGTTGACCCGTTCCAGTGCCAGCGTGGACAAGCGCCAAGTACACCGACGACAAGACCACCCGGACGACAACCGCACCGACAACGTCAAGTACCCCTTCGGATCACCAAGTTCAAGGACGACCCTCGAGTACGACTACACACGAGAACGTCTGCTTCCACTACCGTCGCCGTGTACCACTACTTCCTCAATGACCGTGTACAACTACTTCCACAACCGCCACATGAACGCCTACTTCCCTCTCCGAAACGAAACGTGAACGTCTACCGTCGACAAGACCGAGACCGCCAAGTACCACAACGGCCCCGGACCTCTACGAAACGAGTACGACTACCGTCGCCGAAAACACCAAGTACCCCTACGGCAAGTACCACGACGAACATTTTGAAGCGCCAAGTACCGCGACGCCCGGAGCACTCGAAACCGTCAAGTACATCTACGAAACGAGAACGTCTACTTCCCACTACGTGCATGTACGACTACTTTGTTGACGACCTCGGAACGACTACTTCCTCTACGACCCGTGTACCACTACTTCCACTACTTCCCCTACGACCTCGAACCGCCCTGAAACGAATGTTTCGAAGGTATAACCCGAGACGATGACCCGTGTACGAATGCTTGTGTTGTATGAGATGTTTCCCTTGTGTGCTCTGTGCCCGTATCGTCTTTTGTCGTGCTCCTCGGTTGCCTCATCGCCGACCCGTGGGAACCCGGTGACGGGATCACCCCACTTTTCTTCTTGCATGACACGCCTCCCTTCATCTTTTGCACCGGACTCTCAACGAGTTACCGGAATCGATATGATGACGTTGCATCATTTTCGGATCGTTGTCGTGGCACCTTTTTTCCTTCCACCACGGTGACAAATGCTCCTTATCCCTTCATGTTCACTTTTGCTAAAATTGCATAAAACTTGATCATGTCATCCGCATCATGTTAACAACAGTTAAAATGTGTGCATTGTTGTTGCTTAAAATTGCTAAACATGCTCATGGGGATTTTTCAGAATTTGTTGTTGTTATTTCCGGCCTCATTTAAAATGCCTAAATAGGTAGTTTGTTTTGCTTCATCTCTTGCCATGTTAACAAACATTTAATCCTGTCTTGTAAATAAACGAGAGTCAATTAAAAAATTAAAATGTAGTGTTTCGTCAATATGCAACTCGTTGCATATTGAGCTCCACTTAACTTGTAGTTTTGTTTGTGCACTTTGCCATGCCATGCATATTTAAACCGGACATGCATCATACTTAAATGTGCATCGTATGCCATGTTTATGCTAGTGTGTTTACCGTGTTGTTTGCTTCTTTCCGGTTGCTTCTCTTGTTAGCTTCGGTTTCGTTCCGGAGTTGTGAGGATTCGCTCGACTATGTTGATCCGTCTACTTCGTGGACCCGTTCTTCTCCCTTGCGGAATTCCAGGCAAGATGATCATACCCTTGCATACATTTACTACCATTGCCATGCTTAGTTGTCTCGATGCTATCGTTACATGTCGCGCTACCCATCTTTTATGTCAGCCTCTCCTTGTTGCCATGAAACCTCTAACCTTTTGACACCTTCCTAGAAAAACCATTGTTTGGCTATGTTACTCGCTTGCTCAGCCCCTCTTATAGCGTTGTTAGTTGCAGGTGAAGATGAAGTTCGTTCCAGGAGGGAACTTGTTGTTGGAATATCACAATATCTATTATTATTATTAACACACCTATATACTGGGCATGGGTGGAAGGCTTGGCCTTTTATTCGGTGTTTTGTTCCACTCATGCCACCTTAGGCGCCGATAAATCGGCATTATGTTCCTTGATTTTGCGTTCCTTACACGATGGGTGGATGGGGACCCCTTGACAGTTCGACTTTGAATAATACTCCTCCAGCAAGGCCCAACATTGGTTTTAATTTGCCTCATAATAAAAACTTAAATTAATTAATTAAATTTGCATAGGGGGTCGCGTCCCCAGGTTCTTAATTCTACATAGCAGGGGGGCCAGTGCTGATGGTGTTGGTCCCAAACGGGGGTCCTGCGGGGCCACCACGGGGAAACTCGAGGATTGGTTTTACCTGTAGCATCGCCCATCCGGTCGTGGCCTGAGACGAGATACGCGCGGCTACTATCAGGGTGTCGGCACGCCGGGAGGTCTTGCTGGATTTGTTTCACCATTTTCGAAATGTCTTGTGCACCGGGAAGCCGAGCCTGATCGTATTTCCCTAAGATAAGGAGTGATGATATTATATTTATCACTTCAGCTAATCGTGAGAGCTTGTGATGGGCTAAGTTGGGACACCCCTGCAGGGTTATGATCTTTCGAAAGCCGTGCCCGCGGTTATGTGGCAGATTGAAATTTGTTAATGTCCGGTTGTAGAAAACTTGACAGATGATCCGAAGTAAAACACACAACGGTGTGAGTAACTGTGACTGTCTCTTTTCACTTTGAGAAGAGAACACGGTGGGGTTATGTTTGATTCGTATGTAGTTCAGGATCTTTAGCGATCACTACTAGTTGCGACCGTTTGCGTAGATGCTCATCTTATTCTTGTACTCGTAAGCTAGCCAACATATTATGCTTAGCCGCTGCTGCAACCTCACCACTTTACCTCTTCCTACCCATAAGCTTTGCTAGTCTTGATACCCATGGTTATGGGATTGTTGAGTCCTCGTGGCTCACAGATACTACAACACCAGATGCAGGTTCAGCCGAGAATGATGCAGGAGCTGGTTCAAGTACTTCGTTGGGAGCTCGATGAAGAGTTTGACCGTATGCTTGTGACGTTTTCGACGATCAGTAGTGGTTTCTACTAGGATTCGATCTAGACCTGTGGCTTTATGTTTTGGTATCTTTCTTTTGGATCTTCGCCCGTAGTCGGGTTGTGATGTTTTGAAAGATGTTCTGCTTATGTAATGTATTGTGTGAAGTGGCGAGTGTAAGCCAACTATCTCTTTTTGCAATTTAATCCCTCTTTTACATGAGTCGTGCAAAGATAACAAACTTGAGATCATTTCAGAATGGGCTTATACCTTTAAGTCGTGCCTCGACACGTAGGAGGTATAGTCCCATCCTGGGCATTACACAGCAACAGCAACAACAGCAACAGCAACAGCAGCAGCAACAACAACAGCAACAACAACAACAACGACGACAACAGCAACAACAA